>CAJVGC010000508.1:46839823-46894595 GCA_910822075.1 Senecio squalidus
AAATTGAGCGATTTATAAGTAAATTAGAATTATCTATTTAAGTGTAGATGGAATGAAATAGAAAATGTAATTATGTATTGTCAAAGGGTGTAAAGTAAAAATAATCTTTGATGACATCATCAATATGATCTAACGGCTAAAATCAAATAGGTTAATCAATCCAAAGGATCTTATTTCGCCATGTGGCATTTAAGGCCCCTCTTTTATTATATATTAAAGATATGGATTCAACTCTAATATCATTTATTATGTGTATTTAAATCTTAGCCCTTGTATATAAGTTTAGGGAGTTGATATTAACACTTTGAGTTTTTATTCATACACTTATAATTATATTAAAGACAATTATACCCTTTCTTTATTTTACCCTATTTCTCTGTCAATTAACTCAAAACCCAAATTTAAGATTGTGGCTGTTTCTTGGCGGCCTTCTATAACCGTCTTCTCTATTCCATTTCTCCTTGTGTGGTTGTTTCGGGTCGGCCTTCCCCATACCATCGTGCTTTTATTGTGTCTCAATTAAAGTTTCACTGGAGTGTTTATATTGAATTGCCTTTGTTGGTTTCTAAACTTATTTCGAGAAAATTGCGGTTTATGATTTTGAAGTTGTGTAGGCTATGTCCATTTCCGCAATTTATTGTTGACAGATTAGTTAAGACTTAAATGTTTTTAGTAAAGCTATTTAAAATGTCTTCGTTACAAGTTTTAGCAAATTAAAATCACAAGTTAATGGCCATTGACAAACCCGAACTCAACACAATAGAATTTATGTTAGAAACCATTGAAAAGTTAACAAAACTTAGATTCTAGAGAAAATTACCACATGAGACAAACTTAAGGGGTTTACAAATACGCTTTCATGATTCATCTAGCATACGCTTTCATGGTAATTCAGAAGACAAACTCACTGTCACTTGACTCGCCAATGGAGTGGCCTTTGCGAACGAGTTCATGTACCTCAGTGCAAATGTCAATGAAACTGGTGTCTCCATTTCAATTATAGTTGCGTCTTCTGGCTGCAAAAGTATATACACAAAAAGTAATCAGACCTTTTAAGAACGGTCAGCAAAAGCACACAGCCACACACCATTGACACACCCATCTTAATATTCAGAATGTTGTTTGACATTGGTTTTTGAAAGTGATAATATGATATAGAAACAAAACACGATACAAAATATAGCTTTTGTATATTCTTCTGCTCTTTAAAGTTGTAACAATCAGATAATCATGGCTGGCAAAATCTGATTATTTGACTTCCCTTTTAATATTTCATTAATAGAATAAAAGGTAAAATAAAAGGGAAGGGTATAATTGTCAATTCAATTTAAATCTAAGTGAATTAATAAAAATTTAAAGTGAAAAAATCACTTCCCATAAGTTTATGTAA
The DNA here is from genome assembly GCA_910822075.1 of Senecio squalidus. Classification (NCBI taxonomy): domain Eukaryota; kingdom Viridiplantae; phylum Streptophyta; class Magnoliopsida; order Asterales; family Asteraceae; genus Senecio; species Senecio squalidus. The sequence goes on from CAJVGC010000508.1 coordinate 46,841,214, forward strand.
CATTTATTAATAGAGTAAATTACATAAAACGCCCCCGTGATTTCTTTTAATTTACAAATTTCATCTCAAAGTTTAAAAGATTATATCACTCGTCTATTTAGGAAAAATAATCCGTTTTCATCTCTAAAATAAATGTTTGTTAAAATTCATCATATCATTATAAACTAATTACACATTGCGTCCATAAATGATTATTAATTAAAACTGAATCAATAATTTGGTGTAAAACATTGAAACGTTAAAACTGAATCCATAATTTAGTGTAAACATTGAAACGATCTATGTAATTTACTTAATTAAATAATTGGTTTATGTTTCATCTTCTTAACTAATAAATAGGTTATGGACATTAAAGGCATAGAATTCTAAAGACTAAAAGATAATTTTAATCTTTCAATTCCTTTTAATATAGTGGTTTAAAATTGTATCAAAACTCACTTTAATGTTATATTTTAATATTAAATTATTTTATAAATAGTTAATCACTAGATGAATAAGTTGTCATTGCAATTCTCCGTTTTAATTAAAGCAATGATCGTTGTAATTGAAAAAATAAATTGACAATTGATTTTAACATTAATTTGTAAATTTCAAAAACATAAATGCTATAAAATGAATAAATTATACAGACTTAAAATAGAGCTAATTTTAGTAACTTTTTATTTTTATATTATTTGACAAATGCTAAAACTCCTAAGTTAATATCAATGTGATTTTAACATTAAGTGTTAATTTTTAAATATAAAAAACATTATCTGATATAATGGAAATATACCTAGAAAAATAGCCACAAGAACTGTGATTTACTGCAAATTACATGTTAATTTATATATAACGTAGACTTTTAAAATTCGTAAGACAATAACTCATATTATTTTAACTCTTGATGTGAATTTTAATAAACAACATTGTTATATGATATACAATATATATAGATCCGGAAAAAAAAATTTGAGTTTTAGCGACTTTTAATTTTTCATTTTCGGAAAAAACGATGAAATTCGAAAGATAAAATCAAATGTGATTTTCACTTTAAAAGTTAATTTCAATCCTGAATACATTAAAAGAAGAAGTATATTCAACTAAAAGAATAAATAAATAAATAAAAACCCCAAAAAATTACATCTCATGCTACTAAAATAATATGTGACTTAACAATGATTAAAATAAAACCGACATAAAAATCCGAATTTTTTTTATCAAATATATATCAAATGACTGCTCTATAGGAAAGGATGTATAGCTCGTTGCAATATTGTAATTTGTTTGTGTTAAAAATTAATATTTTTTTATATGATTAAATTTAAAATATGAAAATAGATTTAAGTGAGTTTTAAAAAATAAATAGTGTAATCGGTTCGAGCAAAAGGGCAATCGAATACTTAAGTTGAACAAGTCGAAAATCTCACTAAGAGCACCCGGGGGGGGGGGGGGGGGGGGGGTTCTCGGCTCGTTGTGCACTCACAACGAGCGTTGTGCTCGTTATGAGACCGAGTCCCCCTCGTTGTGGGTTCGTTGTGAGGCACCCGTTGTGCCTACAACGACTCGTTATCGCTTTTTTGTTTTTTTTTTTTTTCCCTCCAAGGAATATATTACCGTTATTATTATTATTTTTTTATTTTTTTTTACCAACCCATTTCACCTATAAATACAACCCCATTTTAACCAAAAAAATCACACCTTCTTTCAACAATCTTATTCTTAATCCAATTCAATTTTATACCCAAACCCAAAAAAATCACAAAATGTCTTCGTCTTCATCAAACGCTCCCCAAACAAACACAAACAATCCCTCGACGCCACAATCACAAACCCCATCCGCTTTCGCTAACTTTTTCGGCACACCAAACGCCCTATTTCCAAACCAAATACCAAACTTTTCGCCACAACAATCCCAACAAATTCTAAACACGTATTTAACGCAACAACCTCTACAACCACAATACCCACAACCAATGTTCACTCCCGAACAATACGCCATGAGGGGGTAGGAAACGCCCAACCCGAACCTCGATTTTGGCTACAGATCGTTGAGGGTTACAACAAAGAGGCGGCGAAGCTAGGATTGCCGGAGAGAGGCAAGGAGTCCCTCAACTCCAAGTTTACGGCGATGAGTGCCTTGGTCAAGGTTTTTATCGGCCACCACGCCGAGGCGGTAAGAAATCGAACAAGCGGTACTGACGACCATGCGGTTTACCTAGCGGCTCGGCAAATGTACTATGAGTCCGAGCATTCGACGTTTAGGCATGACAAGGCCTGGGAAATCTGGAGGGATCACAGCCGATGGCGCTCATTTGTCAAGATAGACCCTCCACTCGATACCGTCAACCTCGACGACGTTGGCGCCGGGGACGACATATTTGCGGATGATGTAGAACAACGACCTCCAGGGAAAAAGAGAGGTAGTAAAAGAAAGGAATCATCCGACGCCTCCGATAAGGCGCAAACATCTTCGTCCTCGACGCTTTGCGGGCTCATCGCCACACACCTGAAGAAGATTACGAAGACGAAGAAGCAAACCGCGGAAATAAAGGCGAAAACCCTCCACCGACAAGAACAAGCGGCTATTCGACAAGAACAAGCGGCTTACTCTAGTGCAAGAAGAGACGATATGATGTTTCTTCAACAAAGCACGGAGGGGATGCCGCCGGCACAAGCGGCTTGGGTCGAAGCGGAGAAAATAAAAATCCTAGAAAAATACGGGATGAATTAGTTTAGCTTTTATTTGTATTGTTTTAATTATTTGTTTTTGTCTTAATTATTTGTATTTTTTTTATTTATCTTATTTAATGTTTTAATTATTAAGTTTTAATATTTTATATTCTTTTAATTATTTATTTATCTTTTATTTAATGTTTTAATTATTAAGTTTTAATATTTTATATTCTTTTAATTATTTATTTATCTTTTATTTAATGTTTTAAGAAAAAAAATAAAAATAATAAAATAATCCCACAATCTCCACAACCCTCCCTATCATAACAATCTCACAACCCACATTCTCACTGCCACGTCATCAGCTTTTTCCCCACAATCCACATTGTCACTCATTATCACTCCGGGTGCTCTAACTTGTTTAGGATGTTTGGTGTAGAGCTTTTTAGAGATTTTAGTAGCCAAAAGTTGTTGGCTTTTAACATTATAAATTTCTTGAAAATAAAATCGTTATTTAGATGGTAGATGTTTTTATTAACTTTCAACTCGTATTAGAGCTTCTACTCCAACTATAACTACTTGTAACAAATATACCGTATGAAATGTTTACGGAGACATATTGCTTTTTGTTTTGTTTTCGTTTAATTGATAGAATTCTAGCAATTAATAAAACACAACAATTGGATTACCACAACCATAAACATACGTTGCTGTCTCCATTTATTATTTAGACTAGTCTTTCACTACCTACCGTGAGTCCGATTACTCATTATTTTTCTTTTAATTTTGTATAATTTTATTTTTCTTCTATCCCATAAATATTTCACCAATGTTTCTTCCGATTATTAATTATTTTTCGAATTCTAAATACCACATTGTGAGTGTGTTGGTGCCGTTAACTAATAGAAACTTCATAAGTAAAATAATCGGCCAATTAGCTCTTGGGACGACTGCTTATTTTATTTGACAAGAAAAGAATTTACGTGTTCACAAAAAGGGATCGAGGTCTGTTTCATGTGATTTTAAAAACGGTTTGATACAAGATTATGTCTCTTTCTTTTAAAAAGACAGTTGGAGTAAAAGATCAACTTGTTTTGTGGAAAGTAGTGATGTAGCTTTCTTGCCCTTTCTTCTAGTTTGCTGCTAATGGTCAAATCTTAGTTATGCGACACTACTGAACCAGACCGGTTGACACAACCAACTTGGTCAAGGAAAACGAAAGCCTAATGACCAAGTACTCCCATTGATTCATTGACGTCGCCTTTTCAATGACCTAGGACAAGTTTATTTTGTTTTGTCATTTCCGAATTCAACCTCTTATAACTACAAGCCGGTACATATTAAATGCAAAATCAACCAAAAATATATTAACTTGAAGTTTACACAAATTCTTGATTTGATTTACTAGAAATAAAAATCAACCTTGTTCTTATTCCAAAGTAGAATTTTTGATATTAATACGAATTATGGTCGAATTATTGCTATTTCTATATACGATTCAAAAGGAAAATGTTTCACTTCTACACATTTTTGGGAGGCTTTTTAAAAGTTGTATACAAATTTATCAATTTATTGCACATATAATGTGTACAAAAATAATACATACAAGAGCATTGATATGTATAAACACATAAAAATCTATACGCTTTTAATTGTTTAAAAAGTCTACAACCAAGTACTCCCTTTGATTCATTAACGTGCCCGTTTTCAATGACCTACGACAAGTTTATTTTGTTTTGTCATTTCCGAATTCAACCCGTTATAACTACAAGACGGTACATATTTCATTTAAAATCAACCAAAAATATAATAACTTAAAGTTTACACAAATTCTTGATTCGATTTACTAGAAACAAGAATTAATCTTTTATCTTATTCCAAAGTAGAATTTATGATATTAATACGAATTAGGGTCGAAATATTACTTTCACAAAGTTATTTCTATAGACGAAAAAGATAAATGTCTCATTCTACATATTTTTTCTGGGACTTCTTAAAAGATGTATATAAAATTATCAATTTGTTTGCACTTATAATATGTACAAAACTAAGACCACTCCCATTCATAACACCGGTTTTGGTGTTATCCGATGTCACGTCACCATAACACCAACATAACATAACACCACTAAACCCCCCCAACCATAACACCAAAAACTGGGACCCACCAGCTTTATTATTTTTCATTTTCTCATATTATTTTTAATACATTATTAATATTAATACAAAACAAAAATACAATAATTAAAATAAAAATACAAAAGAATAAAAAAAAAATACAATTCAATAATTAAAAAAAAAATTCAAATACATAAAATAAAAAAACTAACGTTGTCGAGTTTGTGGGCAAATAAGGTGGCATGGTCCACGTCCAAGTAGCGTAATAATAATAATTGTCAAAGTAAACAATCACTCCGGGTGCTAGAGCCAGTCCAACTTAATCCGATGATGGTAGAATAAAGTCAACTTGTGTTACTTATCGTTTCAGACGAATCAACTGAACCAACCGCCTCTAACCGAATCCCAAGCCTATTCAAAGTGATTTCCGCCGTTCCGACAGTTGGGATATAATGCCAACTCCGAAAGGGCGGAAATCACTTTGAACCGGCTAGGGGTTCGGTTAAAGACGGTTGGTTCAGTTGAACCGTCAGAAACGAAACGTAAGAGAAGTTGATTATTTTCTACCATCATCGGATTAACTTGAACTTGCTCTTGCACCCGGAGTGATTCTTTACTTTAACAACTACTATTAGCCAACTCGGACGTGAACCATGCCACCTTTTTTGTACGCAAACTCGGGCGTCGAAGACATTTTGGTGTAAATATTTTGTGTTTATGGGTTTTGTGGATAGAATGAATATGATTGTAGAGAGAAAGAAATGGTTTGGTGTAAATATTTTGGGTTTGTGATTGGGTTTTTATAGGAAAAAAAAAAAAATAATAATTTTGACCTTTTGAAAACTAGCCGTTTAGGGCAATTTTCAATTTTTTTTTTTTTAATTCTCTAACGGTCGTCGAAAAAAAAAAAAAAAAAAAAAAACCCAACAACGCGGCGTTGCCTCAGCAACACCGCCTCCAAAAGGCCGGAAGAACGCCGCCCCCCAAGCCATAACGGCGTTATGGGGGGGGGGGGGGTAAAACGCCGACCTCCAACGCGCGGCTGGGAGTGGTCTAATACATTTACTAGTGCATGCTTAAACACACAAAAATCGATACACTATTAATTGTTTAAAAAATCTACAATCTACGCACTTATAAGTATGAACAAATATACAACTTATACACATCTAAAAATTGTAAAAATCAATCTTGACATCCCCATTTTTTTTCATACAATCAAGAAAGTAGAAACTAAGTGCCCCGAATTTAAATTTTTAAGTGCCAATATTTTTATATTTATACGTGTTTATAAATTCAGACATTTTCTCAAGTGATGTTATCTATTTTTTTTTTTTGCGCCTGTAACAATCTTCTACCCCTTTACAAATATGAACAAAAAATCATGCATAGTATATAAAAAATGACATATTTTTTGTAGTAAACTATACTGTCACACCCCGCTAAAGCGGAAACACGGGATGTGAAGAGCAATAGCATTCGATACACAAGTTTATAATTTCACACCAAGTTATATTAAAAGAAAACATAACCTCGAGGTTTACAATTGTTTAAAACAACGTTTGTATATCCGAGATACAAAATAAGTGTTCATAGCCAAACCACCCGAACCTTTTCCCATTCTTGAAGTCATCAGCCCCAAGCGTTCAAGCATTATCTCAAGCTTACTCGTTACCTGAAAATACGAGTCAAGTGTTAACTACGGGAGACACTAAAGTTTAAGTAAAAGCATTTAAGTTTCGACGCACATAACAGTGGCGTAAAGTATAGCATTAAAATAGTTGTCGCATAACCATGCGTAAAGTATAGCATTAAAATAGTTGTCGCATAACCATGCGTAAAGTATAGCATTAAAATAGTTGTCGCATAACCATGCGTAAAGTATAGCGTTCAAATAGTTGTCGCATAACCATGCGTAAAGTATAGCATTAAAATAGTTGTCGCATAACCATGCGTAAAGTATAGCGTTCAAATAGTTGTCGCATAACCATGCGTAAAGTATAGCATTAAAATAGTTGTCGCATAACCATGCGTAAAATATAGTGTTCAAATGGTTGTCGCATAACCATGCGTAAAGTATAATATTCGTGTTCGTAGGCATTGACCACATAGCGCGACTATGTGACAATCCTATGTATTGCCCAATGATCGTTCGTTGCTAAGCCTTAAGCCTACCCACTAGAACTATGCACCATCTGTTGTTATCGTTGTGGTGAGGGTCAATCTACCCTAATAGCTCTATCCATAAATTCTATCGGTCCTCTCCCAGAGATTAATGGCAACTTGTTATGTAGGAGTTTATGGGAATTGTATGGTGTCTCACGTCCATGTTGTACAACGTCCGCAACATGACGATCGACGTTTAGTCATTGGCAATTTTAGTGTTCGTATCCTCAGCATTGTTGGCAAAACCATCAACAATGCCGACAAAAATATAGTTTCAAATAGTATTCAAGTAATAAGACGTATCGTAATAGTTTTCAAGTATTAAATCGTTTCGTAATAGTATTCAACTATCAAATCGTTTCGTAATAGCAAAAGAGTTTTCGTTTAGCATTCATGTATGTTTCAGCTTAACATAAAGTTCAAGCCTAAGACTCGCATTTCACCCAAAATGTATTTGAAAGCGTTTAAAAGTAGGGGTTTGTAACTTACTGTTTGTGAAGATTTCTAGCGTGCTCGGAATTGCTCGAAGGTGCTTGGAATCACCGGAATCCTAGTATAAACCAAGTTTTCGTGTAAGTATATCACTTGTTAGCTTTCAAACTCATTAGTCAACGAATAGTTTGTTGTTTAAGTGTTATAAGTATGTCCAATGAAATTTGGGCAGCGCTTCCGCGCTATAAAATTTATGTCCAAAATTTTCTATCCACTTTCCCGCTTAATACGATTCATAATATATCATTATATAACGTTATGATGAATTAGTTATTTAAATACCTCATCCCGTACATATATGTAATCTGTTATATTATGTTATAAACTGTGAAAAGTATATGTGTCTCGATTTCTCCGTTAATACGTTAAAAATATCAATTTTGTGTACAGCAACATTCAGCCGGCGGCTGAAATATTCAGCCTGCGTCTGAATGGCCGGGACAGTTTTTCTTGTTTTGCCATTTTCGCGATTTTAAGCGTTTTTGAGCTAGATTTCGACATGCAACTGAATATTCATCAAGAGTACATATATATATGTTCAAATCTCAGTTTCTTTTGGATTTTTAGCCACAAATATATAGATTTATGTAAGAGATTATAAAAACCCGTTTTTGTGTAAAAATCGTTATAAAACTTCATAAAAAGTTGTTTTTGAGTGATGGATTGTACATGCAATGAGTTATATATGTATAAACAGTAAGGAGAAAGTATTTTTACCCAAAGAAAGTGTATGGATGATGATTTAGATGATTTTGATGGAGATTTTGACCCGAAATTTATGAAACCCAAAGTGTCCAATCGAAAGATTTCCACCTCTTGCTCCCTTTGATGTTAAAAACAGATTATTGTGATGATTTTGATGATTGTTTGATGGATTTACAGCCAATAATGAAGAAAGGTTGGGAGGATTTGAGGGAGTTTTCAGAGAACACCAAAGTGTGTGTGTGTTTTTGTTATAAAAATGAAAGAAATGAGAAGAAATGAAGATAATAATAACCTCTTGGGACTGAGATTTCTGGCAGAAATGAAGGTCCAATCGTGACGAGGCAAGTGGACCACTTACATTTCATGCAAAAATGAGTCACCAAAAAGCTGTCCAGACCCTTTCAGCCGCCGGCTGGAACCCAGCCGTTGGCTGAATGGCCGGTTCAACAAAAATTCCGATTTTTCGTTCTCGTTAGGCATTTTCGTTCGTTAAGGTTCCCGATTGATTTCAAATGAACTTAGGAAATTTCTTTGTATGTATTCTTGGTATTTTAGAGTTCAATTGTTGGTTTGATTCCGATTCCGATTCCGGTTCCGAGACACACGCGTTTAATGTTTAAGTAAAGTAACCCTAGTTTAAAAGTTTTGTGTGAGTTACTACGAGCTTAGCTTAAAGAGTCATGCTTACATAACCACGTAACACATAACGTTAGTTATAGCAAGTAACAGATATCGTATCGAGGTTATAAGTTAGCGTTCTCGATCTGAGTTTTGACGGTTGTCACATATACTATGATCAAATGGGCGGTGGTTTCGACATATTGAATACTTATTTGTATATATTAACATAATTATTGCTTTGCCAAAGTAAAAGAATACAAAATTTATATGAATTGACTTTTTAATTAAGAAGTTATGAGTTTAAGTTAATGAAAATAAAAAGAATAGAGAATACTTCTTGGGAAGAGGCACGATATTATTTTTTCTAGGGTCACAGTTCTAAACAAACTTATATGCACAACATAAATAACTTATACGAAGTAGTAGTTAAAATGATTTTCACTTTTCACTAAATTATTAAATTTAAAATTGATTTGTTAAGATAAGTCGCTATATAGTAAAAGTAAAAATCAAGTAAGAAAAAGAAAGAGGGGGCCAAAGCTCTTTTTTCGTGAACAACTTAAATTCTGCTTTTAGGATTGTTTGTTTGGGCTTATATAAGGGATTTATGATTTATTGATATTTCGACTTATATTTTATAAGTCTGGATTTTCCGGTTTATATAATCGTTTATGGGCTTATTACTGTTTATTATGAAGCCCATAAATAGTTACATAAGCCGAAAAATCCGGATAAACCAAAATATCAATAAATCATAAGGTCCTTATATAAACTCAAACAAACAGTCACTTGATCTTCTCAACCAAAATTTATATACTACATATCATAAAACATTTTCTTTAAACAGTTTAAATGGTAAATATACCAACTTTTTCTTGAGGAATAATTTTCTACCAAGTTGCCATTAGTACAAGTTAACAAAATATCCATGTGAATTATTCACAGACAAATAGCTAAACACTTAAATCTTTATCAAAAACTATGTGTAAACTTGCAGCGGCATATCCAAAAATTTGTTTGTAGGTGAGTCAAAATAATTTATCGACTCTAAAAAATATAAAGCAAAACTTGAATGATAGTTTAACGTAATAAGATCGATCACTACATATATAAATTTATTCGTAACTTTAGATTATACAGTGCACTTTTCTCTATACTAAATCATCAATATTATCATGAAAACGAAAGATGAAAATGTGGTGATTTTATTTTGTTGAAGATTCTAGTTGTGTCGAAAGTAAATATTTTCTTAACAATGTGAGAACTAAGAGCACCCGGAGTGATAATCACGATTCTGATGATTTTGTGATTACTTTTGCTATTGTGGCAGTGAGAATCATGATTCTGAGATTTTTGGTGGTATCATAATGAGGATTGTGATAATTGTGGGAGTTGTGGGACCCATTTTTTTTTTTTTTTTTTCTTAAAACATTTAAATATAAGATTTTATTATAATACAAAACAAAACTACAATTATTAAAATAAAAATACAAAACAATAAAAACAATACAATAGAATAATTAAAAAAAAATACAAATACATAAAATAAAAAAACCTAACATTGTCGAGTTTGTGGGCAAATAAGGTGGCATGGTCCACGTTCAAGTAGCGTAATAATAATAATTGTCAAAGTAACCAATCACTCCGGAACAAGTCCAAAATAATCCGATGATGGTAGAAAAAAGACAACTTGTGTTACATTTAGTTTCTGACGATTCAAGTGAACCAACCGCCTCTAACCGAATGCCGAGCCGATTCAAAGTGACTTCCGACACTCCAACAGTTGGATCGAATGCCAACTGTTGAAAGGCGGAAATCACTTTAAATCGACTTGGAATTCGGTTAAAGGCGGTTGGTTCAGTTGAACCGTCAGAAACTAAACGTAAGAGAAGTTGTCTTTTTTCTACCATCATTGGATTAAGTTCAACTTGCTCTTGCACCCGGAGTGATTGTTTACTTTGACAATTATTATTAGCCAACTCGGACGTGAACCATGCCACCTTTTTTGTACTCAAACTCGGGCTTCGAAGACATTTTTACGATTTGTAAGTGTATGTGATATAAGAATGTAGATATAAAGATAGAATGAGATTGAGAAATGGTGTGATTTTTTTGTTAAGTTGTGAGGGTATTTATAGGTGAAAATGTGGTTTAAAAAAAAAAAATTTAATAAATTATAAAACCAACGGTTATATGTTTTTTTTTTTTTTGTTTGTTTGAATATTTGACCGTTTCAATTAAAAAAAAGAAAAAAAAAATTGAAAACGAGCCGCTGTGGTGACAACGGTCGCCCACAACGAGCAGGGGGGGTCGTTTTCACTCCCACAACGAGCGAGAATCCCCCACTCCGGGTGCTCTAATAACTTTACTAGAAGTTTAAAAACAAATTAAGCTAGTTTTTGAGAATGGGTAAACAAAAAATTAGTAAATTGTAACTTTTGAAACCATAATACTAAGATATACATATATCAAAAAATATTTGTGGGTGGGTCGTGGCATACTCTCGCCTCCACACAACTTTGCCGCTGTAAACTTGATATCGATGAATTTAAGTGGACTATGTCGAGTCTCATTAGCTCATAATACCAATTTAAATTTGAGTGTTTTTTATATGTAAAGGCAATTGCAAGTGTGGCTTAGTAGTCTTGAATGTCATAGGTTCAATTCCGGTCATGTACAATTAACGTGATTTAACTCCTCAATGTTTCCTGTGGAAATAATCGGTGGGGCTAGAGGGTTAGTTCCCCTTCTTTTTATAAGTAAAGACAACTTTAAATATCAAGGTATTGGAATATCTCTAGGTCATATAAATAGTCCATACTCCCATCAAATAAAATATCAACTCTCCAAAATTCTTTTGCAAAGAAACATGGTGTCATCAAACGAGAAAAACCTAATTTACGACATCAAAATCTCCACGGTCTCGGCTGGGTATATATCCGGGTGCAACGCGGTTCAAGAGCTAACTGCAATGGACCTAGCCATGAAGCTTCACTACCTTCGCTTCGTCTACTTCTTCCAAAAGGCCGCATTTGATGGCTTAACCATATTAAACATTAAAGAAACTATGTTCAATTGGTTAAACCACGCGTACATCCCATGTGGCCGGTTAAGGAGGTCAGACTCAGGTCGACCTTTCATCAAATGCAATGATGGCGGAGTTCGAATCATCGAGGCTAGGTGTGATATGACTATCGATGAATGGCTCGAAGCTAGAGATGATTCGAGAGACAGGCTTCTTGTCCCTAACCAAGTTCTTGGTCCTGATTTGGGCTTCTCTCCATTGGTTTTGATACAGGTTTGTTAACCTATCTTTCTATTTTTGGATTTTATGACAATAATATCATCCTAACATACCTAGATTTTGCTTCATTTAATATTTAGTTCAACATTTAATCGCATTTCATAACTATAAAAAGAAATAGTTTTTATCAATTTAATTACTTTATTCGCAAAATGGGTAACTAACTTATTTCCATATAAAACTTTTTCCAAAGAAAATAGTTGCAGTTTTAGTTTATAACATCTTAGTAAAAAAAAAAGGTTTTACTCTATCTATATTGAAACAAATAGTACAATTGACTAGACATATAATTCACTCAACCGATTTAACATGTAAATATCTATTTGGGTAACGCTTGACGAAAAACTTTTTTGGAGTTTGAGCTTTCCGGGCTTAAGAACAAAAAAAAAAGAAAAAAAAGTTTTAAATAGTAGAGCTTTTTAACTTTCCTTTAAATAAGAAAGCTTTAAAATAAAATATTACTTTTTTGTTTTCAAAACAGAAAACCTACAATTTTCAGCTCCAGCTTGTATATATACGCTCCCACTTATATATATATATGTCCACTCCACTACAACTCATATATATATATAACATATGACAAATATAACAAAATTAGTGAAAAATAAAAAGTAAATATCAATGAATTACATAGGGATTCAAGGATAAAATTTACTTTACGAAAAAGTTGTATGCATAATAAATGAGGAGCCGGATGTGGACGGATAATAGAAAGTTTATGGTTATAAATATAACCATATATTGTCTTTGACTTCAAGGCGGCCTAACTTTTTTGGATGTGATGCTACATTTACAAAAAAAAAAATATTACGAGTATGAAAAATTTGACCGAACCAAACCCGATTAAACTAATTAGGGTGGAGTTCAATCGGGAATGATAAGCCTAATAGGTTTGATCAAGTTAAGCCAAGAAAATCATCATACATAGGGTCGGGTTATGATGGTTTAATCAGGTTCAGGTATAACCCGATTAACCTCAAAAATCATGCTTCCATTTAGTAGCCCATTTATTAGAAATAATGAGCTTATTATTATTGATGCCTTTAGTGAAGGAAAAGGCACCAATTGGTTTTATTGTATTTGTATACACATTGAATTAATGTTTTGGTTACGAAATCACGACATGACAACTTAGATAGTCGATTATGTCTCTATAAACTATGTAATGATATAATTGTATACTAATCTTTTTAGAATTAACTCCACATAGTTCTGCTAAGTTTAGGGGGTGTTTGTTTCGGCTTATGTAAACGGTTTATGAGTTTATGTAAATTTTGATTAGCTCATAAGTCCAATTTTTCCGGCTTATAAGCTTAAATAAACTATAAGCTCAACTTGATAAGCTCATAAGCCGGAAAAATTGGGCTTATGTGCTTATCAAAATTTACATAAGCTTATAAATCCATTATATAAGTCAAAACAAATCCTCTTAATCCAATTTTGTTTGTTGTGTGTGTGTGTAGTTAACCAAGTTTAAATGTGGGGGCACAAGTGTTGGTATGAGTTGGTCCCATGTACTTGGAGATGCTTTTTCTGCTATGGGCTTCATCAAACTATGGGCTCAAATAGTAGCAGGCCATTACCCGGCCCAACCACTCACTATGGCCCAAAAAGAAACCCAAGATTGTAATTTGCAAAGCTTAAACCCAAGCCCAGATCCACTTTCTGTAAAACGGGTTGGCCCCGTCGGAGACCTTTGGTCTACTTCAAACAACTCGAAATTGGAAACATTATCCTTTTTTATTTCCACGTCCGAGTTAACTAAGTTGCAAGCGAAGATTCGTCTAGAGAAAGTAAATCAACAGATTCCCGTGTTTGAGTGCATTTGTGTTTTGATTTGGCAAAGTCTAGCAAAAGTTAGGGACGGGTTGGAACCGAATGTTGTGACTGTTTGTAAAAGTGACTTGAGAAACCGAACTAAAGGAATCATCACGAATAAAAGTCAATCCATTGGTTTGGTCAAAACAAACATGTCTCTAGGAAAATGTACACCGATGGATCTAGGGTCCTTGATTATGAACAAAGTTGAGGATGAACGCAAAAAGATTGAAAACGCAATGGTGAGAGATGACGAGCTTCCAGATTTTCTTATTTACGGAGCCAGTTTAACTTTTGTGGATTTTAGTGATGTCTCATTTTATGAAATGGAAGTGAGGGGACAAAAACCCGTTAATGTAAAATGTTTTATCGATAATATTGGTGATGAAGGTGTAGTTTTGGTTCTTCCAACACCAAAAGGTTGTTCCGATGGAAGGATGGTAAGCGTAACATTGCCAGGAAATCAAGTTGTCGAGCTTAAATCGGTGCTTAAAGAAGAATGGTGTATTGCATAAACACATCTACGATTAAATATGTTTGCTTGAACCGTAAGCTTAATAAATAGATTTTGCTTACATTATTGTTTGTACGAGTTTGTCTAGCAAGTTATTTTTAAGTGTATCAAATAAGAGCAACAATTTTTTTTATATAAATTTAATAATAGATAATTGTTAACCATAATTTTTATGGTTGCTATTAAGATGCATAACGTATATTAACGATAGTTTTTAATTTTTATGACTATGATTATCATTTATCAAACCTTTTGTTGTATTTTAATTTTTACTAATTATATACATTATATCTGTAAATGAAAGAGATAAATGACACACTAACACGATAGACCACATATCGATCATAATTAAATTAAAGACCTAATTTTTATCGGATATTCTTAACTTTTCCTCATAAAAGTCGGGCCTTTGTCTTTCTCATATCATGGTATCGACTGAGCACACGTAAAACTTTCCCTAATAAGATTGTTTTCCTTGTCGGTAAGCCAAATAGTAAAAGAAAAAAACAAAGGAAAAATTACCCGTCAAACAGTTGTTTGACGAACATGTACTACCTCAATTGTCATCAATCTTGAATGGTACATCATTGATTACATTGAAATCACATGTTCTTTGCCGATTAAAAAGGAAGAAGTTGTTATATTACAAAGACAAGGACAATACAAAGAGTGAAAAAAATTGTAGATTAGGGAATGTATGTATTTATTGACATCTCATAATGGATATGAAATTATGATTATTTTATAAAATTTAATATTTATTAACTAGGACTATTCAATAAATTGTAAGTTTAATATTTATTTTTTTGTAAAAGAATCTTGATATTGTTTTCTTTTTTAAATTTAAATAAATTAAAATGAAAATAAAATTTAGTTGATCTACTTTAAAAAAAATCATTGTTTATATTTACATCTTTTTTGTTTAAAACCAAAAAAATTATTTTTATCAAGAGTTAAAATGTGGCAAAACAATAGCATGATATTTCTTTTAATGTTTTAACGTAATTGTTTTGTTTTTTGATTTTCAAAGAAAGGAGGTTCAATTCAGATCAATTTAAATAACTTGATGTTTCTAAATAAAGTAAATTATACGTAATTATTTACAAATAATCCTTTTATATAGTTAATTAATATTATTAATATTTCGTTTGAATTGACATTCAATTATGTATAACTTTAATGTGTCATCAAAATGCATACCAAAATTCTCGTTTTCAATTTATCATAACATAGAGTTTGTTTTAATCACAATAGAAGATACTCGTGCGTTGCACGAGTTCGCCGTCCTGTGTTCGTTGATATTTCATAGCAGGCTGATATTGATAACGATAGTAGTAGTCGTTACAAAAGATGTTGAAAATAGAGTATAGTTACAGAAACTGTTAAAAGATATATTTATGCGAGCTACAACCATAACAAAAAGTCAAATCACATACAATTTGGCTTTCTGTGTCAAAGTAACCACTATTAAATGCCAAAACTAAAAATGAAACTGATCAGTGATGACTTACACACAAGATACAGCAGCAGTATGCCCTCCAGAGGTATAATCTAAACGCAGCCTCGTTCTTCGATTTTGATCTTGGTTCTCCGAATTTCGAGATGGAACACTTCCATTTGATCTTGATTGACCACCTTTTCTTGGTTTAGAAGAGCTCTCGGACTTGGCCGCTTTAAATTCTGATTCTATATTAATTACATCAACAACACCGTCACCTCTAGCCACAGCACATATCTTGTCGGTTTTATCTAACATATCACCTTCAGGAACTGCAATTGCATGGACAAAAGCAGGATTGAAGCACTGTGCTCCACTATTACCGCTTTCTGCATCAGACTTGCCTAAACAATATAAAGAACATTATATTACCTACATAAACTAATTGATATTAAGTATACGAATAGCAGGATTGACATAGCAATTAGCATTTTCCGTGCTCAAATCCATATCTTTTAATGGTCGTCCTTTTGAGAAGTCCGACATTATAAGCTTTGAATCAAGCCCGTCAGTAATGACTGCAAAAGAATATATCTCCATGAGTGATGTCAACTAATTAAATTAGTTGCGTAAGCATCTAAAGATACACAATTACATATAAGTATCGAAGAATATGAAAAGGAAAACCTTCCCAAGGTCTCCAAGGAAGAAACCGCACACTGCTACATATCTGAAAATACGTTAAGAAGAAGAAGAAGGAAGGGATATCAAGAAAAATCTACATAATATTTCCATCTAATTAATCATGTATACTTGTCAAATCCTGTTGAGGAGACAAAGGCAGAGGTGCAAAATGGGTGCGTTGGGTAACGGGTCAAAGCAGGTAAATATTTGGTATCGGTACAATTATTTTATATTTGATAAATAATTAGTATGTCAAATATGCCTATAAAGATAATATTATTCCATAATAATTTTGTTACGTTCGATTAAATGATTTAGGCGGTTTTATGCATCTTCGACTCTTTTGACATCTAACCTATTTGACACATTTCGACCCATTCATATACAAATGGGTTGAAATTGACTCCTCTTAATAAAAGGTAACGATTATCAGAAATATTCTAAAGAAATGAGAAAGACGTTGCTGATGAAGTGTCGTTTTCGTGAAGAAGTAATAAACCTGTTAATCGGTCCACATTCAATTAGAAAGATATCACATCAGGTGGTTGTTTAATATAAGGATACACTTTCATGGGCAGCTCTCAATGTCTTATAAAGACGCTTTTGGCGTATGTCAATAATCTGCAAGATAATAATCAGTAGATATTGGCATATGCTAATATTTAGAAACCAATAAATTAACGAAACCTTTATATCACCAGCGTCATCGGCAGCTGCAATAAAAGACGACTTTGAGTTGCATGTGATTTGCAAACAATTGATTAACTTCCGAGTTCAGGTAAAGGAAAATAGATAAGTAAGAAAAGAAAAACTGAACCTGGTTAATCTCGTCTTTATTGTAATTATAACTCTCCATCGGCTTCCATGAGTCAAGTAGTATATAACAAATTACATGACTAAACCAAATAATGTAAAAATCAATAAATAGTTCAAAGAAGCGGAAAACATTACCTTATGTACATCAAGTAGCTTCACTTCGTTTTCTGAAGACATGAAAATAATATCCTCGTTCCCTGTATGACGAGAAAATGCTCAACAATTGTATATAACGAAAAGAATACAAGAATGATAAAAATGGAAAAGATAGGAGATTTTATGCATAATTACCTCAATTTGGACGACTATCGACCCCTTCTTTTTTACCAATATCTTTTAACGGTTTTACCCGAATCTGACAAGACCTATAATCAGAAGCACAAGATAAAAGGCTCAAGCTTTGAAAACAATTACCGAGTCCTAAAGTTGTCCTACTTTTCATCAGCAGCTATCGATTAGGTTGATAAACGATTATAACAAAGAAGGAACAATACCTCCCGTTAAGCTCATGCTACTCTCTGCTGCTACTTTTCTAATATTTTTCTTCCGGTCTTTTAATAATTGGTGTCCCTTCATGACAGGAAAAAAAAATGATAATTCAGACATGCAAAATCAGATGTAAAGAAACGGAAAATGAGTCTTGAGAGTCAACTAACCAAGGTCTCCAAGAAAATCTTGAATCTTCGAGGCTTTAAGTGAAGCTTTGAGGCTTTACAACTATGCTTTTCAAGTAACCACCACCTACAAAAGAGACAACTCAGAAAAATGATGCGTAAAAAACCCCCACAAATGTCACTATTTTTATGGTTATTTATAATTATTTACCATCGAAGCATGGCGGCATTGGTATCTTTATGGTTTTTGGCATCAAGAGAAAGTTCTGGACCCAATAACTTGTTCATACGCCTGACAAGACGATAGTAGTAATGTCTAACCTGGTCCTTATTTTTACTCTGTACACGAGAAGTTATCTTCTCAAAATTCTGAAACACATTATATATAACGGTTAAGATAAACATTGAATTTAAAATGTAAACAACATATACAAAATGCGAAAATTCACCTTGCCAACTTGACGTAGAGCATTAAAGAAGCTTTCTTCTTCCTGACGTGTCCAAGCAGCCCATTGTCGCGTTTGTTTCTTTGCTGGATTGAAAAAAAAGTTTAAAGAAACTACCACGATCGGTTATATGATATTACAATTCAAAATCATTATTAGTATAAAAGCCCAACAGTTGAAATTTTCATATCTAATACATCAACACATTTGCTACCATAAACAACTAATGACCAAAAGGGGCTCGAGAATGACACTAAAATCCTCTAACATTAACCTTAAACATTCAAATAGATCTAATTCTCAAACATTCATCATGTAAAAGGCATAAGAACAATATCAATACAACCAAAACGTATACATACACACACCTATATGTATATATCAGCACCTACAAAACCCTATATAAATCCATAAACAGGAATCAAAATTATCCAAATTCAACACACACCCACAACCAAAAACCAAAAAGGGTATTTAAAAAATCAAAACTTTTTGTTGGAATTCACCTGAAAATCAAAAAATTAAAAAATCAATCAAAACCCAAAAATCAAAAAACCCTAAAACAAAAAATGATTTAAAAAACAAAATGGTGGGTTTTATTCTTTAATCTATACATTTATATAAAAAGTATTCATTCATATAAAAAAACCCCAAATTTTAAGTTAAAAATAATACATAAAAATCAAGAAAAACTCACCGGAGCAGAGGACACCGACCGGAAAGCAGAAAAGTGTCAGTTACCGAAGACTCCAGCTCAAGGAGATTAGGTTGTTGAAGGAAGATTTCACGAGAAGTGGTACATCGTAATCGGATTTCGGCTTAGTAAAGCTGAAGCTGACGAACGGTCGTAGCTTGACGGATGATGATGATGAAATTAGGGATAGAAAATGATGAATTTGGGGGGCTGAGGAGATAAACGAAAACGATGAAGAAGACACGTGGTTAGACACGCGTAACAAAATCCGTAAACGAAGTCTGTGCTATTGGACTGGGCTGGCTGTGCTACTGGACTGGGCTGGCTAAAAGCCCAACAAAATCGGGTAAAAGCCCAAATCGGGCACGATTTCATAGACGCCGATGAGAATTAATATATAGGATAATAGAGATGTGGTGCTTTGATTAATGTAGATGTGGTTATGATTCCTCGGTATCAAAAAAACAATCATAATCACTTTAAAAACTGTAAAATACTGAACCGGAAGAGCATAATCGAACAAAAACTGTCGATTTTGTTTTAATTCATAAAAAAACAAAATACTCAGTTGGGTTGTTGTTTTATTCCAAAAATAAACCGAACCGAACCATTAAATATACATTCCATTAAAATAAAGGGTTAAGGTCACACAAATGCAACTAACTTACACTTTTGTATTAAGGTCATATACAAACTCGTTTTATTGTTCGGGTCATACCTAACCTTCACTTTTTTCAAATATCATACTTATGGCAAGGGGTTACCGGTTGAGAAGATAACCCCTGCCACATGTCACTATTATTTCTCTCTCCCTATCTCTAAAACTAAAGACATTCCACCATCCACCATAATTCCATTCATCTCACATCCTGAATCGTTGAAAATAACAAATAAAATATGAGACGAATTACCAAAAAATACTCGCCGGAGATTTACCTGCGCCGACGACTTCTATAGAAGAATCTAACGGCGATTGGTTTTTGAAATTGTTACTCTCACCGGCGTCGGACTCGTCGGAAACATCTCGCCAGCGACAAATGTCTTCAGTAGTTTCCATGACTAAAAAGCTTATTCGTTTATGGATGCATTAACATTCGCAATTATAATTGGAATAATAATAATATTCTTCATTATTATCTGCTTTATCACAATCGAATCCACCTGCACTAAATATAGGAGAGGATACCGTTTATAATAATAAGTAGTTACAAGAAAATAAGTTAAACAGAAATGATGAACAAGAAAGGTAATCGGCCAAGGCTCGTGATATAACACGATTCCCTTAAAACAAATTCCGCGTGCATTAACACGTTTTGTTTCCCAGGGTACAATGGCAAAAACAGTTTATGCTCTAAACTGCCGGAGTTATCACTTGCCTGAAGTTTGGTCGGAATAGTAGCAGAGAAAGAAGAGATTAAGGTGTCCCTAGAACTGAAATGAAGCTCGAGATTTATAGGCTGTAGGAGGAGCGTTTTTGCATTTAATGCCAAATATAGTAAATGGGCTGTCAACAATTCAAACGAAACTGTTACTGCATTAAATGACCAAAAACCGCGTAGCAAAAACTGGACCGCGCATGCTCGAGATTTCGGAGCTGCATTCGTGTCCGCAGGTCGCGCGGGCTCGCATGAGTTTTTGACCCATGCCCTTTCGGACCAGAAATTTGCACCCCCCCTGCGCGCGAGGCCGTGAGCTTGTGTGTGTATAAGTCACAAGCTAATTGAACAAGTGTTCAAAATTTTTGCTTATAAACAACACAAACTTTGTGTCCACCACCGATGTGTGACAAGTTTCAAACAAACCAATTTTGCGCCAAACACCTATCTCTAGGCGTCGATATCTCATTCACCTTAACTCCGTTTTGGACGTATCATATATCGTTGCGAAGCTCTTTCTAAGGGCTACGCATACATATAAAATATTGATCGTAAATATTAAATATGTATTATTTATAGAGGTCCAAAGTTGATGAAAATCGCATATTTTCATTAACATTTTCCAACACTAAATCCTTAAATCAAAACCCTAGTCCGAAAATGTCGTTGATTCATCACTCGATCTGTAATTTAGTCTTGATTCTGGTTTTGATATGTGGGTTTAATTTTAGTGGAATTGAATCTCACCAAATTTAGCAATCCGTTTTGGTCAAACCATGTAAGAAAAGTGAAGGTTGGATTATTTGACGACCGATTAAAGAAAGAAAGTGTGTTGTTTGTTGGCTACATGAAAATGAGAAAGAGAAAGAGAAAGGAAGAGCTTTGTATTTTTTTTCTTTTTTTATAACTCTCGGTTTTGGGTTTGACCCGAACGATAAAAAGAGTTTGTATATGATATTGATATAAAAGTATATATACATGTGAGTTATTTTCTTAAAATACAACAGTTTTTTTTTTTTGAAAAGGGAAAAGTGGATATAAGGCTATTAGAGCATCCGGAGTGATAATGAGCCACAATGTGGGTTGTGGAGGTTGTGGGGAAAAAAGGTGATGACGTGGCAGTGAGAATGTGGGTTGTGAGATTGTTGGGTTGGTATGATAGGAAGAGTTGTGGAGGTTGTGAGAGTTGTGGGACCCAGTTTAATTTTTATTTTTATTTTCTTAAAAGATTTAAATAAAATAAATAATACATTTTATTAAAATAAAAATACAATACAATAATTAAAATAAAAACACAATACAATAATTAAAAAAAAAATACAATACAATAATTAAAAATAAATCTAAACGTAAATAAATAAAACATTATCAAAAATTGAAAAATTGAGGATAAAAAAAGAAAACCCTAAAAACATTAGACCAAAATTAAAAGTTTTAAAACATATATAAAAAAAAAAACAAACCCTAAAAACTAACTCCACCTCCTCCCTCCCTTCCCTTCCCTCAGCCTCCCTCCTCCATACCTGCAAACAAAGAAAAAAAAAATCGATCAATTTGAAAACAAGAAGAAAGAAGAGAAAGAAGAAAAGAAAAAATGAAGAGAAAGAAGAAAAGAAAAAAAAAAAAAAAACCAAACAACGAACCGTTGTGGAGACAACGGCCTCCCGAGCCCACAACGAGGAGACCTCGGAGTGGTAACGAGCACAACGCTCGTTGTGAGCTCCACAACGAGCCCACAACCTTACCACTCCGGGTGCTCTTATATATATAAATTTACATGTAAAATTCATCAAAAATTATATTGTTTTGTTAAAAAAAATTTAAATCTGTATAATTTTAATCATATTTATTAAACTAACGTTATTAATTTTTATCTATTTACATCTTTTTCTTCATTAATCGCATCTTTCAACACTATGAGTTTTTTCTTATCAGGGGCATCTATCGAATAAACTTTTACTAACTTGTTCATAATAAACAAGGGTTAATTGTTTTAAAATACATCGAACTTTACATCAAAAACTATTGTATACATTCAAATTTAAAAGTCTTTATTGTATTCATTAAATTATGATACACAACTATTTTATGTATTAAATGACTTGAAACTTGTTAGTTGCTGACTTGGCAACGGTTTTAATCTACGTGGAAATTTCAATTTTAGTTTTTTAAACAATTAACTATATTATTATTATTATTATTATTATTATTATTATTATTATTATTAAAAATATTAAAACATCAAGAAATCATCGATCCTCTTCTTCATCATAACATAGGAAAGCTTTTATTGGGTTTCAAACACTTTTATTTTCCATATCATTTTTCAGTTTCATTATAAAACCATCTCCCCCAAATTAAAACCCTAACCATTTAACAAGAAGATGAAGGTAATTAATCTCGGGTTTTGTAATCGATCAAAGTTCCATAACTCAGATTTATTATTTTCACAATCGAATTTAGGGTCTCGATTTAGAGGATGTCGATACCTTGAATTTAGGGTTTTATTCAGGAATCGAATATAAGATTTTGGTTCAGATCTTGATGTCAATGACGTGAAGCTGCCTTAGATCTAATGGCGTGAATCTGAGATTATCCGTGACGGTTGAGGAAGAAATCATCAGAGATACTTTTTGTTTTGGATGTTTGAAAAAATCAAAACATGTGTTGATTGATTTGAGATTCCGGCTACGGGAAACTACTCCGACGATGTGCGTCATTTTTTCCGGCTATATGCAACTTGCTTAATGTTCAATTGGTTTGCTCTCATTTCATAATGTTTGAAATTAGGGTCTTAACTGACTTGGATTTCCTCTCCATGAAACCATCAAACCAAAAGATGTTGTTGTGACGATGAAGAAAAAGAAGCAAATTATGGACTTTTCACTTCTTGATTTGTATTTTATGGGGGCAATAGAATAAGATAAAGATGAAACCATTTAAGTATTAGATTTTATAGATTTCAAAGTTATAAGTGAGTTTGAACAAATGAGGGATTTGTGTGTCTTGTTTCTTCCTATTTAATGATTGAAATGAAGAACAAGAAAAATAAAATTGATATGAACAACTATAGGTAGAAATCTATTAGAAATTAATATAAATATAACTGAATAAATAAAAATAATATTAAAGATAAAAATAACAATAAATAAACTAAATAATTGACATGGCATATGATTTGGATGCTTATGTGTATTGACATGTCATTAAAAAATATATTAAAATTAACTTTTTACCGGTTACTTGACTAGAAGGTAAACCGATACATTCAATAGAGATGTATACAAGTTTGGTTTATTCAATAAAGACTTTTAAATTTGAATGTATACAATAGTTTTTGATGTAAAGTTCGATGTATTTTAAAACAATTAACCCTAATAAACAATGACCCGCTGCATTATGAGGATCTCTCCCTTGATGAATATAGGACAAATCAAACGTTGAATAACATTTAAACCACAAAACAGCATAGTTTTTGATGAGTTTCGAATGTTAGCTTACATGTATAACAACCACATATTCACTTCTCTCTATTGAAAATATAGAAACGATTATTTTGAATATCCAATCATTTTATGCATGTATGAAGAGACACTTAATCCTAGTATGTTTAGATAAACTCGAAGAGACAAAGGTTAATAGTGACAAAATCAAGGCATCGGTCCAGTTTGGATCAAGTGTTACAAACTTTGGAACCAATTGGTTCGATTTGGGTTTGAGTGTTGGTGATGTCTGTGTATGTAAGACATTTTATAAGAAATATTTTGGTTTACCCTTAAGGTTTAGTCTTTCACGCGAAAAGAAATAAAAACCGGAAAAGAATAAATCATGATACTTGCATGGAATTTGTAGTTGTCAGTGTTCAGAATGGGCCAAGCCGCCAAGCAACTCAACCTCTGTGTAATAACTAACCATATATGTAATAACTAATCATATGATTTTTTACCTAACCCGTCCATTATACCACATTTATATAAAATCATATGATTTTTTACCTAACCCGTCCATTATACCACATTTATATAAAGTGGTGACGTAAAACTTTCAAAATGCGTCAATTGAGCCCTTGTTAAATTAATTTGGGTCACTTAAAAACATAAACAAAGGATCCATTGGGTCATTTTGAAAACAAATAGGACAGGTCTAATGGTTACATCAAAGAGTCGATCGGGTCATCATTAAAATTCTAAAACTGAGACGAAACTTGATTGAAGTTTGGCGTATTAGAAATCAATTAATGAATGTAAATCCCATTTCTCACATTAGGTCATATTTCTCCTCCTAGTTCATCTCAATTTGTGATGCGGTTCATATAGAAGCCAAACAAGAACAACTAGATTGGAGTAGGACTGATGGTACGATGCGGCGCAGTAGGATGAGTTGCGACGCAGCGGAGCTACAACGGGATGCAACGTTTTTTTTCAGCTTTTTCAAGGGGTTTTTTTTATCTACTTTCTAAAGTTTAAGGACTTGCTTTGGTTATTTTATTAGGGTTAGTATTTAATCCTTATGATATTCTTAGGAATCAACGGATAGTATTTGTGTGTGATTGATTCTGGTTATCTTTTGTTGAATCAACGGATTTTTTCAGTTATCTTAATTATCCTTCCAAACGAGCTACATCAATTTGTATTTTTTATTTTTCTTTAGAAATTTGCTGTTATTTTGCCTATTTGGTTATATAATCTCCTTTTATCTATGGATCCATGTGAGATGTTGTCTGAAACTTTTAGCTATTTTTTATGTAATTTGTTGGTGCTTATTTTGAGCTACTTTGATATATTTCGTGTTATAATTTTCTGCATTATTAGGTTTTAATTTAGATTGTTAACTAGTGTTTGTGTGTTATAATAGGATATGGATGAAGAAGATGTTAGTTCTTTAATAACGGGTAGACAAGACTCTTATGTTTGAGATTATTTTGAAAAAGAAATAGAAGGTTCGGATGCGATGAAAAGGACGAGTTGTAACTCATATGGCATGGTGTATGTCACTAAAACAAATTTGGAACATCTAACATGAAATGACATATCCCTAAATGTTTTGTCATTGACAAGTCTAGTTCATCACAAAAACGTATTTATTTGGACCAAGCAGTATACAGGGAGAAAATGACGAATGAAAATAATGAAACATAACTATCAAGATGTTATTATGAAAAAATTATTAATACATTTTTTTATTAAGTAAAGAAAAATTTAGAGGAAAAAAAAGGGCCAACCCAACACGATATTATGTGACTCGTTTCATATAATGACCCGTTTGATGTATTATGACCCAAACCCATTTTTAACCTGTTACTCAACCCGACCAGACCACTCATTTGCCACTCCTACATAAAATACACGTGACCACTTTTATAATACTTTGAATGTATCAAAAAGGGTAGCTAACAAGTAAACACTATCATGTGTCTTAAAAAGACAAAAGGCATGTCTTAAAACATAAAACACCATTTATGTACTACTACTCTGTTACACTTTAACAGCACATGTTCTATGCTGATAAAAAGAGACACACTATGCAATTATGCATAATGCATTGCAAACACACACAAAAAGAGAGCATGAAATAGGGCTTTATTCATACGAAAACCGACTTTTATATATTAATCACACAAATTGTGACTTTAGCAATGGTAAAACCAATCAAAAAATCATAAGGGGCCATATAATAGATTAAGAAAAGAAAAAAAAAACAATCAGTATCAAAATGGATTTAACCAGCCTCTCTCTCATTTTTTTAATATCCCCATTTTACCCCTACCGTAACCTATCTTACATTTCATGTAAATACTTGTTCTATATTACAAGACTCAAAAATTTGTGGTTCATAAACCACAAACAAGTTTTTTTTTCGTTTCTTTTACACTCTCCCTCTCACAAGTTAGCAAAGAGCATCTCGGAGCGTTGAGCAAATATCAAATAAACATTGCAGAAAGCCACCAATGCAATCTTTCCCGACCAGTTTTTATCATTCAAACCCTTCATGGAAATGTTCCATTTCGACAAATTACTGTTGTCATATATGCAACTCGGGTGTGAATTATTTCTTCAGATTTTGACCAACCCGGTTCATAATATATATAGCAGCAGTCTTGGATGATCTCAAACAAGAGCTGGACCCCACATCATAATTGTGTTTTTTGCTCATCAAAAATCAATTAGTAGGGAATAACATACGGCAAAGCACAAATGTCAACAGATTCTATGTGCTTAGCTTCAGACCATACCTGGACTTCCACCTCCTCTGTTGTTGGTTTCTTGGAACTGGGTTGACCCGATTTGCTGCTAAATAACCACTCTTGGTCATCATAATCGCACCATGGATCCAGTTTTGGAACGGTAAGTATTTGGTTCAAGTATTTGGTATCAGGGTGAGGTGGCTTCTTTTTGGGAATAGGCACGGGTGGTTGTGGTGGTGGTTTAGGTCGGGGCACAGGCTGTTTAGCAGATGGTGGTGGCGGTGGTAGTGATGATGAAAGGGGCGGTGGTTGAGCGGGAATAACATTAGGAACTGAAGGTGGTGGTTTGGATGTAGGCGGTTGAGCTGGAACATAATTAGGTAGTGGTTTGGTTATAGGGATAGGTGGCGATAGGATGGGAACATGGTTTGTAATTACAGGCGGTGATTTTATCGGGGAGGGTTTTGATGGAACCTGATTAAAACCGGGAATCGGTGGCTTTTTAGCAGGGAGTGAAACGGGTTGGGAAGGTATCATTCCGTTGACTTTTTGACCACCTTGACTACTGACCTTAAAATTATTAAGTGATGCCACTTGCTTATCCAACAAACTCGGGCTCGGGTTTTGGAGATAATCAAGCTTCCTTCCGTTTTCTGGGGGGATATTAGAGATTGACCGGGCCATCTTGTTTGGCCTGAGTTCATTCTCTGTAATGTAATTCAATGATCAGGTACAAACTACCAGAATATGAACATTTGAATATCACAGATGACAGACCTCATAATTTACAGCAAGCAACTGTGCATAACATGCAATCCCACTACGGCGATATTTAGATTTATTAACTAGTGGTAGTATTACATTACACGTGGTTAGGGAAAACAAATACATAAACCGTCATTTTTCAGTTTCACTGAAGAAAATTACTGTAAAATTTACAATTATGACCAAGCCCAGATCTTTCATAGGAGATGTACAATGTCAAAATTGAAAATTACATTATATAGTATGGAACGATAGGAATATTATCGTTTGTATAGAACAAAAAACAAGGCAGTTTGGAAGCGAGTTTTGGAAAAGAGGGTATTTTAGAAATCAGTATTTAACAAAAAAAGAAGGGTGTTTGGCAACATGGTTCATAAATAATTTGTTAATAATATATTTTAACAGAACATTTATCATATGCAATTCACAGAGCCATATATTTTTTTTATAATGATAACAATGAAAATGTAGGTAAAAAAAGGGTATAGAAGTAATCTGTAGACATCAGTTTTTATTTTGCGGGCATACATGAAATTAGTTATTATATAAAAATGATTATTTTGACACCTATATAAACTAATAATTAGATAACTAGTTTTATTGCGATTATCCAAACACCCCTCTAGATCTCGTTAAAAGGTTAAGGAAAACTTTTGAAAGAGAGAAAGAAAACTCACCATGAGAAACACCATTCATCTCCATATCTTTCCTTTTCCTTACGTTTCCTTCATTACCGACACCTTGAAGACTATTTTCCAACGGATGTATAAACACATTATTAGGATTAGCATTAGCAACAGACTCCATTTTCTTCATATGTTTGTTCTTATCCCTCTCAGCTTTCTTACGTTCGCTCTTTTCCTTTGACTTCTCCGATTTCTCCTTTTCTCTGTCTTTACTTTTCCCTTGTCTTTCTTTATCCCGGTCTTTGTGCTTCCGTTTATCTCCTCGTTTATCATCACTTCCTTTTTCTTGGATTTTATCAATCCTTTTCTCAATCTTGTTGTCCAAAGGTGGTGGTGGTATTGGAGGTGGTGTTACACCATTGATTTTACTCAGGACCGCCACATTTCCACCAAAACCCGCCGCATTCGTGATTGATTGCCGCCCAGCTGACTTTTGAATTTCGACTTTGTTATCACTACTTTTTCTAACGTCAACAGCAAACTGATGGCTACCCATTCCCCTTTCCTCGTCTCTAATCCTTCTATCCAATTCTTGCACAAATTTAAAATTCTCAGCATCCCCAACTTTAACCCTGCTTTGGACAGAAATTCCATTTTGGCCACGAAATGGAATACTTCTATCTTTAATGGATTCTTCCTTCTTTTGGAGCTGTTCGTTGAACTCCCCATTTTTGTTTTGTTCAATATTATGATGAGGCTTTTCTCTGTTATACCCCTCAAATTGCCCAAGAATTTTCTTCTCGTCTGGAGTACTGTTTCTACTCTTGTCTTTATCTTTCTTTTTATCACGGTGTTTATCTTTTTTTTCTTTTTTCTCCTTATGTTTTCCTTCGCTTCTGTCTTTGTCCCTTTTTTCTTTACCATCTTTTTTCTCTTTATCTTTCTTATCCTTCTTATGCTTCTTCTCTTTGCGTTTTTCCTGAAATAAATTGCATGTTGAAATACCAAACCGAAACCAACTAAAAATTGCACCTTAAATAAATAACGTAGTGGTGTGCCTTTTTGTCAAGTTTCCATATGTTGAAATCCGAAATGCAATGACTAAAAAATAGACATCCACAACACTGAAATTTCTAACAAGTTGAATTATTATTTATAGTCACGAGATTATAACTCTTTCTATAAAAAAAATAAGTAACCGGCAAAAACTAGTGACGTCATCTTTTTAAACAGCATTTAATTAAAGGATACAAAACTTGTTGCTTTGCACACTATAATCAGTTTTCTCTAGACCATTTTACCCTTTAACCATAATCCATACACCTATTTTCTAAGAGGTGACATCATGAGCCTATTGACAAAAAAAAAGGTTTATATTTCCGATATAACCATCTCAACTAATCACATATTTCTCCAACATTTGACGACCTTTCTTTCTACTAGTTCTTACATAAGCAATTTGCAGGAAGTAAATAAAGTCACATCTCCATATTCCTAACAACAATTTTCTAGTTTTAAAAATATTCTAAGCTATGAAGTTTATCTCCAAGTTATTTTATAATATGAAGTCAGAATAATATATAGCTAGATCATTGTTACCGGACTTATATATCAGTAACAACTGTTTTCATTACAAGTTCTTCTCATTATCATACAAGTATGAAACAAAACTACAGTAAAGCGACAACTTTTTGGAGATAAACATCTAGCCGGTAACAAAAAGAGCTAGTTGAAATAAACAAATCTACAAGAACACCTATGACTTGACTTTTCCATCATCAAATATATACAATGATCCATTATGCTAAAAACGAAACAAGAAAGAAAGAAAAACCAATGATTAAATAAAAAATACGGAAGCTTCTAACATTAGTGGCTAAACTATCTGCAACATGCATCTTAAAATAGATGGTATATAACTAGGACAGTCAAATGCGAGGATGCATCAATTAAGCACAAACAAGGTTCAACGAAGAAAACGAATTTGAAAAAAGCATGCTCTCTAATCAACTGGATGTTCAAATCCTTCTATCTTAAGAAGCAACAAATTAGACGAAAACATTACCTATTTTGAAGTTTGTATAAAAACGCTACATTACTTACACACTTAAATCATAACATTAGGCACCCTCAATCTGATAACACGTGGCTTACATTTCACTACAATCAATTTTAAAGCTTTATACTTTTATTAAAGATTTATATTGTTATATCTAAATACATGTATTCCTAATTCAATCTTCATTCAGTAATATCCCAGTTTAATATATGTATAGAATATTTCGGTGAATTAACTACTAGTTGGATTTATGCATGTCAATATGCACAGGTCAAAATGCAGAGGTAGTATAGCTATGCATGTAGGTATGAAATAAGTCCCACTAGTGCTCATATCCTTTCTTTATGTATCTGTTTGATAGGTCTTTTCCTAACAAAGTCTATTGCTAATGCATCAGGGTTTCGTAGGTCTTTTTGCATGTAATTTGGTTATCTAAAAAAACGTAATCTTTTCCAGTTCTAAATCACTCAATTTCCCATAATGATAAATCTAATAATAGAAAGCAATGCAACAACACAGTCTACTTAGAAATTACTGGAATTCATAAACAAGCTCTGTGATACGAGAGACATGAAGAGAAGTTTTTTAGTAACATTAAATTATAGTCGTTAAAGAAATCAGAAGTTTCATTTCTAAAGATGTTCGTCATTATTTCAAATAAGATTGTAAGACACATCATTGGAAAGTCAAAAAAATCACTTGCGTTTAATGATGATGCCATCTTGAATTATTAATAATCATACTACGAAATATTGACATTAACGTCTCCTAGACATGCCTATATAAAGTGCCATACAACGACATCATCATCATCATCATACTTTTTTCTTCACATTTATTAACAAGTCAATATTCGTCTTTATATAAACCATGCTTTGAATGTGCCATGTACACAAGTAAAAGAACTAGCTAGTAAAGTAATGTCACACACTTTCCATGTGAAAATACCGTAGTAACATGACTGAAACTCTGATAGGGCTACTTATATCTAGGTCAAAGCTTCTATAAGTCCTATTACACGTGCATAATGATTACATAAACAAAAAACCAGTTTCCCCAAAATGATTAGGTCATAGTGGCTACACTCATCCCGATAACTTGGATTCTAGTCTAGTAACTTTCGTGAGCGATAATTTGATGTATGATTCTTTGTCCCGTTATATACAGTAAGCAACAAAAAAATCTAAATAAAGGTATCAAGTTCTTTAATAATAACCAAGATTCCAAGATTTTAGTGGTGTAGTTACCTTCTTGAGCAAGTCGGGTTCGTCTGTTGTGGGTTTCTTTTCATATCCCGGTGGTGGAAATGGAAAGCACCGAGACATTGCACACAATAAATACCAGAAATATCAGCAAATAAAAGCTTCTTAATTACTATTAAAAACAACCGTTATCCCAACGTGGAAAGGAACCAGCAACAAATTTCATCTCCATTAACAAAGTCCTTGCATTCATTTCCCAATTCAATATTCTTCGTCAACTAAACCCGCACTTTCGAAACAACACTAACACGAAAAAAACAGAATGTGCAGAATTCGATATCTCGACTAAACTAAACTAAACTAATCCAATCCAAAACATCACTTCCACTCCTTCATAACACAAATCAATCTACAAACATCTCGAAAAAACCCTAAAAATTCCAAATCACAAAAATTAACAAAATCCAGCTGTGATCACTACCAAATTAAGATCAAAGATTCATCAAAACGAAACAAACCGATATCGAAATGCACTCCAATCAAGTTAAAAATCCCCAATTTCAAATCTCGATCGAAACCCTAATTCTCAAAATTCTCTCAATGTAAGTAATCGATCGGAAACATAAAAAGGCTTCAAATTTACACAAAATTAACCCTAAATTGATTAAAAATCTTGATTAAAATTCAGTAAGAATTTGAATAAAGTTTTGATTTTTCCAATCGAATAAAGTGAGAGAAAAAAAACCCTAAAAGGGCTTTTTAAATAACTTGATTATTTAGAGAAATTGATTTTATTTTGATTGATTAATTTGTTTATATAAAAAAGTAGACATTGTTTGTGAAATTGAATCAAGAATAAAAAAGAGAGAAAAAGATTTATTGATTTATTGAATTTGGGGATTGGATTATATTATAATTATAATAATCTGAATATTTGTTTTAGGTTTAATTGTGTGTGTGTGAGTGTGTGTTTGGGTGAAGTGTGTGTTTTTGTAATGGATTTGTGAATCAATGTTTTGATTGAGCACACAGAGAGGAAAGAGGCAAAGATGAGGGCTCAAACCCAAATATATACACACAATCTTTCTTTTTTTTCTTTTGTTTAGAGAGAGAGAATTTGGGGATTTTTGTTAAAGAAGTTGTTTATGGGACTTTCCCTAACTTCTTAGATTATAAGATGGTTAATTTCATAACACGTTATAAAAAATGTTGATAATCGATAATGTTAGTATTTTCACTTATATTGATTTAACTGAATGTTTATAATATTTATTTATGTTGAAAAACGTAACCATATGATTATTTTTGTACTTTTATAATAATCTGAAATAAAATATTTAAAATGACTGAAGTTAGTAAGATTTAAATTTGGATCTCTAATGAAATCAACCAATCGATTAATTTTAACATTTAACCCTAGCGACGTATTTGGTTCATATTATGACTTTATGAAATATGTTAAGAAAAATAAGATTTGATTATATAAAAATATAATTGTTACATAATTTGATTTTATATAGTTGGATTACATGAATTTTCATTCTTATCACGCGTTTGATTGACATTAACTAAAAATTTAAAAAATTATAGTACAATAATATTTATCAAGTAATAAAATTTATACAAATAAATATAAGTATAATAATAATAAAATAATTAAATATAGTAATATTAGAGAATCATAAATTTATATAATAATTTTTGATATTTAAAATACTGATAATTAATTATAATAATAAAATAAAAGTTATGTTAATTAAAATTTATTAATCAAAGAAGAATAATCAAAATATCAATAATAGTATAATAATATAATAATATCTATCATATAATAAAAATATTATTAATAAAAATAGTAAATAGTAATAATAACAAGAATAAAATAAATACAATAATATTAAAGAACAATAAATTGATATAATAAATATTGATAGGATTAATATTAATAATTAATAATTAATAATACTTTCTATGTCCCATTATAATTGTCATGTTTGACTTTTTAAAGTCTATGTTATTTAATTTTGACCTTATATATTTTTGTTTCTGTTACATGTTATTTGATAAATGTTATACTAATGGAAAATATATATGAAATCCAATTCATTCATATATTATACATCAACTAATATATAACCCAAACAAAAATATTTAAGGTCAAAATTAAAATATAAACACTTTCAAAAGTCAAACATGACAATAATAATTGGACGGAAGGAGTAATAAATAAATAATATAGTAATAAAGTCAAAATCATGTTAATAATAATAAGAAAAACATTAATAATAATAATAATAATAATAATAATAATAATACATTATGTAGCATTTGAGTTAAAAAAAGTTAAAAAAAATTAAGTAGCAAAATGTCAAAAATTTCCTTAATGATCTTCATTAATAGTTACTAATTTGAGAAATCATCTATCATTTACATTTAATATATAAAAACAATTAATTCACATTTATTTTAAACTAATATTTAAATAAAATCTAAATGTTGAAATAAATTTTATATATACTTATTGTAAACCTTCAAAATAACATATCAATCTAACTAAAATTATTAATATTATGTATACCCAACTTAAACACAACATTTGTACTATACTTTTATTAGACATAAATATTTTGGCATCGCTGTATCGTTCGGGTATCCTACTAGTAATAATAATAATAAGTATGTTACATACCAATAAATATAATATTTATTATAATTAGAATTAGAATTCTTATATATAAAAGAAGTAGTGTTTCAGTATGTTATAAATGAAATGATTCAAAATAGTATGTCATGCACCAATCAATAATAGTTTTGCATATACTAATTTAATTTAATTTAATTTTAATAATGTAATATGATATAATATAAGATATGAATTAGTATGTTATCTTTATCTTTATATTTAATATATAATAAATTATAGACTTTAAATCTCATTTGTCGAAGTAACGTCCATTGGATGAGTTAATTTATTTAAGAGTTAATTACATAATTGGTCCCTGTGTTTGTTCCAAAACAACGGGTCCAGTCCCTGGGTCACAATTCGTTCGAGTCCAGTCCCTGGAGCCTATCTTTGGTTGCACGTTTGGTCTCTCCCTCTAACGTTCGTTTATTTTGGTCGTTAAGTGAGTCATGTGCTTCTCACGTGAGGGGCATTATAGATATTCTTTCTTTTACAGGGGTCAGTTATGGTTAATATACAAAAACAAATCCAAAATCTTCAAAATCCAAAATCCATAAAAATTGTAAAGATCTCCAATTTTTTCTTCCCCTGTAAATTGAAATCGAGATGATATATGTTAGAAACATCTAAAAGCGAGTGTAATCACGCGTTTAATCTCCAAAACCGCCATTAATTCCCCCAAATAAAACCCATTATTCGTCTCCCCAATTCAATTTCTTAGAAAAATCCCCAATTCTCATTTCACAGCTATGTCATACTCCGGCTACAATTCCGGCCACAATTTCGTACATTGATTGAAAATCTGAAGAATTAGTATATATATATCGAATGCAGAAAATAAAAAAATGGCGGATTTGATATTGGAGGCAAAAGATGCAGACAATTGGATATACAGAGGAGAAGGAGCTGCAAATCTCATTCTTTCGTATACAGGATCATCTCTTTCATTCGTAATCTCCTCTTATGTTTAATTGTAAATAACCCTAAATCACATTTATATTTTACTTTAACACTAAGTTGTAGTTGTTTTCGATTTGTGTATTTTTGGGTTCGGTTTGGGAATTGAGGTACATCTAATTACTTTACGTAGGTTGGAAAAGTGTTAAGGGTACAAAAAGTTAAGAGCAACGGAATCAATAGTCACGAAGTTTCTTCAGATTTATCTCAACATGAATGCCTCCTATGGAAAGAAGATTGTGATCTTTTATCAGCTCCAACAAGGGAAATTGCAGAACATCTATACGTGCAGGATGTAATGTGCCCGCTATTAGGTTCCAATCATGTTGATGCTGGGGTATTTTCTTTTACTACATCTTTACCAAAAATCACTTGTCGGATTTGACCTTGACACGAGTTTAACAAACCTCGCAGATTCGTGTCCTTGTATCCACGGATTTCCTTCACTCAGTGGGGATTTTTCGAACAAAGAAAAAATCTCAAAACACAACCGTTTCTTCATCTTCTAGTTCTGATGACATGTTCGATTTAGAGGCTGGTTATGCAGAGTATTTGGAAAACATTGGATATAATCTCCAGACCGAATTGGATTTTGGGTAAGGATTTTGGATTTTGAAGATTTTGGATTTTGAAGATTTTGGATTTTGAAGATTATGAATTCGGTTGAAGAGAAAGACGAAAAGGACGAAAAGAAGAAGGCGAGGTTAATAAGGAACAGAGAGAGTGCACAGCTCTCAAGACAAAGGAAAAAGCATCATAGTAATAATACATAATTGACCCCTATAAAAGAAAGAATATTTATAATGCCCCTCACGTGAGAAGCACATGACTCACTTAACGACCAAAATAAACGAACGTTAGAGGGAGGGACCAAACGTGCAACCAAAGATAGGCTCCAGGGACTGGACCCGAACGAATTGTGACCCAGGGACTGGACCCGTTGTTTTGGAACAAACACAGGGACCAATTATGTAATTAACTTTTTATTTAATTACATCCGTTAGGTCAGATTGATGATTTCATCAAAGATTATTTTAATTATAAACCCTCTGATAATCATAATGCAATCCTCTGTTTCATTTCATCTCTAATGACATAAAAAAAACATAATTTTAATTTACTATATAATCGTTCAATTTGAACTATGATTAACATATTGTTATTTTAAAATCTCCTAATAAAAAATATCAAAACATATACATAAACGTAAAGGTGTATATGTTATTTTAATTATAAGCGACATCTGTATATACGTAAAGATATATAAATATATATATATATATATATATATATATATATATATATATATATATATATATATATATATATATATAAAACATTGTATTATCATAATTATTTAAAATCTAAATAAACATAAAGTTTATGATTAAATTTATATCGTTGTTCGAGAACTTTCGCTAAACAATAATCTAGTTTGCACAACATACATCTAAATAAGAAAAGAATCAGTTTTGTAATTATTCACCTTGCAAGAGTGTATAGTTATTTTTGGACAAAGTTATTGTAATCACTATATTTATAGCAAGTAAAGATTTGTTGTACTAGTGAATAACATGATAATAATATTCCCCTCTTTCAAAATCTTAGAAAAATAACTGTTGATTTGAACCATCATAAGCCTCCTCCACCAAGGCACCTTAGGCATAAAACCTAGTATATTTTTGTAATAAAACTTTCAATTAAGTCCTTAAACAATTTATTGATTGATAAATGACACTCTTTTAGTTTCAAAAATATATGTTCAACATTTTTATTTTAGTTTGTTCGAAAATGAATGTCCATATCAAAAAGTAACTTGTCAGTTTTACCATATACTCTCGATGAGTAAACTATGTTAATCTACAAAACACGTACACTTATAAGGGTAAATTTGTCATTAAATAAATTTTTGAGTTATCATCATACTTACCGAAAACTTTTGTGTCTGTCTAATTGAACATTTGATTTTGGAAGGAAAATTTAGCTAGTGACTCGTACATACAATACGCTATGGACAACTAATGCCTAAGGGAGGTGTATGTATAGTGTTGTTAGTAAATACGCTTTTTAGATGATTGAGTTTTGTAAATTACGCTTTTCCTTCTCATTGATAACATTCTTATAGAACGAGACTCGTAAAAATGATAATGTTCATGCAATCAATCAAAACCCCTACCCCTATCGCGTGCTATATATGGAGTTATATAAAGATATTAAGAAAAATATCAAATCGGGTTATATAAAGGTATTAAGAAAAATATCAATTCGGCTACCTAAAATATATATACGAGTTAACCTAAAATATAGATTAGTGCCACCAAACACTAATTAAAGTCGGCATATATATACTTTATCGTTTCGCTATACATAACAAATTGACATATTACAAAAACTTTAGGATTTAAAATCTTTATACTTTGAGAGAGAAAGAGAGATTTTTGGGACGATTTTCTTTTTTTTAAAGAAGTTGTTTAGGGACACTTTCCCTAATTTGTATACCCAACAAATAGAGACTCTGATAAAAGGGTCTTGATGGTTGATTATATGATACATTAGTAAAAACGATGATAACCGATGATGGTAGAACAATTAATGAATATAAGTTTGAGATTTGCTCTACATTTGACCTAGCGACACATTCGTTAGAGTGCATCCATACCAGAAAACGTTACCATATTCATAACGTTCTTATTTTGAAAACCAACTAAACTATATATGTAAGAAGCGTACTTTATGATTTGTTCGAGTTTGAACTTTCTCTCTCTCTATTGAATAGTCTCAAGCCTCCACCACAACAATGCACCCTTGCTATTATTCCATAACATATAAAGACGTAAACCCTAAATTTTGTACACGTTTGATATATTTTCTTTAATCATATGCTATTGAATTTGATTCTTATGTAGTTTGGGTATGTGATTTGTATTTTTACGCAAACAATTTTGATCTTTCAAGATTTACTCTTAAAGGAAATAATTTGTGTATCATATTGTTTTTAAGGTTGCCAAGTATATGAAAAACTTCATATATACTAGTTTACAAGTATTTATAAGATTATCTAAAGGTAGCTGAGCGATAAACATTTGAGATTCTTCGCCATATATTCTTCGTCTATTTATTTTTTTTGATATTTCATCGCATTTTAACGAAAGTATGTTATGGAGTATTTTTTTTTCTTTCTCTTTTTAGCATTTTAATGTTAGCACTAAAATAAATTAGTTGCTTTATAGTATGCTATTTATGTTCTAACTTTATAGAATGGTTGAAGATGAATATTAACAACGATATATGTAGTGTGCAATGTTCTTTTCCTTCTTATTGATGGCAAAAGATACATAACGATTGTATGCGATCAATCAATCGAACATGTGTGAGCGATCAATCGAACCGATACACTTATCTCACACTATGCATATGTAAAATATAAGATTTCAAGAAAAATGTCAAATCGACTACCTATAACATTTATGAGATTACCTAAAATATAGATTCATGTCACTAAACACTCACTAGACTCGGGATATATATACATTAGATATAAACGTATAACAAATAGATTCGGAACCCGAATTGGGATGTCCACGATCTGAACAAAATCACCAAATCAAAGTTTGTTGAACCATGTGAACATCAACATATTTCATATGTCCAAGTGACCATCATCTCATGGTTTGCTTAACGAATATAACTTGTAGGTTGTAATTAATTTTGAAACGTATTTGATTTCATAAAATGTTTATGTATGTTCATGATATCGTAAATGGTGGTCGTGATGTTTTCGCTTACCGTTTTCTATAGTTATCGTGAAAATGTAGATTTCACCTATCATAGCTAATATCGGACATAAGTGAATCAAAAATGTAAATGTATTAGAAAGAAAATTTTATTTGTCTTTGATATAAATATTTTCTTTTAAAGTGTTTTGGGAAATGATCAATTAACACCTATTTTTTAAAGACCAAAATACACCATCTTGACCATCGATTTTATTTTAATCTAATTGCTAAGATTCAAAACAAAATCTACTTTTATTTAATTTTTTAAATTAAATTATCTCATAAACCGTTAATCGTTAGACGAAACAAAATATATTGTTGCGATCGTCTCGTTTTTATCTTTAATTAGAGCAGTGGTATTATATACTTTCGACGACTTTTTGACCTTTTTTTTAATGTGTATTGAAATTATAACGATAAAATCACATTTATATTTACATCAATAGTAAAATTTTATTAAAAGAGAATTACTATAAAATGTATAAACTACCTAAGTTTAGAAAAAAAAATCGAATTTTGACGAATTTTATTTTTTATTATTTTTTGACATAAAATATGATATACTAAAATCACATGTGATAATACTGAATCATATGTGATATTACTTTAAATCATATGTGATATGACTGTAAATCATATGTGATATTATGTATGTAAAATTTAAAACACTCGAAAGACAATAACACACATGATTTTAACTCAAAATATATATTTTAATACACAATAATTTTATACAATGTATAAGCTATATGGACCCGGAAAAAAGTTCGAATTTTGACGACTTTTTATTTTTTCGTTTATAGCCAAATGTTGAAATTCGTAAGGCAATATCACATGTGATTTGAACACTACATACGAATTTCAAAACTTAAATTTGTTATATTACGTACATTCAACTAGAATAAAAAAGAAAAACAAAAAAACAATATGTCAAACTACTGAAATCACATTTGATAAACAGTGATTTATAATATAAAATTTCAAAACCCGTAAAAAAAACGTTGAAATAAATTTCGTCAAAAGTATATCGAGTGGGTGTTCTATAAAAAGAGGAGGAAATGCTCGTTTTAATGGTGTAGTTATTCATTTTTACATTAACCGTTTGTGAGATAATTAATTTTTAAATAAAAATAAATTATGGTGGATTTTAATATAGAAAGTCAGTGATTTTAATATCAGGTTTTCTAATGGTCAATCTCAACTATGTTTAATTATAAATAAATGGATTTTGCCAACCATCTGATTATGCGTAATAATTGTTTTTCTTTCTTTATTTAGATTTGGAGCGGTATTATTAAATCTAAGGATGGTTGTTAAATATGGATAGTTATAATTTATATATATTCGATTTAGGAAGATTTACATCTACATCCTTACAAAACTTCAATATTACGTCAATGTCCTTGTAAAAATCAAAATTACGTTAATATCCTTCCAAAACATGAAA
This sequence comes from Senecio squalidus, assembly GCA_910822075.1. Taxonomy (NCBI): domain Eukaryota; kingdom Viridiplantae; phylum Streptophyta; class Magnoliopsida; order Asterales; family Asteraceae; genus Senecio; species Senecio squalidus. The sequence continues at coordinate 46,881,374 of CAJVGC010000508.1, forward strand.
AATTCTCATATATATCCAAAATTATAAATTAATAATATTTAAATGATTTTAGTATTTAAATTATTCATCTAAATACTAATTAAATGATTTTAAATATTTGAAATTATTGCATAAATCAATAAAACTAATCCAAATGCTTATTTAAACAAATATGTCAATGAAGAATCAAATACCGAATGAACTGAATAGATTAAATTCAATGAATAAATTGCTTTAAACATATATTACAAAACATTAATCAATCAAGACGAGGAAGTTTTGCAACCTTTTTATTCCGGTTAATGCTCAAAATTATAGAAATCAATCTCTTTTAAATCTATATTGCAAGTTTATGAAATTGAGATACATTTGTTAATGATGAATTAAACCTAACATAATTGAGTAAAAAGTTTAATTAATAATTAGATGAATGATTTAAATATTAAAATTATTTAAATATTATTAATATATTATTTTGGATATATATAGGAGAATTTTTTATGTTTTAGAAGGATATTAACGTAATTTTGATTTTTACAAGGATATTGACGTAATATTAAAATTTTATAAGGACATAAATGTAAATTTCCCTTTGATGTATATATATTTGATTTATATTTCCCAAATATGCGGAAAACCTATTGGAAAAATACAAATATAATATATGAAAATCGAGAAAATATTGTGTGTCATTAATAATCGTTTTTCCAGATTCATCTCTAAATTTATATACGTAGTGAACTCTATCCAATATACATAGTTAACAGTAACATATAACTTTATACAAATACGTATTATAATGGTTTTTAAATATTATTTAGTTTCTTTTATTCCAATGTAGTTGACTTAAACTCCATCTTTAAGTTGGTATTGATATGAGTTAAAGAATGGAAAAAATAATGAACTATATGTATAAGGTTGACTTCAATTTTACGTATTGTTGTAAGTTAATAAATAAAGTAAATTTAATTAGTATTATCTAAGTAAAAGATATACAAATATAATATATAGTTAATAATATGTATATGTTAGGAAATGAACGTTCAACAAAAAATTAAAACCCAGTTTGTATAACGGTTGTTTTTATAATATATTTAAATATGTATTATGGTTATATGATTAAATTTTATTAGAAAGTAAAAGTCAAATAAAAAAAGATTATATTAAGAGTTAAGTTTAATAAATAATTTTTAAGAAAATAAATAAAGAATATATCTATATCTATACTACATATAAAGTACTAGATTATTGTCCCGCGATAGCGGAAAAAAATAAAAATTGAATTGTAAACTTTATGTTTATGTAGATTTTAGGTTATTATAAAAAGACAATGTTATACGTATAATAACATATATATATACATTTACGTTTATACACATGTTGTTTATAGTTATAATAACATAAACACTTTTACGTTTATACACATGTTTTAATATTTTTTATTAGGAGATTTTAAATAAAAATAATGTAAATCATAGTTCAAATTGAGTGAAATTTTTTTAAGTAAATTGGAATTTTGTTTTTATTTAAGTAGAGTTTGGAATTAAAGAGATAATGTAATTATGTTTTGTAAAAGGGTGTAAAATGAAAATAGTGTTTGATGACATCATCAATTTGATCTAACGGTTGAAATCAAATAAGTTAACCCATCTAAGGGTCCTTACTTCGCCATGTGGCATTTAAGGCAACACCCGATTCATAAATAAGGTCGGGTTTCGGATAGAATAGTTCCAGTTTGTCGGGTTTCGGGTTTGACCCGATTGACCCAAAAATTACCGTCGAACTATATTTTAATCCAAAGGCATATGATATATATAAGCTAGAAGTCTGAAAGAGTTTCATACATGAAGCGATGTGGGACAAAGTAGAAAAAACTAAAGGCATATGATATATATAGGTTAGAAGTACGAAAAAGTTTCATCCCTGAACCGATGTGGGACAACTAAAATGAAAATAGTGTTTGATGACATCATCAATTTGATCTAACGGTTGAAATCAAATAAGTTAACCCATCTAAGGGTCCTTACTTCGTCATGTGGCATTTAAGGCCTCTCTTTTATTATATATTAAAGATATGAGGTGTTTTTCTTAATGTTGAAAATTAAGAATGAAATAACTAAATTATTCTTTCATTTTATTTTTATTACTAATTTACTAACCCATATTTATATATCAACTATTTAACTTTCCAACATATACTAATTCATACTTATTTGCTACATATATTTAAATACAATTTAATTTATATTCAAATTTAAAGTTATTTTCCATTTATTAATTTTGTATCCAAACCAACATAATATATTCTAATATAATTTTATCGTCTATAAACTTTTTTTTCCCGCTATATCGTGCGGGTTTCCAGCTAGTAAGTAGTAACAAACTAAAAAGGAAGGGAAAGAAAAGAGGAGGTGAAATGCTCGCGCCATATAAGAGCGTGGAAGAAATGTAGCATAAAACAGAAGTTTCACAGCAGGAAGTCATTTGCTCATGGGCATGTGGGGTGGATGGCTAAACAAGTAACTCTATTCCACGTGGCATTTCCCCGACAGCTTCCCATTATATCCGTCCGTACACGTGTCACTTGTTTTGTAATTATCTTTTAAGAATATGTTTGGTTGAAGTGTTTTGAGTGCTTATTAGGTCTTTAATTTATGTTTTCATCCATAAATATTGTTTGGTTGTCGGAGCTTATTAAAAAGGTAATTTTCGATAAGTCTAAAAATCATAAGCTACTTGAATTAGCTTATGAAAACGCTTTGAGCTTTTGTTAAATAAAATTACATAGTCAATCACTTTGGCTTTAACGTGTGATATTTTCCCCTTTTTAAATCACTTGAAATTTGTTTTGTATGGGTGAAAAGAAACATGTTAACACAGAGCGGAACCAGAATTTTAAGTAATGGAGCTCTAAACTCACATTGGAGGTATCTTAGGGGGGTTTGTATTGTATTATTTTGTGATTATTTCGAATTTACTAAAAAATTACATATAAATGTGGCTCGTTAAGAGGGGTTGAGCAACCCTAAGCCTCTCCCCTATATGTTAGAGACCGACATTGTAATCTTGATTTGTCATTGTTCATTTGCTCTTAGCATATGTTATAAGATTAAGGCTATGTTTAAATACCATCGAGTCAAATGTTGGTCGATTAACATATTTCACATTTACATATCGGGCAAAAGTATCCAATTAGTAAGTTATATATACGTACATGGTCATCGATATAGTCCTACGTCACTAAGAGAATATGAGTGATAACACCTACAACTCGGTTCACATTAATATTCCTCTACTATTTGAAACAACCTACAAAATGGGTCTCACATATTCCCAAACTCATAATGTGTTTTAAATTTCCTAAACTCATATTGCATGAGCAACCGAGAAACTCCTCCCCAACCGTTGTAGCTCGTTAACTAAACGTTTCGACTCTGTTAGTAACTCAAATATAATAGGCTTGTCAACATATGTTCAAAAGCCTAGTAGTTTTCGTTTATGAGTACGGGAATAAAGTAATGACTTTCCTTCATGATAAACATGTTTGGTTAACAAGCTTAGGTTTTGATAATGGATATCAAACCCCCAAACGTATAGAAACTCTAAACCAAATAGGCCCAGACGAACCAATAGGCTTGATCCAGTCCCAGAAAACAAAATATATTGTTAACACAATGCTGGTAAAAAAATCTCGATGTCTTTCAGCATATTCACGCGGGGGTCGAGGCTTTCACTGCTTCATTTTAAGAGTACCGGCATCGGGTAGACGGTTAAGAACCTGAACAGTTTTGAAGTTAATTTGACTGTGAGCAAGAACATTTGTTGAAATGGGAAATGTAATTATATGCAAAGGGTAACACCTACGAAGAAATGAAGAATGTGTATTTGAAAATTGTGTCCTAACCCGCCCATTACTATTACCTCATACAAGAACAAAGAAACATATGCATCTGTGGCTGCATATTCAAGTTGTTTCGTCGACAACGGATTAGCCTCCCAATTTCCTAATGTAATCTTCTTGGGTTTTGGAACCTGCAAAATCGCAATAAAAGGGGGGAAAATATCATTTTTTCTTTATAGTTTATCAGCATTCAGATATACTTGAAATGAGATGACTCATCGAACCTGTTTGCAAATAACCTTCTCCGTTAATGATGACAGGCCCCACATCTTATGTTTTCCGCCAAACTTTTGGTTGGCTAAGCGTGACAAATCTTGTAAAGCTTCTACAGACACATTATGATCTTTGAAGACCTTACGAGCATCTTCAACAATACCAACTCCAACCTGTTCATTTCATGATGAATGCATTATACCTGTTTTGATTTAAACTAAAAAATGATTCGTTTGAGCCAGAACTTGTTTTGACCCGTTACCCAAACCGCCGACCCACCCATCTTGCCACCTCTTAAGAAAAGTATAAACAGAAATTAGTATTTAAATTTACACCATTCACCAACCTTTAAAAAAGTAGTATCTCCAAGTAGATTCTGCAAATTTTGAGGAAAGCCGGAATGTATGATATGCATTACGTGGCAATAGGTAGCATCTGCACATATCTGTAGAACTGCTGCCTTTGTTACTTGGCCTGCATGATTCAGACCTTTCTGTTAACGGGATAGTTTTCAACAACGATAAGACTAACAACATTTTTAAACACCATTCTCTGTTTTAAAAAGGATAATTATGAAAAATGATACTTTCAAGCTTCTACCAATAATAGCAATGTACCTTGAAAATTATCAGAAATACCAACATACTGTCACTTATTTTTACCCACCGCAGAAAAGGTAGGTTACGTTACCTTTATTAGTAAAAAGAAATTAAACGATGCTGCAAAGATTAATAAAATCAAATAAAAGCATGTTCCTATTTCAGATAATTTGGAAAGTACATTGCAATTGTTGGTTGAAATGTGAAAGTACGCAGTAATTCGGTTCGGATAACAACCTTTTCTAAACGTTGGTTTCCACTCAACGTCCAATCCAATAACAGGACGACCCCCGTCTTTATACTTGGTTTCAAGAAACTTTAACAGCTCATCTGTAGCTTTCTCCACCTCTGAAAACGTTCTGCTGTAGACAATATCACCTTGAAAAGTCAACTTCGTCGTATCTGAAACAGGAATCATAACTACTAGTTAAGAATGCGCATTCTTTTCTAGATGAAAACAATTAGAAAGCCACTAATTGTTCCAAGCATTAAAAACCAACATTATTTTAATATATAAATCTTAATTAGAACATGGAAAACGTGAGTGACCTGATTGAGTGTCCGGAAGTGCATCACTTTTGCCAACCACGATCTTCTTAGATTTATCACTAACACGTGAAGTCGTTCCAGTTTCCTTGTTGTACTTCGGGTCTGCATTTGGTGGCTGCAAAGGCATTGGCGAAATAACAGATGATGAATCCATAATATGTGAAGTAGGCTGACCAAAATTGTTCTCAGCAAACTGAGATCCATATGGTGAGTATGCTGCAGAACTCGGCTGCCAAAATTGACGCTGTCCAAACTGGTCATATGACTGTTGTCCATACTGTTGCCCACACTGATATGACTGGGGGCTGACATGTTGGACATGCTGTGGGCTGAAAGCCGGGCCAAAATGCTGGGCCTGAGTGGTGAATTGCGGCTGTGGTGGCGGTACGTTTGGCAGAAGTTGCTGTTGAGAACCAAAGCCAGTGGTTACCCGCGGTTGATTGGCTGCAAGCATTGGTTTCCCATTTTCGGCCGGTGGTAGAGATGGTGGTAGTGGTTGTGGCGTATCAGAATCAAAAGCTTGTTGAGGGTGTTCTCCGTTGCTATTTTGATTTTGTACTTTTTTTCCATGTTGATTACCTGCAACCTTATTACCACTTGCACCAAACTCATTACCATTCCCCCCCTCACAACCCATTTTCTTTTTACCATTTTCTTTTCGTTTCCTACGACTTCTTTTACCATTACGCGGAGTGCACAAATCCAAATCCAAATCAGCACTTTGTAATGTTTCAAAACCACTCTTGTCACAGGTTTCACGTAACTCATATTCAAGGAGCATCTCTTTAGCTTCGTAAAAGTTAGGAAATGGTTTAACATTAGTAATCCTCTCAACTACGCTATCATAAGACAGCGGCAGCTGACGTAAGATTTGCATTACCAGTTCCGTCTCAGAAACTAAACTATCGCTATCACCAACATCATTAAGTACATCATACAAGTTTTTAAGTGTATGACAAAAATCAGTAACATTCATATCACCCTTTTCTATAGTCCGAAACATTTTTTGAACTTGAAGCGAACAAGACCGTTTATTCGTCACAAAAAACTCGTCAATCCTAGCAAGAAGTTGTTGCGCGTTACAATTATGTTTAGACACGATATGTAACAAGTGATGGTCACAAGTATTGTAAATGAATGTCTTGATATTGGCATCCATAATTTGTTTCCATAGTTTATATTGAGCACCATCGGTTGTAAGTTTGAATCCAAACGATTCATGATTATTAGTGGATTCAGATGGGGATGTAGTAACAGGCATAATCATAAAAAGTAAACAAAATATGTAAAGAAAGACGGGTTACGATCAAACCGAAGAGATACGGGATGAAACCTGATTGGAAAATTGGGTTGATTCTATGAATTGAAACCAAAGCTGCTGCTGCAATACAAACTTAGAAAATCACTTTCAACTTTTTCTTTTAGAGGGTGTTTGTTGACAATGTATTAATTTATTATATGTATGTTTTTTCAACCCCAGGTTTAAATTTATACGTGAAGAACTCTATCGAATATATATAATGCAATAAATATATATACTTTTATTTAAATATGTATTCAAGCGTGTTATTAAATATTATGTGGTTTCGTTTATACATGTGATTGATTTCAACTCCACCTTTAAGTTCGTATTGGTACGGGTTAAAGAATGAGAAAAGTTATGTGAACTATATGTATAAGGTTGACTTCAACTTCACATTAATTCGTATTGCTATGTGTTAACCAATAAAGTAAATTTATAAGGACATAAGCAATCTCATATAAAGGACGAAAATCATCGTTGTTACTCATCCAAGGGCTTAGGCTCTGTCATGTGAAATTTATTGTTTGTGTTATAATAATAATAAAGATAGTTAATAACATAAATGTTCTCTCTAGTTTGTCATCAATAACGGATTTAGTCTATTTATCCAATGACAAGCTAACATAGTTAATGGTACAGAGACTAGATGCGTAACAATGTGAACCCACAAGTAGTGGATTCGAGAAAAATAAACCCCAGAGACAAAACCCGACAAACCATAACATTTATGTAATTTAATTTGGTTTATACATATAACACTTTGACGATGTTTGGATGAAGGGTACGATACGAGAATGAAATATTCTATGTTAAACTATGTATATTTAAATTATAGATTCGTCATCAGCGAATAATTAAAACATTTAAATAGATTGTAAACTAACAATGATAAATTAAAATTTGATAAAACTTTTATCAAATATGAGAGATACAAAACTTGAAATTTGATAAAATTCTCAACCAAAGACGTATCAACTCTCACCAAAACATAGTAGTTGTCTATATTAATACAGTTCCGGTTCGGTACCAGTACCATGGTACATTTGTCCACCCATTTCTTTGTCTCATACTGAACCGGCACCGTACCGGTTGACACCAGTTTGTTTTTCTTAAAAAGTTTAGTACCAAATACCGTACCGAATACAAACGGTATGGTACGAGTTGGTACCAGTACCATGATACTTTTACTCACCCCTATGTTAAGATCATTAAAGGGTACTTTGGGCATTTAACGTAATTACATTCCAATAGATTTGACTGCTTTATAAACCAAACATATGAATTGAATTGAATTCCATTTTACTTTCTAACAACCAAACATGAAACACAATCAGATTCTTTAGAATTCAATTTCTTATATTCTACAGATTTCTCCATTCAGAAAACATTTTTGAAATAAACGCTTTTTATAGTTTAAATAATTATATTTAGGGAGAGTTACATCTACGTCCTTATAAAAATTCAATATTACGTCAATATCCTTGTAAAAATCAAAGTTACGTTAATATCTTTCCAAAACATGAAAAATTCTCATTTATATCCAAAATAATAAATTAATAATATTTAAATGATTTTAATATTTAAATTATTCATCTAAATATTAATTAAATGATTTTAATATTTTAAATTATTGAATAAATCAATAAAACTAATCCAAATGCTTATTTAAACAAATATGTCAATGAAGAATCAAATACCAAATGAACTGAATAGATTAAATTCAATGAATAAATTGTTTTAAACATATATTAGACTAACATTAATCAATCAAGACGAGGAAGTTTTACAACCTTTTTATTCCGGTTAATGCTCAAAATTATAGAAATCAATCTTTTTTAAATCTGTATTGCGAGTTTATGAAATTGAGATACATTTGTTAATGTTGGATTAAACCTAACATACTTGGGTAAAAGTTTAATTAATATTTAGTTGAATAATTTAAATATTAAAATTATTTAAATATTATTAATTTATTATTTTGGATATATATGAGAATTTTTCATGTTTTAGAAAAGTATTAGCGTAATTTTGATTTTTATAAGGATATTGAGGTAATATTGAGGTTTTATAAGGACGTAGATGTAAATCTCCCTATTTAATCATCTTAGGAAATAAAACATCAAAGACACCTTTGTCTTTGTTAGAAAGGGAAAATTATATCATATCATAAAATGATATATTTTGGTCTTATGAAATTAACTAGTTCATTGACCCGCCTAATACGCGGAGAATTATATCAAAAAAATATATAATGTTAACAAAGAACATATAACCTATATAAAAAGATTAATAGAAAACTATTTGTCATGTAGACAAAATGATAGCAAATGTGAAGTTAAATAAAACTTTTACCGTATAATTCGGAAAAAACCTTATTAAAAATAAAATAATTATAATATATATAAAAACTAAAAATATTGCACAAATAGGACGGAAAAAAAAACATAAGATTTTTTTTAGATGATATGTTTTCCGTTTATATGCAAAACACTCGTAAACACAATAAAATAATTATATTTTCTTTTTATAATATATAAAAAAACTAAAAATATTGGGTAAATAGGACGAAAAAAAACAGAAGTTTTTTTTATATGATATGTTTTTCGTTTATATGAAAAACACTCGTAAAATAATAAAATAATTTTAGTTTCTTTTTATACTAAAAATGTGTATGTGTTTGACGAAAAAATATGTTTTGTATTTTATTAGAATTAATTTAAAATACAAGTGTTAGATTATTTAAAGTAGAAAGGTTAATTAGTTTTATTTAATTATAACTTTTTAAAATAGGGTTAAATTATTTAAAATAAAGGGGTTAAAATGAAATTATTAGTGACGACATCATCAAGATGATCTAATGGTTCAAATTAAAGTTATTTAAAATACAAGTGTTAGATTATTTAAAGTAGAAGGGTTAATTAGTTTTATTTAATTATAACTATTTAAAATAAGGGTTAAATTATTTAAAGTAAATGGGTTAAAATGAAATTATTAGTGATGACATCATCAAAATGATCTAATGGTTCAAATTAAAGTTGGATTTCCATCTAATGGTTACTACTTTGCCAAATGCCATTTTTGGCATCTCTTTTATTATATATTAAGATACTCCCTGGTATTTAATAATAAGTTAACTAATATTAACCAAAGTTTGAATTTTAATTGCTAATTAAACAAAAAAAGTTATCATGTTTTCCAAGAAAAATAATAATTCGGTTCCATTAAGATCCATTGGGCTAGCCCAACAGAGCCACAATGAACCCAGTATAGATGAAGGCCCATAAGGTAACCGACTACAGATCGTTATATATACACGGCACGGCACCACCTTAATTAAACCTTTATTTTATCGCAATATTTCAATTTCTTTCATTACTTTATTTATCGTATTTTTCTTTATATATTCGTATAGTTAATTATTATTTGCTGATTTAGTTTAGTTTCTTAGATTAGTTATTACGATTAAATGTTTATATTACATAAAAAGTTACTACAGATCGTTATATAGGGTAACCGACTACAGATCGTTATATAGCGTAATATTTCAATTTCTTTCATTACTTTATTTGGCGTATTTTTCTTTATCGCAATATTTCAATTTCTTTCATTACTTTATTTATCGTATTTTGCTTTATCGCAATATTTCGATTTCTTTCATCACTTTATTTATCGTATTTTTTTTTATCGCAATATTTCAATTTCTTTCATTACTTTATTTATCGTACTTTTCTTTATATATTCGTATAGTTAATTATCATTTGCTGATTTAGTTTAGTTTCTTTGATCAGTTATTACGATTAAATGTTTATATTACATAAAAAGTTACTAATTTTTAACTTTTATTTATTTGTGACAATAGAATAATATTTGCATGATTAGGCATCCTACTTTATTAAAATTCGGTTTAAGGTATTAAATAATCGATCGTACTTGACAATGAAGTTTGTTGATCGTTAATGAACGTAGAGTATTGCATTTGAAACGACTTAGTTGGAAGATTTTTCTCATGTAATAGTATGAACAACTAAGCAACTTTATGTTTCATTGTATGTAAGTGAGATAACTAGGAGATGATGACATAAACAATAACGTGTTCATGTTGTTTTTCTCTTAAATTATGTCTTGGTTACGATGAAATTTAGACTTGTTTAGTTCTTTGTATTATTATACGAAGAAAATCTGCCCATAACTCGCTTCAAATGCAAATTTTCTATCTTCCTATACCATCAACCGACTTCTATGTCAAGTTGGTTGAACCATGGATATACTTAATTGTCGTTCATTCATACCCAAAAGTTTTTTGGAATAACTAACAGATAATCAATCTAACTTGACGTTGAAGTCGGTTGTGGTCAATAACCGTAAAGGATTGCATTTTAAACAATTCACTTGTGAGATTTTCCTCATGTAATAATATAAAAAACTAAGCAATTCTATGTTTCATTGTACGCAAAGGAGAAAAACCGGAGACGGGTAACATAACCAATGACTTGTTTATGTTGTTTTTCTCCGATTTTATATCTTTTGGTTACAATGAAACTTGAAGCCCTTTAGTTTTTTGTACTATTATATGAAGAAAATCTACCATGAATTGCATAAAATGCAAAACTTTACCTTCATTTACCATAACCGACTTCTACGTCAATTTGGTTGCCATCTATATACTTATACCCAAAAGTTTTTTGAAAAGTTTTTAGTATAACTAACAAATAATCAATCTAACTTGACATTGAAGTCGGTTGTGGTCAATAAACGTAAAGGATTGCATTTTAAACAATTCATTTGGGAGATTTTCCTCATGTAATAATATAAAAAACTTAGCAGTTCTATGTTTCATTGTACGCAAAGGAGAAAAACCGGAGACGGGTAACATAACCAATGACTTGTTTATGTTGTTTTTCTCCGATTTTATATCTTTTGGTTACAATGAAACTTGAAGCCCTTTAGTTTTTTGTACTATTATATGAAGAAAATCTACCATGAATTGTATAAAATGCAAAATTTTTACCTTCATTTACCATAACCGACTTCTACGTCAATTTGGTTGCCATCTATATACTTATACCCAAAAGTTTTTTGAAAAGTTTTTAGTATAACTAACAGATAATCAATCTAACTTGACGTTGAAGTCGGTTGTGGTCAATAAACGTAAAGGATTTCATTTTAAACAATTCACTTGGGAGATTTTCCTCATGTAATAATATAAAAAACTAAGCAGTTCTATGTTTCATTGTACGCAAAGGAGAAAAACCGGAGACGAGTAACATAACCAATGACTTGTTTATGTTGTTTTTCTCCGATTTTATATCTTTTGGTTACAATGAAACTTGAAGCCCTTTAGTTTTTTGTACTATTATATGAAGAAAATCTACCATGAATTGTATAAAATGCAAAAACTTTACCTTCATTTACCATAACCGACTTCTACGTCAATTTGGTTGCCATCTATATACTTATACCAAAAAGGTTTTTGAAAAGTTTTTAGTATAACTAACGGATAATCAATCCAACTTGACGTTGAAGTCGGTTGTGGTCAATAAACGTAAATGATTGCATTTTAAACAATTCACTTGGGAGATTTTTCTCATGTAATAATATAAAAAACTAAGCAGTTCTACGTTTCATTGTACGCAAAGGAGAAAAACCGAAGACGGGTAACATAACCAATGACTTGTTTATGTTGTTTTTTTCCGATTTTATATCTTTTGGTTACAATGAAACTTTAAGCCCTTTAGTTTTTGTACTATTATATGAAGAAAATCTACCATGAATTGTATAAAATGCAAAAACTTTACCTTCATTTACCATAACCGACTTCTACGTCAATTTGGTTGCCATCTATATACTTATACCCAAAAGTTTTTTGAAAAGTTTTTAGTATAACTAACGGATAATCAATCTAATTTGACGTTGAAGTCGGTTATGGTCAATAAACGTAAATGATTGCATTTTAAACAATTCACTTTGGGAGATTTTTCTCATGTAATAATATAAAAAACTAAGCAGTTTTACGTTTCATTGTACGCAAAGGAGAAAAACCGGAGACGGGTAACATAACCAATGACTTGTTTATGTTGTTTTTCTCCGATTTTATATCTTTTGGTTACAATGAAACTTGGAGCCCTTTAGTTTTTGTACTATTATATGAAGAAAATCTACCATGAATTGTATAAAATGCAAAAACTTTACCTTCATTTACCATAACCGACTTCTACGTCAATTTGGTTGCCATCTATATACTTATACCCAAAAGTTTTTTGAAAAGTTTTTAGTATAACTAACGGATAATCAATCTAACTTGACGTTGAAGTCGGTTATGGTCAATAAACGTAAATGATTGCATTTTAAACAATTCATTTGGGAGATTTTTCTCATTTAATAATATAAAAAACTAAGCAGTTCTACGTTTCATTGTACGCAAAGGAGAAAAACCGGAGACGGGTAACATAACCAATGACTTGTTTATGTTGTTTTACTCCGATTTAATATCTTTTGGTTACAATGAAACTTGAAGTTGAAGCCCATAAAATGCAAAAACTTTACCTTCATTTACCATAACCGACTTCTACCTATAAAATGCAAAAACTTTACCTTCATTTACCATAACCGACTTCTACGTCAATTTGGTTGCCATCTATATACTTAGACACGATATTTGTTGAAAATTTATTAAATATA
>CAJVGC010000508.1:46894695-46947704 GCA_910822075.1 Senecio squalidus
TGGAAGTAGATGCTACATTCTAAATCAAAGGGATCTGCTATGTAAAATGTCTCCCAAAGCTGATGAAGGACTATTTGTTGGATACTCAAGTGTTGCCAAGGCTTTCAGAGTATACAATGAACGAAGAAAGGTTGTTGAAGAAAGCATCAATGTCACATTTGATGACTCCACTCAGTCTGATGAAGCTGCATCCTCTTCTCAGACTGACATCACCAATCAACTCTGTGATGAACTACTACAATTTCTTCCGAATCTGAACCTCAGGGTGGTGATCAGCCTGCTAGACACATGTCTCAAAATCAAGAATCAGAAGTGAAACAGATGAACCATCATTTCAGAAAGCTCCAGGCTTGGAAACTTTAGACTCAAATGAAACTGATCCTACTCAGTCTGAGCTACCTCAGTCTGACCATGCTCAGTCTCAACATACTCAGACTGAAACCACTCAGACTGAAGAAGAAGAAGTTGCTGATCATAGATCAGGAAACATCAAGACTGTAAGGGGACATCCAATTTCATCTGTTATTGGATCCATAACTGAAGGTGTCAAAACAAGAAGAAAGAATGCTACAGCCAACTTTTGTTTCTACACCAACTTCTTGAGTCTGATGGAACCCAAGACTGTAGAACAAGCTTTGTTAGATGAAGACTGGGTTGAGGGTATGCATGAGGAGCTTGGTGAATTCATAAGAACAATGTCTGGACAAAGGTCCCATACGCAAGACCATTATTGGCCTTAAATGGATCTTCAGAAACAATTTGACCAGGATGGAGTGGTGATCAGGAACAAGGCCAGACTGGTGGCTCAGGGATACAAACAGGAAGAAGGAATTGACTATGATGAAACCTTTGCTCCTGTGGCAAGAATTGAAGCAATCAGACTGTTTCTAGCATATGCAGCCTTCAAAGACTTCTTGGTCTATCAGATGGATGTAAAGAGTGCATTCTTAAATGGAGATTTGCAGGAGGAAGTATATGTGAAGCAGCCTCCAAGTTTTGTTGACCCCAACTTCCCTGATCATGTTTATAAGTTAAATAAAGCACTATATGGTCTCAAACAAGCTCCTAGAGCTTGGTATGAAACCTTGTCTGAATTTCTCATTAAAAATGATTTTAAATGGGGTTCAATTGATAAAACTTTGTTTATAAAAAGGGAATCTGCTCATGTCATTCTGGTTCAGATTTATGTGGATGACATTATATTTGGATCCACAAAGCACTTGGTTCTCAGAACTTATGTGTAGTGAATACAGAATGAGCATGATGGGGGAACTAAATTTCTTTCTGGGTCTGCAAGTAGAACAAAAGGAGGATGGAATTTTTATTAACCAGAGTAAATATGTTCATGATTTAATCAAGAAATTTGGCTTTGCTACAAGTTCTGAAATGAAAACACCCATGAGCACCTCTGACAAATTGCACAAGGATTCAACTGGCAAGTCAGTCTGTCAAGCTACTTATAGAGGAATGATTGGTTCATTACTCTATCTGACTGCTAGCAGACCTGACATCATGTTCTCTACATGTCTGTGTGCACGTTATCAGGCTGACCCTAAGGAATCTCATCTTAAAGCTGTAAAGAGGATCTTCAGATATCTTAAGGGTACACCAAACCTCGGTTTATGGTACCCTAAGATTCTGGTTTTGAACTAATTGGGTACTCAGATGCAGATTATGCAGGTTGCAAGCTTGACAGAAAGAGCACTTCAGGAGGATCCTAGGAGGCAAGCTGGTTAGTTGGTCTAGCAAGAAGCAAAACTCAGTTGCCACTTCCACAGCTGAAGCTGAGTATGTGGCTGCAGGAAGTTGTTGTGCACAATTGCTTTGGATGCAACATCAATTGGCTGATCTAGATATCCACATTCAAAACACACCCATCATGTGTGACAACAAGAGTGCTATTCAAATCACTGAGAATCCAGTATTCCACTCCAGGACTAAACATATTGAAATCAGGCATCATTTCATTCGAGACTGTGTGGAGAAAGGGAAGGTCAGACTGGAGTTTGTGGTAACCAATGATCAACTGGCAGACATATTCACCAAACCTCTGAGTGAGGAAAGGTTCTTCTACTTGTTAGGAGAACTTGGCATGTTAAACCCTTAGTCCAGTCAATTTCAGATTTCAAGCTGACCACCTAGTCAGTCTGACTATTTTCAGTCTGACTAAAAGTCAGCTTCAGGACTCTAAATCTGACCACAGTCCTCAGACTCAATGTATTTTTGGAACAAATTTTTTTTAATTTTTTCTATATCTTATGTATCTTTTTAATTCATCATTAGATAATTTTTTTAATTTTGGTCAAGTCTTGTCAACGGTCATTCATTACAAGTTGTAAATCTATAGGGGTCTAATGTGTATTTTCTTTTCGTTTAAAATCTTAGCACTATTAGTTTAAAGCTAACAGAATTTCAAATTTATTTAACCTAGTTCTTCTTCTTTCAAACTCTCTACTTATCTCTGTTCTAATGGCTAACCCTAATATGATGCTTCATGTTACTGCAAGAATGATCCCAGGTGCTGATTTTCAACAGCGAGTGCAAGTTAAAGACAACAATCGTGTGGCAACTGCTGACATTCCCGCCAATCGCCAAGGTAGGGGATTTGAACAGATGATTCAGTTTATGAAGGCTCATCCCCTATATGGTGCCTTCTTTTGTGCCAACACTATGTGTCCTCCACTTCTCTGTGAATGGTGGTACACCTGCACTGCCAATGATGAAAGAACTGCTATTACCGGCACATACAACAATGGGCGTGACACCATTACCATCACCGAAGAATCAATCGGGAGTGCCTTACTTCTTCCCACACTTGCTGAGGCTGGGGAAGGTGGCTTTCAGGCTAGACGGAGCAAACAACAAGCGAGGGATGAAGCCTTCCCTCTCATTGGTCAGCCTGAAACACAGGGAGTTATAAAATACAGTTTATTCACTGGGAAATGGAAGTTCTTGTTTTCTATGATTACAAGATGTTTGGGGGGCAAATCGGGTAGCTTGGATCAGATGAATGAGTTTGAAACTCATCTGTTTCATGCCATGGTCACGGGTAGAAGAATCTCCTTTTCACAACTCTATTTTGATGAGATTCTCTCCCTGGTTGTCAAAACAAAACGCCCTAACGATGTTCCATTCATTCGGGTGTTGTCTCTTTGCTTTGAGGAAGTTCTGGGCAGCGAAACCTATGATCAGCTTGATCAACGCTTTTATACTTGTGAACTGCCCAGACTGACTCCTAAAATGTTTACTTACATCCATATCACGGAGGCTGAAGCACCACTTACCCCTGTGATGCTTGAATGGATTGCAAATCCGTTCATTGATCAGGAACCAACTGAGTCTGACTCCTCAGACTCAGAGGTCCAAGCTGAACGAATTGACGGTGGGCCTGAGGGAAATATCCCTGCTGCAGATGCTGAGGTGAATCTGGGTGGGGTTGGGCCTGATGATGAAGTCCAAGGTATGGACATTCCTCTAACTTTACCTCAGTCTGAGAGTATCCCCTCTCAGGCTGAGCAGTCCACTCCATTGCTTGATGCCCTGGCTACACAAGCGACCCAACAGGTGAACTCACCAAGTTCATTTGATAAAGCTCTCACATCAAGCCCCACTGAAAACCAAGCACTAATGGACACATTATTCCATGAGGCTGAGAGTCAAGTACTCCCCTCCAGTGCTGCAGTACAGACCAGTCTCTCTCTGCTAGAGGATGAGTTGGATCTGACTGCTTGGACCACCCAAAACCCCAGTCTGATAGTCAACTTGGAGAACTACATTGCTGCTACCACACAGACACATGTGGCAAGCATTGAAGAAAGTGTCCCACTCCTGGACACACCTGTACCTAGTATGGGAACACCCCCTTCAGTCTCACAGCCTATTCCAACGGCTATTTTCACCAGCTCCGTGCTGGTTCACGATAAGGTACCACCTCCAAATCTCTTACACTCTTTATCACTAGTCGCCAATACCTTACTCCCAAAACTGGGTGAGGTACAGACTTCAATTTCTATGGCTTATGATCATTCTCCCATATCACAGGGAGGGAGTGAGGCTGTGCCACCAGTTACATCAACAACTGCTACTACATCAACCCAGTCTGAGGTTGCTTTGACTGTTCCTGTCCTGTTAAAGGCACTTAAGGACATGTCCACTCAGTTTGATGACAGACTGAGGGCAATGCAGACTCAAAATGCAGAGGAACTGAAGGAATTGAAGGAAATTGTGTCCTATCTGACATCTGAAGTCAGTTTGATGAGAAAAGGCAAGGCAGTTGCAGAGGATCCTCAGATTCAGGGGGAGAAAAAGTCCACTACAGTTATTGAATCTGAAATCCCCACACAGACATTGATGAGGAAAAGAGAAGAGGGGGAGAAACGATACTACAAGACAACCAGATTCAACACTAAAACTAGGGAGTCTGAAGTATTTTACGAAACTGACTGGAGTATTTCCAGTGATGAGAGTGATGAGTCTGGGAATAAAGGGAAAGAACAGACTGAAGAAGGGGAAGGAGACAAAATGGAGACTCAACTTGAAACAGAGTCTGAAGTTCAAAAGAAAGTGTCTGAAGCTGAAACAGAAAAACAGAATGAAGCTGACAAATTAGCCAAACTTCAAAGATATGCTCAAAGTGCTGGAATGACAGTGGAGCAATACAGAGAGTATGTGAAGGGGCTATACAAGGAAAAGTTTGACTTCAATCCATATGATCAATCTGCAAAGGCAGCTGCAGAATTTGAAGCTGAGATTCAAGCTGAGGAGGAAATGGCTATTGAAGAAGAACAGATGAGGGTTAAAGCTGATGCCCAAATGGCCAAACTTGTACTCAGAGAGCAAGCAAGGGTTGATCACATTGAAGCAAACTTCACCATGAGAAAGCTTCAGTACAAAATTCATCACTTAGATTGTAAAAGCCATGGTGGAACTGACCTGCTACTCACATGCACACACAAAGGTGGATCATTCAGAGTTGGACTATCAAGACTACACACCATGGGTCTAGAAGAATGGAAAGAAATAGCTAACTTGAGCTACAACCTGACTGACAAAGCTCAAGGCATGGTTATAAGAAGAGAGGCCATTTTCAACATGAATGCAGCTCATATGCTGAACCTGGTGCCAGATGAAGACTACAGAGCCTTCTGTATCAAGCACAATGTGAAAGTTCGAACTAAATCATTGGGTCTGGAATCAAGCAGCATGCATCCTGTTCCTAAGGATGTTGTATTTCAAGACAGAACTTACATTGAGACTGAGAAGCATACTGGGTTGTGTTATATTGATTGTGGGGGAGAAGAGTGCTTTCAAGACAAAAGCAGACTTAACATGTCTTCAATCTATCATTGTGTAGCATTATTAAGTGAATGTGAGTCTGCTCAATGTCTTCCATTCAGAGTAAAGCTGGTCAGTTGGTTGTTCAATAATCTGAGAAGAATTGAAGAGATTGGAACTGTGGCTGATAAGGTAGAGTTGATTAAGAAGGAATATCAGGTCCATTTTCACAAGACTGATGCTGAGATGGAAAAGCTGTTGGCATGGAAGACAGAGAGACTGAAGTGGCTGAGTGACAGAGATCAACCATTGCCTTTTGAGACTTCAGAGAAAAAGAGGAAGAGAACGTTGAAGAAAAGGATGTAAAACAAACTGGTGCTTATTTTGTTCACAAACAGTGTTTGCTTAAAGAGTTTTATGTTTGTGTTTATTTTCGTGCATCTTTTGTAAATAGACTTTGGTTGAAACAGATAGGGGGAGATTGTTGGGAAAAAACAATGATCTATCCCAAGATTAATAAATCTGTTAATCAAAGTCTGAGTCTGAGTGACATGAGTCTGAGTGACTCAGTCTGAGTGACATGAGTCTGAGTGACTCAGTCTGAGTGACATGAGTCTGAGTGACTCAGTCTGACTAACTCAGACTCATGAGAGAAGTTAGCCGTGAATTAAGGCAGTCTAGTTAGTTAATATCTTTTATCTGTTTAAAAGATTCACTTAGATTGATCCTTATCAAACTCACTATATTGTGTATAAATAGTGAGTTTGAGTTTTGTAATCGGTACAACTTTTACTGGAATATAACTGTGTGTTATTTTCATTGTTTCAATATTATAATTCCGCTATAATATATACTGAAACTGAGTAATAAATCGATATATAACAATTAACGTCTAAATACTTATTTGTTATTGATTAGTCATTGTTTGGGATCTTAGTGAGACCTAACAGTATGTTATCTTTATCTTTATATTTAATATATAATAAATTATAGACTTTAAATCTCATTTGTCGAAGTAACGTCCATTGGATGAGTTAATTTATTTAATTACATCCGTTAGGTCAGATTGATGATTTCATCAAAGATTATTTTAATTATAAACCCTCTGATAATCATAATGCAATCCTCTGTTTCATTTCATCTCTAATGACATAAAAAAAACATAATTTTAATTTACTATATAATCGTTCAATTTGAACTATGATTAACATATTGTTATTTTAAAATCTCCTAATAAAAAATATCAAAACATATACATAAACGTAAAGGTGTATATGTTATTTTAATTATAAGCGACATCTGTATATACGTAAAGATATATAAATATATATATATATATATATATATATATATATATATATATATATATATATATATATATATATATATATATATATTATAAATATAACATTGTATTATCATAATTATTTAAAATCTAAATAAACATAAAGTTTATGATTAAATTTATATCGTTGTTCGAGAACTTTCGCTAAACAATAATCTAGTTTGCACAACATACATCTAAATAAGAAAAGAATCAGTTTTGTAATTATTCACCTTGCAAGAGTGTATAGTTATTTTTGGACAAAGTTATTGTAATCACTATATTTATAGCAAGTAAAGATTTGTTGTACTAGTGAATAACATGATAATAATATTCCCCTTTTTCAAAATCTTAGAAAAATAACTGTTGATTTGAACCATCATAAGCCTCCTCCACCAAGGCACCTTAGGCATAAAACCTAGTATATTTTTGTAATAAAACTTTCAATTAAGTCCTTAAACAATTTATTGATTGATAAATGACACTCTTTTAGTTTCAAAAATATATGTTCAACATTTTTATTTTAGTTTGTTCGAAAATGAATGTCCATATCAAAAAGTAACTTGTCAGTTTTACCATATACTCTCGATGAGTAAACTATGTTAATCTTCAAAACACGTACACTTATAAGGGTAAATTTGTCATTAAATAAATTTTTGAGTTATCATCATACTTACCGAAAACTTTTGTGTCTGTCTAATTGAACATTTGATTTTGGAAGGAAAATTTAGCTAGTGACTCGTACATACAATACGCTATGGACAACTAATGCCTAAGGGAGGTGTATGTATAGTGTTGTTAGTAAATACGCTTTTTAGATGATTGAGTTTTGTAAATTACGCTTTTCCTTCTCATTGATAACATTCTTATAGAACGAGACTCGTAAAAATGATAATGTTCATGCAATCAATCAAAACCCCTACCCCTATCGCGTGCTATATATGGAGTTATATAAAGATATTAAGAAAAATATCAAATCGGGTTATATAAAGGTATTAAGAAAAATATCAATTCGGCTACCTAAAATATATATACGAGTTAACCTAAAATATAGATTAGTGTCACCAAACACTAATTAAAGTCGGCATATATATACTTTATCGTTTCGCTATACATAACAAATTGACATATTACAAAAACTTTAGGATTTAAAATCTTTATACTTTGAGAGAGAAAGAGAGATTTTTGGGACGATTTTCTTTTTTTTAAAGAAGTTGTTTAGGGACACTTTCCCTAATTTGTATACCCAACAAATAGAGACTCTGATCAAAGGGTCTTGATGGTTGATTATATGATACATTAGTAAAAACGATGATAACCGATGATGGTAGAACAATTAATGAATATAAGTTTGAGATTTGCTCTACATTTGACCTAGCGACACATTCGTTAGAGTGCATCCATACCAGAAAACGTTACCATATTCATAACGTTCTTATTTTGAAAACCAACTAAACTATATATGTAAGAAGCGTACTTTATGATTTGTTCGAGTTTGAACTTTCTCTCTCTCTATTGAATAGTCTCAAGCCTCCACCACAACAATGCACCCTTGCTATTATTCCATAACATATAAAGACGTAAACCCTAAATTTTGTACACGTTTGATATATTTTCTTTAATCATATGCTATTGAATTTTATTCTTATGTAGTTTGGGTATGTGATTTGTATTTTTACGCAAACAATTTTGATCTTTCAAGATTTACTCTTAAAGGAAATAATTTGTGTATCATATTGTTTTTAAGGTTGCCAAGTATATGAAAAACTTCATATATACTAGTTTACAAGTATTTATAAGATTATCTAAAGGTAGCTGAGCGATAAACATTTGAGATTCTTCGCCATATATTCTTCGTCTATTTATTTTTTTTGATATTTCATCGCATTTTAACGAAAGTATGTTATGGAGTATTTTTTTTTCTTTCTCTTTTTAGCATTTTAATGTTAGCACTAAAATAAATTAGTTGCTTTATAGTATGCTATTTATGTTCTAACTTTATAGAATGGTTGAAGATGAATATTAACAACGATATATGTAGTGTGCAATGTTCTTTTCCTTCTTATCGATGGCAAAAGATACATAACGATTGTATGCGATCAATCAATCGAACATGTGTGAGCGATCAATCGAACCCATACACTTATCTCACACTATGCATATGTAAAATATAAGATTTCAAGAAAAATGTCAAAGTCAAATCGACTACCTATAACATTTATTAGATTACCTAAAATATAGATTCATGTCACTAAACACTTACTAGACTCGGGATATATATACATTAGATATAAACATATAACAAATAGATTCGGAACCCGAATTGGGATGTCCACGATCTGAACAAAATCACCAAATCAAAGTTTGTTGAACCATGTGAACATCAACATATTTCATATGTCCAAGTGACCATCATCTCATGGTTTGCTTAACGAGTTCAACTTGTAGGTTGTAATTAATTTTGAAACGTATTTGATTTCATAAAATGTTTATGTATGTTCATGATATCGTAAATGGTGGTCGTGATTTTTTCGCTTACCGTTTTCTATAGTTATTGTGAAAATGTAGATTTTCACCTATCGTAGCTAATATCGGACATAAGTGAATCAAAAATGTAAATATATTAGAAAGAAAATTTTATTTGTCTTTTGATATAAATATGTTCTTTTAAAGTGTTTAGGGAAATGATGAATTAACACCTATTTTTTAAAGACCAAAATACTATTTTATTTTAATCTAATTGCTAAGATTCAAAACAAAATCTAATTTTATTTAATTTTTTAAATTAAATTATCTTATAAACCGTTAATCGTTAGACGAAACAAAATATACTGTTGCGATCGTCTCGTTTTTATCTTTAATTAGAGCAGTGATATTATATACTTTCGACGATTTTTTGACATTTTTTTTTAATGTGTATTGAAATTATAATTATAAAATCACATGTGATATTTACATCAATAGTAAAATTTTATTAAAAGAGAATTACTATAAAATGTATAAACTACCTAAGTTTAGAAGAAAAAAAAATTGAATTTTAACGAGTTTTATTTTTTATTATTTTTTGACATAAAATATTATATACTAAAATCACATGTGATAATACTAAATCATATGTGATATTACTTTAAATCATATGTGATATGACTGTAAATCATATGTGATATTATGTATGTAAAATTTAAAACACTCGAAAGACAATAACACATATGATTTTAACTCAAAATATATATTTTAATACACAATAGTTTTATACAATGTATAAGCTATATGGACCCGGAAAAAAGTTCGAATTTTGACGACTTTTTATTTTTTCGTTTATAGTCAAATGTTGAAATTCATAAGGCAATATCACATGTGATTTGAACACTACATACGAATTTCAAAACTTAGATTTGTTATATTACGTACATTCAACTAGAATCAAAAAGAAAAACAAAAAAACAATATGTCAAACTACTGAAATCACATGTGATAAACAGTGATTTATAATATAAAATTTCAAAACCAGTAAAAAGAAACGCTGAAATAAATTTCGTTAAAAGTATATCGAGTGGGTGTTCTATAGAAAAAGGATGAAATACTCGTTTTAATGGTGTAATTATTTATTTTTATATTTATCAATTGTGAGATAATTAATTTTTAAATAAAAATAAATTATGGTGGATTTTAATATGGAAAGTCAGTGATTGACCCATCTAATATCAGGTTTTTTAATGGTCAATTACTATGTTTGATTATAAATAAATGGATTTTGCCAACCATCTGATTATGCGTAATAATTGTTTTTCTTTCTTTATTTAGATTTGGAGCGGTATTATTAAATCTAAGGATGGTTGTTAAATATGGATAGTTATAATTTATATATATTTGATTTATATTTTCCGAATATGCGGAAAACCTATTGAAAAAATACAAATATAATATATGAAAATCGAGAAAATATTGTATGTCATTAATAATCGTTTTTCCAGCTTCATCTTTAAATTTATATACGTAGTGAACTCTATCCAATATACATAGTTAACAATAACATATAACTTTATACAAATACGTATTAGAATGGTTTTTAGATATTATGTAGTTTCTTTTATTCCAATGTAGTTGACTTAAACTCTATCTTTAAGTTTGTATTGATATGAGTTAAAGAATGAGAAAAATAATGAAGTATATGTATGAGGTTGACTTCAATTTTACGTATTGATGTGAGTTAATAAATAAAGTAAATTTAGTTAGTATTATCTAAGTAAAAGATATACAAATATAAATTACAGTTAATAATATGTATATGTTAGAAAATGAAAGTTCAACAAAAAATTAAAACCCAGTTTGTATAACGGTTTTTTTTATAATATTTAAATATGTATTATGGTTATATGATTTAATCTTTAATATATAATAAAAGAGAGGCCTTAAATGCCACATGGCGAAGTAAGGACCCTTAGATGGGTTAACTTATTTGATTTCAACCGTTAGATCAAATTGATGATGTCATCAAACACTATTTTCTTTTTAGTTGTCCCACATCGCTTCAGGTATGAAACTTTTTTATACTTCTAGCCTATATATATATCATATCCTTTAGTTTTTCCTACTTTGTCCCACATCGCTTCATGTATGAAACTCTTTCAGACTTCTAGCTTATATATATCATATTCCTTTGGATTAAAATATAGTTCGACGGTAATTTTCAGGTCAATCGGGTCAAACCCGAAACCCGACAAACTGGAACTATTCTATCCGAAACCCGACCCTATTTATGAATCGGGTGTTGCCTTAAATGCCACATGGCGAAGTAACGACCCTTAGATGGGTTAACTTATTTGATTTCAACCGTTAGATCAAATTGATGATGTCATCAAACACTATTTTCATTTTACACCCTTTTACAAAACATAATTACATTATATCTTTAATTCCAATCTCTACTTAAATAAAAACAAAATTCCAATTTACTTAAAAAAAATTTCACTCAATTTGAACTATGATTTACATTATTTTTATTTAAAATCTCCTAATAAAAAATATTAAAACATGTATTGAAACTGAGTTAAATCATATATGTATTGAAACTTTTTCATACTTCTAGCCTATATATATATCATATCCTTTGGTTTTTCCTACTTTGTCCCACATCGCTTCATGTATGAAACTCTTTCAGACTTCTAGCTTATATATATCATATGCCTTTGGATTAAAATATAGTTCGACGGTAATTTTCAGGTCAATCGGGTCAAACCCGAAACCCGACAAACTGGAATTATTCTATCCGAAACCCGACCCTATTTATGAATCGGGTGTTGCCTTAAATGCCACATGGCGAAGTAACGACCCTTATTTCAACCGTTAGATCAAATTGATGATGTCATCAAACACTATTTTCATTTTACACCCTTTTACACCATTTTACAAAACATAATTACATTATATCTTTAATTCCAATCTCTACTTAAATAAAAACAAAATTCCAACTTACTTAAAAAATTTCACTCAATTTGAACTATGATTTACATTATTTTTATTTAAAATCTCCTAATAAAAAATATTAAAACATGTGTATAAACGTAAAAGTGTTTATGTTATTATAACTATAAACAACATGTGTATAAACGTAAAGGTATATATATGTTATTATACGTATAAAATTGTCTTTTTATAATAACCTAAAATCCACATAAACATAAAGTTTTCAATTCAATTTTTATTTTTTTCCGCGCTATCGCGGGACAATAATCTAGTTTTATTAGAAAGTAAAAGTCAAATAAAAAAAGATTATATTAAGAGTTAAGTTTAATAAATAATTTTTAAGAAAATAAATAAAGAATATATCTATATCTATACTACATATAAAGCATTTGAGGTATTTTTCTTAATGTTAAAAATTAAGAATGAAATTACTAAATTACCATTACATTTTATTTTTATTACTAATTTGCTAACCCATATTTTCATATCAACTATTTAACTTTCAAACATATACTAATTCATATTTATTTGCTACATATATTTAAATATAATTTAATTTATATTCAAATTTAAAGTTATTTTCTATTTATTAATTTCGTAAGGGGAAAGAAAAGAAGAGGTGAAATGCACGCGCCATATAAGAGCGTGGAAGAAAGGAAGCATAAAACAGAAGTTTCACAGCAGGAAGTCATTTGCTCATGGGCATGTGGGGTGGATGGCTAAACAAGTAACTCTATTCCACGTGGCATTTCCCCAACAGCTTCCCATTATATCCGTCCGTACACGTGTCACTTGTTTTGTTATTATCTTTTAAGGATATGTTTGGTTGAATGTTTTTGAAAGGTCTTGAGTTTATGTTTCCATCCATAAATATTGTTTGGTTGTCGGAGCTTATTAAAAAGGTAATTTTCGATAAGCCCCAAAATCATAAGCTACTTGAATTAGCTTATGAAAACGGCTTCAGCTTATGTTAAATAAAATTACATAAATACCCCTTATACTAATTACATAACATGTTTCTATATACCCATTTATGTCTTTTCACACTACTAAGTTCAAGTTCCAACTACAGCCTAAACTCAAGCTTAAGCTTAAGCTCCAACTACTTATGTCAAACACAAACTAAAAGAAAAAATAGAAAAAGTTAGTCGTATATATGTACATGGTCATCGATATAGTCCTATGTCAGTTTATTGTTTCTTTCTTTCCTACTTTTACCCGTTTAGTCCATAATAGAGGTTAAATGAGTCCATTTAGGTTATAAATTATCTTGAAAACTTCAACCGAGTAAAGGAAAACGAGTCTACAAACAATCTCTTAAGTCACTTTATTAATAAACGATTTGTTTTTTCTATTGATATCTTAAGTCGCTAAGAGAATATGAGTGATAATACCTACAACTCGGTTCACATTAATATTCCATTACCATAACTCTACGATTTGAAACAACCTAGAAAATGGGTCTCACATTTTTTCCAAACTCATAATGTGTTTTAAATTTCCTAAACTCATATTGCATGAGCAACCGAGAAACTCCTCCACAACCGTTGTAGCTCGTTAACTAAACGTTTCGACTCTGTTAGAACTTAAATATAATAGGCTTGTCAACATATGTTCAAAAGCCAAGTAGTTTTCGTTTATGAGTACGGGAATAACGTAATGACTTTCCTTCATGATAGACGTGTTTGGTTAACAAGCTTAGGTTTTGATAATGGATATCAAACCCCCAAACGTATAGAAACATTAAACCAAATAGGCCAAGACGAACCAATAGGCTTGATCCAGTCCCAGAAAACAAAATATATTGTTAACACAATGCTGGTAAAAAAATCTCGATGTCTTTCAGCATATTCACGCGGGGGTCGAGGCTTTCACTGCTTCATTTTAAGAGTACCGGCATCGGGTAGACGGTTAAGAACCTGAACAGTTTTGAAGTTAATTTGACTGTGAGCAAGAACATTTGTTGAAATAGGAAATGTAATTATATGCAAAGGGTAACACCTACGAAGAAATGAAGAATGTGTATTTGAAAATTGTGTCCTAACCCGCCCATTACTCTTACCTCATACAAGAACAAAGAAACATATGCATCTGTGGCTGCATATTCAAGTTGTTTCGTCGACAATGGATTAGCCTCCCAATTTCCTAATGTAATCTTCTTGGGTTTTGGAACCTGCAAAATCGCAATAAAAGGGGGGAAAATATCATTTTTTCTTTATAGTTTATCAGCATTCAGATATACTTGAAATGAGATGACTCATCGAACCTGTTTGCAAATAACCTTCTCCGTTAATGATGACAGGCCCCACATCTTATGTTTTCCGCCAAACTTTTGGTTGGCTAAGCGTGACAAATCTTGTAAAGCTTCTACAGACACATTATGATCTTTGAAGACCTTACGAGCATCTTCAACAATACCAACTCCAACCTGTTCATTTCATGATGAATGCATTATACCTGTTTTGATTTAAACTAAAAAATGATTCGTTTGAGCCAGAACTTGTTTTGACCCGTTACCCAAACCGCTGACCCACCCATCTTGCCACCTCTTAAGAAAAGTAAAAACAGAAATTAGTATTTAAATTTACACCATTCACCAACCTTTAAAAAAGTAGTATCTCCAAGTAGATTCTGCAAATTTTGAGGAAAGCCGGAATGTATGATATGCATTACGTGGCAATAGGTAGCATCTGCACATATCTGTAGAACTGCTGCCTTTGTTACTTGGCCTGCATGATTCAGACCTTTCTGTTAACGGGATAGTTTTCAACAACGATAAGACTAACAACATTTTTAAACACCATTCTCTGTTTTAAAAAGGATAATTATGAAAAATGATACTTTCAAGCTTCTACCAATAATAGCAATGTACCTTGAAAATTATCAGAAATACCAACATACTGTCACTTATTTTTACCCACCGCAGAAAAGGTAGGTTACGTTACCTTTATTAGTAAAAAGAAATTAAACGATGCTGCAAAGATTAATAAAATCAAATAAAAGCATGTTCCTATTTCAGATAATTTGGAAAGTACATTGCAATTGTTGGTTGAAATGTGAAAGTACGCAGTAATTCGGTTCGGATAACAACCTTTTCTAAACGTTGGTTTCCACTCAACGTCCAATCCAATAACAGGACGACCCCCGTCTTTATACTTGGTTTCAAGAAACTTTAACAGCTCATCTGTAGCTTTCTCCACCTCTGAAAACGTTCTGCTGTAGACAATATCACCTTGAAAAGTCAACTTCGTCGTATCTGAAACAGGAATCATAACTACTAGTTAAGAATGCGCATTCTTTTCTAGATGAAAACAATTAGAAAGCCACTAATTGTTCCAAGCATTAAAAACCAACATTATTTTAATATATAAATCTTAATTAGAACATGGAAAACGTGAGTGACCTGATTGAGTGTCCGGAAGTGCATCACTTTTGCCAACCACGATCTTCTTAGATTTATCACTAACACGTGAAGTCGTTCCAGTTTCCTTGTTGTACTTCGGGTCTGCATTTGGTGGCTGCAAAGGCATTGGCGAAATAACAGATGATGAATCCATAATATGTGAAGTAGGCTGACCAAAATTGTTCTCAGCAAACTGAGATCCATATGGTGAGTATGCTGCAGAACTCGGCTGCCAAAATTGACGCTGTCCAAACTGGTCATATGACTGTTGTCCATACTGTTGCCCACACTGATATGACTGGGGGCTGACATGTTGGACATGCTGTGGGCTGAAAGCCGGGCCAAAATGCTGGGCCTGAGTGGTGAATTGCGGCTGTGGTGGCGGTACGTTTGGCAGAAGTTGCTGTTGAGAACCGAAGCCAGTGGTTACCCGCGGTTGATTGGCTGCAAGCATTGGTTTCCCATTTTCGGCCGGTGGTAGAGATGGTGGTAGTGGTTGTGGCGTATCAGAATCAAAAGCTTGTTGAGGGTGTTCTCCGTTGCTATTTTGATTTTGTACTTGTTTTCCATGTTGATTACCTGCAACCTTATTATCACTTGCACCAAACTCATTACCATTCCCCCCCTCACAACCCATTTTCTTTTTACCATTTTCTCTTCGTTTCCTACGACTTCTTTTACCATTACGCGGAGTGCACAAATCCAAATCCAAATCAGCACTTTGTAATGTTTCAAAACCACTCTTGTTACAGGTTTCACGTAACTCATATTCAAGGAGCATCTCTTTAGCTTCGTAAAAGTTAGGAAATGGTTTAGCATTACTAATCCTCTCAACCACGCTATCATAAGACAGCGGCAGCTGACGTAAGATTTGCATTACCAGTTCCGTCTCCGAAACTAAACTATCGCTATCACCAACATCATTAAGTACATGATACAAGTTTTTAAGTGTATGACAAAACTCACTAACATTCATATCACCCTTTTCTATAGTCCGAAACATTTTTTGAACTTGAAGCGAACAAGACCGTTTATTCGTCACAAAAAACTCGTCAATCCTAGCAAGAAGTTGTTGCGCGTTACAATTATCTTTAGACACGATATGTAACAAGTGATGGTCACAAGTATTGTAAATGAATGTCTTGATATTGGCATCCATAATTTGTTTCCATAGTTTATATTGAGCACCATCGGTTGTAAGTTTAAATCCAAACGATTCATGATTATTAGTGGATTCAGATGGGGGTGTAGTAACAGGCATAATCATAAAAAATAAACAAAATATGTAAAGAAAGATGGGTTACGATCAAACCGAAGAGATACGGGATGAAACCTGGTTGGAAAATTGGGTTGATTCTATGAATTGAAACCAAAGCTGCTGCTGCTTTAATTCAAAGTTAGAAAATCACTTTCAATTTTTTCTATAGTTTCTAAAGGTGGTTCCTCATTGGGTCTCCTTTAGGTTTACCTCCGCAATATATTATGTTTTCACTTTTCAATTTATATAAAGGAGATTGCTAACCATAGTTTGGAGCTATATATAAAAACTTTAGATATATATATTTTTTTATTCTATTAAAAAGTAAAAATTGATAGAAAAATGTTATGTTAAAAACTAAGTTTAATAAATAATCTTTATAAAAATAAATAAATAAATAATAGATGACAAATATGTTGATTTTAAATAATTGTATCAAACTAATATTATTTAAAGATATATTAAAATTAAAGAATTAAAATTATAATTAAAATTATGATATCAAAATAAAAATAATAAATATTGATATCATATGTCTCTAAAGTTTTTCTTTATGAATTATTCATGGTATCATATTATTACCCTCTCAATTGTTTTGTTAGTTCTTTATTATATAAACGGACCAAATATGAAAAAGAAACCATAACGAGCCTTTATGTAATTAACTCTTTTAAAAGGAAACCAAGTAAGGTCGATCCTTACACTTTCACAAATGTCTTTTCAACCTTACATACCATTTTTTTTGGTCGGCAACATCCATACTCGAATTCCACTTTTAATATTTTTGTTATCGGAGTTACATATGTATAGCTCAAACGTGAATGTTAGGGTGTCATTGACGTCACAAGTTCAGTTCAATTCTTCAGTTCCTGATGTCTTGTCCATCATAAATCAAAACCACCACTTGTTAATATTACAAAAACATTTCTATTCAAATTTAAGCTTTTAAGATATATTTACTTGGAGTTACATTGATCCATAACCAATTTTTTTTAATACGAAAAGAAATAATCTTTTATGTCATATGTTTTCCTTTAAAAAAACTAGTTTATAACCCGTGATAGCGTGAGAAATAGATAAAATAAAAATGTTTTTTATTAGAAAGAGAGAGAGAGACGGAAACCTTTTTCAATTCTATGATGACATAGAGTGACATAAGCAATCTCATATAAAGGACGAAAATCATCGTTGTTACTCATCCAAGGGCTTAGGCTCTGTCATGTGAAATTTATTGTTTGTGTTATAATAATAATAAAGATAGTTAATAACATAAATGTTCTCTCTAGTTTGTCATCAATAACGGATTTAGTCTATTTATCCAATGACAAGCTAACATAGTTAATGGTAGAGAGACTAGATGCATAACAATGTGAACCCACAAGTAGTGGATCCGAGAAAAATAAACCCCACAGACAAAACCCGACAAACCATAACATTTATGTAATTTAATTTGGTTTATACATATAACACTTAGACGATGTTTGGATGAAGGGTACGATACGGGAATGAAATATTCTATGTTAAACTATGTATATTTAAATTATAGATTCGTCATCAGCGAATAATTAAAACATTTAAATAGATTGTAAACTAACAATGATAATTTAAAATTTGATAAAACTTTCATCAAATATGAGAGATACAAAACTTGAAATTTGATAAAATTCTCAACCAAAGACGTATCAACTCTCACCAAAACATAGTAGTTGTCTATATTAATACAGTTCCGGTTAGGTACCAGTACCATGGTACATTTGTCCACCCATTTCTTTGTCTCATACTGAACCGGCACCGTACCGGTTGACACCAGTTTGTTTTTCTTAAAAAGTTTAGTACCAAATACCGTACCGAATACCAACGGTATGGTACGGGTTGGTACCAGTACCATGATACTTTTACTCACCCCTATGTTAAGATCATTAAAGGATACTTTGGGCATTTAACGTAATTACATTCCAATAGATTTGACTGCTTTATAAACCAAACATATGAATTGAATTGAATTCCATTTTACTTTCTAACAACCAAACATGAAACACAATCAGATTCTTTAGAATTCAATTTCTTATATTCTACAGATTTCTCCATTCAGAAAACATTTTTGAAATAAACGCTTTTTATAGTTTAAATAATTATATTTAAGGGAGAGTTACATCTACGTCCTTATAAAAATTCAATATTACGTCAATATCCTTGTAAAAATCAAAGTTACGTTAATATCCTTCCAAAACATGAAAAATTCTCATTTATATCCAAAATAATAAATTAATAATATTTAAATGATTTTAATATTTAAATTATTCATCTAAATATTAATTAAATGATTTTAATATTTTAAATTATTGAATAAATCAATAAAGCTAATCCAAATGCTTATTTAAACAAATATGTCAATTAAGAATCAAATACCAAATGAACTGAATAGATTAAATTCAATGAATAAATTGTTTTAAACATATATTAGACTAACATTAATCAATCAAGACGAGGAAGTTTTGCAACCTTTTTATTCCGGTTAATGCTCAAAATTATAGAAATCAATCTTTTTTAAATCTGTATTGCGAGTTTATGAAATTGAGATACATTTGTTAATGTTGGATTAAACCTAACATACTTGGGTAAAAGTTTAATTAATATTTAGTTGAATAATTTAAATATTAAAATTATTTAAATATTATTAATTTATTATTTTGGATATATATGAGAATTTTTCATGTTTTAGAAAAGTATTAGCGTAATTTTGATTTTTATAAGGATATTGAGGTAATATTGAAGTTTTATAAGGACGTAGATGTAAATCTCCCTATTTAATCATCTTAGGAAATAAAACATCAAAGACACCTTTGTCTTTGTTAGAAAGGGAAAATTATATCATATCATAAAATGATATATTTTGGTCTTATGAAATTAATACTCCCTGGTATTTAATAATAAGTTAACTAATATTAACCAAAGTTTGAATTTTAATTGCTAACTAGAGGATTTCCCGTGCGTTGCACGGGTTCGTAAAACGACTCGACTTTTTGTTTTTTAACTTTTTTATCGAAATATAAATGTGGCTATTTGCTAAAACGATGTCGTTATTTATTATTAATCTGAGTAGATGTTCGTATTACTTGAATCCAAAAAAGGTGACGAAAAACTAAATAAAACAGAAATTTAAAAGGGAAAAAAAAGTTAAAAAAACAAAACATAAATTTAGAGTAAAAAAAAAGTTACGAAAAGTAAAAAAAAAACAAATAGAAAAGTAAAAAAAATGTTACCAAAAAGTAAAAAAACAAAAAGAAAAACATATCTAAACCTGAGGGGTAGAAAGCGTAAAAGTATTATTTAAAGCTGAGGGGGAAAACGCAAAAGCATATAAAGTGCAGACAGGAAAAGTTAAAAGTTGTTTAAAGTGTGGGGAGGAAAAGCGTTAAAGTGTTTTAAGTTTAGGGTGAAAAAGCGAGAAAGTTTTTAAAGTTGAGGGGGGGGAAAACGCTAAAGTTTTTAAAGTCTAGGGAATAAAATAAAAAAAGGGCAAAATTAAAAAATAATAAAAAATGATTTCGGGCACGGAATCATAGGAAGTTTGCTAAATTGATAAGGGGATAGGTAATTAAACAAAAAAAGTTATCATGTTTTCTAAGAAAAATAATAATTCGGTTCCATTAAGATCCATTGGGCTAGCCCAACAGAGCCACAATGAACCCAGTATAGATGAAGGCCCATAAGGTAACCGACTACAGATCGTTATATATACACGGCACGGCACCACCTTAATTAAACCTTTATTTTATCGCAATATTTCAATTTCTTTCATTACTTTATTTATCGTATTTTTCTTTATATATTCGTATAGTTAATTATTATTTGCTGATTTAGTTTAGTTTCTTAGATTAGTTATTACGATTAAATGTTTATATTACATAAAAAGTTACTACAGATCGTTATATAGGGTAACCGACTACAGATCGTTATATAGCGTAATATTTCAATTTCTTTCATTACTTTATTTGGCGTATTTTTCTTTATCGCAATATTTCAATTTCTTTCATTACTTTATTTATCGTATTTTGCTTTATCGCAATATTTCGATTTCTTTCATCACTTTATTTATCGTATTTTTTTTATCGCAATATTTCAATTTCTTTCATTACTTTATTTATCGTACTTTTCTTTATATATTCGTATAGTTAATTATCATTTGCTGATTTAGTTTAGTTTCTTTGATCAGTTATTACGATTAAATGTTTATATTACATAAAAAGTTACTAATTTTTAACTTTTATTTATTTGTGACAATAGAATAATATTTGCATGATTAGGCATCTTACTTTATCAAAATTTGGTTTAAGTTATTAAATAATCGATCGTGCTTGACAATGAAGTTTGTTGATCGTTAATGAATGTAGAGTATTGCATTTGAACCGACTTAGTTGAGAGATTTTCCTCATGTAATAGTATGAACAACTAAGCAACTTTATGTTTTATTGTATGTAAGTGAGATAATTAGGAGATGATGACATAAACAATGACGTGTTCATGTTGTTTTTCTCTTAAATTATGTCTTGGTTACGATGAAATTTAGACTTGTTTAGTTCTTTGTATTATTATACGAAGAAAATCTGCCCATAACTCGCTTCAAATGCAAATTTTCTATCTTCCTATACCATCAACCGACTTCTATGTCAAGTTGGTTGAACCATGGATATACTTAATTGTCGTTCATTCATACCCAAAAGTTTTTTGGAATAACTAACAGATAATCAATCTAACTTGACGTTGAAGTCGGTTGTGGTCAATAACCGTAAAGGATTGCATTTTAAACAATTCACTTGTGAGATTTTCCTCATGTACTAATATAAAAAACTAAGTAGTTCTATGTTTCATTGTACGCAAAGGAGAAAAACCGGAGACGGGTAACATAACCCATGACTTATTTATGTTGTTTTTCTCCGATTTTATATCTTTTGGTTACAATGAAACTTGAAGCCCTTTAGTTTTTTGTACTATTATATGAAGAAAATCTACCATGAATTGTATAAAATGCAAAACTTTACCTTCATTACCATAACCGACTTCTACGTCAATTTGGTTGCCATCTATATACTTATACCCAAAAGTTTTTTGAAAAGTTTTTAGTATAACTAACGGATAATCAATCTAACTTGACGTTGAAGTCGGTTGTGGTCAATAAACGTAAAGGATTGCATTTTAAACAATTCACTTGGGAGATTTTCCTCATTTAATAATATAAAAAACTAAGCAGTTCTATGTTTCATTGTACGCAAAGGAGAAAAACCGGAGACGGGTAACATAACCAATGACTTGTTTATGTTGTTTTTCTCCGATTTTATATCTTTTGGTTACAATGAAACTTGAAACCCTTTAGTTTTTTGTACTATTATATGAAGAAAATCTACCATGAATTGTATAAAATGCAAAACTTTATCTTCATTTACCATAACCGACTTCTACGTCAATTTGGTTGCCATCTATATACTTATACCCAAAAGTTTTTTGAAAAGTTTTTAGTATAACTAACGGATAATCAATCTAACTTGACGTTGAAGTCGGTTGTGGTCAATAAACGTAAAGGATTGCATTTTAAACAATTCACTTGGGAGATTTTCCTCATTTAATAATATAAAAAACTAAGCAGTTCTATGTTTCATTGTACGCAAAGGAGAAAAACCGGAGACGGGTAACATAACCAATGACTTGTTTATGTTGTTTTTCTCCGATTTTATATCTTTTGGTTACAATGAAACTTGAAACCCTTTAGTTTTTTGTACTATTATATGAAGAAAATCTACCATGAATTGTATAAAATGCAAAACTTTATCTTCATTTACCATAACCGACTTCTACGTCAATTTGGTTGCCATCTATATACTTATACCCAAAAGTTTTTTGAAAAGTTTTTAGTATAACTAACAGATAATCAATCTAACTTGACGTTGAAGTCGGTTGTGGTCAATAAACGTAAAGGATTGCATTTTAAACAATTCACTTGGGAGATTTTCCTCATGTAATAATATAAAAAACTAAGCAGTTCTATGTTTCATTGTACGCAAAGGAGAAAAACCGGGACGGGTAACATAACCAATGACTTGTTTATGTTGTTTTTCTCCGATTTTATATCTTTTGGTTACAATGAAACTTGAAGCCCTTTAGTTTTTTGTACTATTATATGAAGAAAATCTACCATGAATTGTATAAAATGCAAAAACTTTACCTTCATTTACCATAACCGACTTCTACGTCAATTTGGTTGCCATCTATATACTTATACCCAAAAGTTTTTTGAAAAGTTTTTAGTATAACTAACGGATAATCAATCTAACTTGACGTTGAAGTCGGTTGTGGTCAATAAACGTAAATGATTGCATTTTAAACAATTCACTTGAGAGATTTTTCTCATGTAATAATATAAAAAACTAAGCAGTTCTACGTTTCATTGTACGCAAAGGAGAAAAACCGAAGACGGGTAACATAACCAATGACTTGTTTATGTTGTTTTACTCCGATTTAATATCTTTTGGTTACAATGAAACTTGAAGCCCATAAAATGCAAAAACTTTACCTTCATTTACCATAACCGACTTCTACCTATAAAATGCAAAAACTTTACCTTCATTTACCATAACCGACTTCTACGTCAATTTGGTTGCCATCTATATACTTATACACGATATTTGTTGAAAATTTATTAAATATAACAAACACATAAACGATGTTGCTTGACACTGAAGTTGGTCGATGTTATATAAGCATAGAATATATTAATACAAATGATTTGAGTGTTTCTTCGGGTAATGATAAAGAAACTAAGAAACTATATGTTTCATTGTGACACTTAATTAATATTGTACATAATAGATCACCCATGAACGGGTTAGCAAGTAGAATGGATACTCTCAATTAGTCATTTATAAAAATTAAAAAAGTAAACAAAATATGTTTATCGGCTTTGACATATATTACCTAACCCGTCCAGTTTGCCACCTCTACTTGAAAACTGTCAAAGAATCAACATAAGAACGGAACTGTATTCTTGTTTCTGTTTCAATAAGCTCCCACCAAATGCTTGTAAGAATCTTGATGTTTCATCAGCAAACTCATGAAGGTGCCATGGCTTCTACGGGTTCAGTTGTAAGAGTATCGGCATCCGGTAGATGGTTGAGAACCTAAACAGTTTTCAAGTTAATATGTGTGTGTGAATGAAAACATGTAACTGTATATAACTGAGGATTATGCTATTCGTCTTTCAAGAACGTTTCTTATGGAAGGTAAGAAAT
Organism: Senecio squalidus; assembly: GCA_910822075.1. Classification (NCBI taxonomy): domain Eukaryota; kingdom Viridiplantae; phylum Streptophyta; class Magnoliopsida; order Asterales; family Asteraceae; genus Senecio; species Senecio squalidus. Next base: position 46,918,704 of record CAJVGC010000508.1, read on the forward strand.
AAGGAGATGATTGAACGTACGATAGCAACATACTTCCGACTTCATCATCACGAAAAAAAATGAAGGTATGTCGCTAAAACAAATGAAAAAGTGCATTGCCTAAAATTACTTTATTCAAAAGAAATGGTCATTATTTTAATAACACATTTTGTAATCTTGTAACCTATTTAATATATTAGTTACTCGAGTCCAAACCCGCTCATTTGGCTTACGGCTTACCTCAAACAAAAACCACGACGCATATGCATCTGTGGCTGCATATTCCAGTTGTTTACTTGATAAAGGATTAGCCTCCCAGTTTCCTAATCTAATCTTGTTGGGTTTTGCAACCTGCAACATCGCAAGAAAAGTTAACAAATCAATATTTTTTTTATAGTTTATCCGTAATCAGACCTACTTGAATGTAGTTATCAAGAATTAGAGATGAAAAAACGAACTAAGAAAAAGTAAATAAACCTGTTTGCATGCAAGCTTCTCAGTTAATGATGACAGGCCCCACATTTTTGGTACTCCGCCAAACTTTTGATTGGCTAAACGAGACAAATCTTCTAAAGCTTCTACAGAAACATTATGATCATTAAAGACCTTACGAGCATCTCCAGCAATGCCAACTCCAACCTGTTCATTTGAAAATGAGAACATTATACCTCTCTAGACTTATACTGAAAAAGAATCGGTTTCACCCGAACTACTTTTGACCCGTTAGAGAATACGAAGGGCAGAAATTAGAATTGAAGTCTACAACATTCACCAACCTTTAAATAGGTAGTATCCCCAAGAAGATTCTTCAAATTTTGAGGGAAGCCGGAATGAATAATATGCATTACATGGCAACTAGCAGTATCTGCACATATCTGTAGAACTGCTGCCTTCGACTGTTTAACGCCTGCATGATTCAGAGATTTCTGTAAAAGGGATTATTTACATCAACAAATTTCAAAATTTCAATACCATTCTCTGTATTAACAAAGATATTGAGCTAAACGATACTTTCAGGCAACGTGCTTTGAAAATAATCAGAAATAGCAACATACGTAAACGTACAAACCACAAAAAATAAACAAATGATGAAACACTATATTAAAGATATTCATTTCAGATAACAACCTTTTCTGAACGACGGTTTCCACTCAATGTCGAATCCAATAACAGCGCGACCCCCATCTTTATACTTAGTTTCAACAAACTTTAACAGGTCATCTGTAGCTTTCTCCACTTCCGAAAGTGTTCTGCTGTAAACAATACGACCTTTAAAAGCCATTGCAGGCAATCTCAAATTCATCGTATCTGAAACACGAATCACAAATAAAATCTCTTTTACAATATAATATCTTCCAACCACTACTAGTTAAGTTATGGGCGTTCTATCATCTCATTTCGTTAATTCTACTATTAAACAGAATAATAGTCTAACGGTACATGAGTTGGCCCACTAACATAAACGTTATGAGTTCAAGTCTCCGATAAAATGAGCTAAACTTAAATAGTCAAATTCAATAAAATAATAAAATAAAATAAAAAACATTTCATTATTTCTATTATGAAACAGAATACTAGAGGTAATGAGTTCAAGTCTCGTTACCACGATAACGATTAGAAAACCGGTTTCTAGGGCACGGTAACAAAGAAGATGAAGATGATGAGTTATTATATGAAAATGTGGATTTTTTTTCGAAATTAAAGAGCGAATCGGGTAATCTCCGGCGAGTTTTGGGACGATCTCCGTCGCAATCGGCGCCGGATTTGTTAGATGATGATGATGTGGCTGATTGGATTATGGAATCAATTGATTGTAATTCTTCTTCGGTGAAATCAAAATCCCAATCCCTGGAAGATTGTTGATTTAGGTCACTTTTTTGGGTTTCCATGAAATGAATGGAGCCAAAATTTTAGGGGAATAGTTAGAAGACATTTTTTTCGGGAAAAGTTTTCAAATACTACATTCGAAAAAACCATTTTTGAAATATGGCACGAAAAGATCGGAAATTTTGAAATATCGCATACGATGACATTGATGCTATCGTTCATTGATGCTATCGTGTTTTTTCGTCAACGTTGACGCTATGTTGAAATGAACGGACGAGACTATACACGTAAACTCTAAAGTATCAATGTCATTTAATTTTTGCGGTAATATAAATCAAATATATATAGACTAGTGATAAAACGTCATATGTTATTTTTATGAGTTTTTCTTTATAACGTTAGTCACTGGTTTTTTGTTTTTTTTTTTATACCTAACTTGTGACGGTGGTAACTTTCTTTTGACTTTTTTTATTTATCTACAAACGGTTAAAGGAGTATGTTCATGGCATCGAAATAAGTTTGTTAAATCTAATCATATATTTTAGAGAAAAATGACATGAAAATTTTTAGGGTATGAGGGAAGTATCAACTTTGTTTTAACTTTTTTATTTATCTATAAAGGTTTTTATGGCATTGTATTTGTGTCATTGGTTTATCATAAATCGTCTACCTTATTTGTTTAGATAAATGAAATCCTTTATAACAATTGAAACATAAACTTTTATATACATTTTATTTCTTTTTACATCATTATGTTAAACTTTCAATTATTTTTCAAACATATTTTAATGCATATATTTAGTTATGTTTAACAACGGCTTATTTAGGATTTAAACAGGACTTATGGCCTAATCTTGTTTTCTAAATAAGTCTTGTTTGACTGAAGTTGTTTATTTAAAAAACAAACTCTTGATATATTATATGGTGTCTTATTATATATACTTCAAATAACTTAAAAAGGTAGTTTGACTTTATATTACGATAAATTACATAAATATAATTCATAAAATTTGTTTTATTATATTATTATGTATATTTTAGTCATTTTATATTTTTAAACTCTAACTTTAACTACTTTTCAAACATATTTATAGAAAATAAAATATTCAACTTTTAGCTCTAAATATATAACTAATAACTTTCATCTCGCTATTAGCTAATAATTTTAATTATAAAATAGTTTTACCAAATATACTCTCATTAGCTCCGATCTAAGGGGGTGTTTGTGTAAACTTATTAAAGGTACTTATTAGCTTATGAATGTTTAATAAGCTCACTTTAGGTGTTTGGATTGACTTATAAGTTTAAGCTTATCAGCTTTTTAAGGGGGGTTTTCATAAGCCCAAAATTTGTGGCTTATGAAAAGAAGTCTGGGCTTATACATCATGTTTTTTTAGCAAATTACCCATATACCCTTAAATTAACGCTAAAAAATTAACGTTATTCTATCCAGTTTATCGCCTCCAAATTTCCAACGGTAATGCCCTCATCACATCGATCTCATCCACCTGCTATTCTATCGAAAATCAAATAAACAGGTATGTAAACTCAAATTCGTTACATTTTACATGTTTTTTGATTATTTTTGTTTGCCTTTTTAATATACATTTTTGGTTTATTAATTTCTTGTTGTTAGATGTTATTAATTTTTGCTAAGATGGACGTCAAAAAATAATTTTAATGAAAAATAAAGAAAACAGTTAACGAGATTGTTGGCTTATGATCACTCTCTGTCAATTTTGGTTTATTAGCACCATCTATTATACCGTCTGTTGGCTTGTGATAATTGTCTATCAATTTCTGCTAAATAAGTGTTTCGTATGTTTCCTGTGATAATCTTATTTGTTGTTGTTTGTTGAGATTTTTGTATGATTATAGTGTTACGTTTTTCTCATGTTTATTTTGTCGGTTATTATTGATGGACTCGAACAATGATAATGAAAATCGTGTTGGTACATCGGTAAAGAGGGGGAAAAAAAACCCACCCGTTTGGGATAAAAATACCCATTTGGTGTTTATTCAGTTATGTTTGAATGAGGCGCAACTTGATGATTCCAAACGATAGTTTTTTTTTAACCTTGTATTATATATAAAAAGAAATGATCAAATTATTATTTTAAACTAATCCAAACACTTTAGTTTATGGTAATGTTCAAACATGTTTTTTTTTTGTCATTCTACCATTATAAGCTAAGTCAAACACCATAGCTTATGAGCTTATAAAATATAAGCTAAACCAAACACTAGAAAGGAGCTTGTAAACTTATATTTCATTAGCCATAAACAGCTTATGTTTTATAAGCATAAGCCCTTTTAATAAACTTACACAAACACCCTCTAAATTATATGTTCAAACTTTAGTTTTAGCGTAGACCACACATCAAACTCTAATTAGTTTCATCAAATACCTTAAGGCACGCATGGCGAATTTTCCTCTGGAGACCCCCGAAGGGGCTGGGTTTGCCCGCTTTGCGGAGCTCGAACCTGGGGTGCTCGTTGGAATATTACGAGTAGGCTCCGATATATAATCATTTGCCGTTTTCGAAAAAAAAATACAGGTGTAATCTAGTCGTTAGATATTGACCTTGTAAATCCTAAGATCACGAATTTATGAGGTAATGATGTCAACATAATGTCGTTGTCAAAGTTTGTAGAAACCAAATACTAGTTTGGGGTTGGTGGATGAGTTGTTGCAAAGGATAAAATAGTCTTTTACTCTCACCCACCCCCTATGGTGTTAGATATTTCTAGTGTCCTATAAAAATCTTCAGTTATTTCATTTGAAACAAAATGTCCGTTTTACCCTCAACGACCATCTCTACTTCAAATAATTATGAAGATATCATAAGTTTGTTCGTTTAATAAAACTCATTTTCTTTGCTTGTTTATTTTAGTTGATTTTTTTGGATCTATAGACTTATTTGTTTTCTCTTATGTTTTTCGTTTTTTTTTTGTCATTTACGAGCTTAATATTATTTTGTAATTATAGTAAACCCATGAGTGATAATATAAATCGAAAAGTAGTTTTATGAAAAATAAGTCACAACAAAGGATTCATAAGTTTAAAAATAAGTTAAAACCAATACAGTTTAGATTTTTATTAATAAGCACCTTTTAGGGTTTTTAATAACAACACTTTACCGGTTGTAGTTAAAGAATGATTAATGAAAAGATGATTTTTGAATTAGTTGTTGTAATAATAATTTTAACTAATCATAATCATTTGTAGTTATGATCTTTAAGTTTTTTTAAATTAAGGAAAATGATTTGGACCACATAAATATGCAATTGAACAATATACAACTAACGAATCAACACACCATCACATAGTGAAATCTAACTTAACTCACAATAGAAACTCTTAGATGAGACTCGACTCCGAGACATCTTCTTATATTTTGAAGTAATTCCTCATAAACTTAAAATATAATTAAAGTTAACTTTTATTTTATGTGTTATACATTATTTCTCTCTATTTTGTTCTTTATTTCTTTTTCTAAAGTTATTAATATAATATTACTTTCATCTTAATCTTAATTAATATAAACATAGTTCGAAAAGTATATTTCGATTTAAGTAATAACATTAAAAATGTAAAAAGGAGAATAAAATTTGTTTGTTATTTAATTTGTGAAGTCCTTGTAGCCTTGCTTGGTTGGTAAGACACAGACCTTCCATTTGGGAGGTTCTGTGTTCGAACCCCGACAACTACCAGTGACATTCCCAGTCTCCCGATGAAGGTTGGAACCCAGGTTCAAACCCAAGGGGGCACAGGTTTATGAAGGTTGGAACCCAGGTTCAAACCCAAGGGGGCACAGGTTTTACCCCAAATGGTGGGGGTTTTCCCTGTGAACCACCGTGATGGCATCCTGCCCGTATTAAGGGTTGAACAGGCTCTGACCAAACCGAATGTTCAAAAAAAAAATTTAATTTGTGAAGTTTTTTGAGAGAAAATAAAGAAGGTTTTTCTTTGGTGGAAATATTGTAGAGACGCGGCTATCATTTTATTTTTTGTGTAATAAATTTAAGAGTAGTGTCTTTGAATGTAGGCCTACTATCTTTAAGATATTATTGTCACTTGAAAACTCACAAGTGATAGAATGTGACTTTTAAAAGCTATAATTGCAACACTTCATTAAATAAAATAATATGTATTATAAAGCTTATTGTCTGGCTGCAAGCTTAACCCCGAGGAAACGTGGGAGTGAACGACCGCACAAAGTTCATAACAAATAACTCGTTATGCAGTAGTTATTAGATTATAGAATTAGTTGGTCCAAATTCGATATATATGTTTGAATCCATTAGAATTTCATTACATATATAAATAATAATAATCGGCAACGAGTATTTATCATTATTTATGATTTGATATTTTTGTTAATTTTTAAACTTTAATTGGTGTAGGGATACCATCTAACTTAATTAGATTTCAAATTCTTAAAAAAATAATTTTTAAAATTTGTTCTAACCGTATCAAATAATTGTTTCAGCCAAAACTCCTAAAGTATATGAAGTTAATTAATAAGGTAAGCGTCATTAACTTCGTAATTAAATTGTAAAGAAAAACAAACTATAACCATAGCATAAGACAAACATACACACCATTAGCTTTGTAATATAACAAGGAAATTTCGTCCGCGCGTTGCGGCGGATTACTAAAGAGAGTATTTGAATCTATAAAGTAAGCTTTCGGTTAAAAATCAGGTCATACGACACTAAAAGGTAAAAACACCCTAAATTACTCTACCTAGTTTTAAGATTAGAATGTTTTCCAAAAAACTAAGTACAGGGGAGTGTCAAAAACATATAAGATAAAGATACCCTAAATTACTCTGTCTAGTTTTAAGATTAAGATGTTTTACAAAAAATCAAGTACATGGTAGTGTTAAAAACATGTAACAGTAACATGTATTGTTTAAGACTCTATCTTGATATTGAACTTTCTACTTATTTAGTTTAGCCAATTTCAAGCAAAATATATTAGTAGTCGATACCCGTTCGTTGCAGTAGTGTCTTATTTGAACAAAAAAAAAATCAGCTACATAATTTTGAATAAAAAGAACACTCGATCATTTTATAAACCAAAATATAATAAACACCAATTCAAAACCTATCCATTCGAAAAAAGAAAAAAAAAAGTAATCATACTAAGTTTTGAACATTGCACCTTGTAGCTATATTGAATCAAAAAGAAAGAAAAAAAGAAGTAATCCTATAAGGAACTGGAGCTGTGAAGAAAATGAGACATGGAGGATTCGAACTCCCAGCCTCTGGTTCAATAGTTTTTGGCATCAACTTTGACACGAGACTCATTTGTTTTCTTTTTCTTTAAATATAGTATTTAAAACAAAAATAAATATAACAGCAGCCGTGTTTTGTTGACTTTTTGACTTTGTAAAACTGAAATAATAATTTTTTAATGTCTAAAACGACATTTTTGCTCTTGAAACGGCAATGTTATAATGATAAATGTTCTATATAGTAATATATTAAACCCATAAATTAATATTATAATATTATTTTCATTCTTCTTTTAACATGAAAAAATCGTGTTCCTTGATAACCATACATCAATTTTTTTTTAATTTTATTAGTCAAATTGATAAAAACTTATAACATGTTATGATTTGTATATTTTTAATCATTTATTTTTCGTTTTATTTTCTTAGATATAAGTTTACCTTTCACCTAAAGTGAGACCCACCAATTTTACAACCGTTAATCCAAAAATATAACAAATCTCCAGATGAAATCCTGACCGTCAATCTAAATCCTGTAAACCCTATTTATATCCCTTCATTTCCCATACTCCAATTTGCCTTACCTTTTCTCTCTTCTCCCCTCTCTCTAAAAATCCCAATCTCCAAACCCTATCTCCGCCGTATCTCCGGCGTATTCCGCCATGGCACTAACCGTCGAGAAAACCTCCACCGGCCGTGAATACAAGGTAAAGGACATGTCGTTAGCCGACTTCGGCCGACTCGAGCTCGAATTAGCCGAAGTCGAAATGCCAGGACTAATGTCCTGCCGAACCGAATTCGGTCCCTCGCAGCCTTTCAAAGGCGCGAGGATCACCGGTTCGCTTCACATGACTATCCAAACCGGAGTATTGATTGAAACATTGACAGCTTTGGGTGCCGAGGTACGCTGGTGCTCCTGCAACATTTTCTCCACACAGGACCACGCTGCGGCCGCGATCGCGCGCGATTCGGCTGCAGTTTTTGCCTGGAAAGGCGAAACTCTACAAGAGTACTGGTGGTGTACCGAACGCGCTTTGGATTGGGGACCAGGTGGTGGACCTGATCTTATCGTTGACGATGGAGGCGATGCTACATTGTTGATCCATGAAGGTGTGAAAGCGGAAGAGGAGTTTGCGAAAACCGGAAAGGTACCGGATCCGAGCTCTACTGATAACGCCGAGTTTCAGATTGTGCTTGCGATTATTAAGGAAGGATTGCAGACTGATCCTAAAAAGTATCACAAAATGAAGGAGAGATTGGTTGGTGTATCGGAGGAGACGACTACTGGTGTGAAGAGATTGTATCAAATGCAAGCTAATGGTACTCTGCTTTTCCCTGCCATTAATGTCAATGACTCTGTCACCAAGAGCAAGGTATGTTAACTGTAAATTAATCTCTCGATTTCGGTTTATTTCTTCTTATAATTCTTGCTGATATTGGCTCGTTGATAACTGTTTGATTTATTCCTACTGTTAAATCGATTATGATTAAGTTTAAACCGCTACTAGATAATCATTTATTAGCTATAGATATAGTTTTTTGCCCTAGAACCGAGTCTGTGATTTTTTTACTATTAGTTGAATTTTATTTTTAGATATGTTATATTTGCTTTGTTTTTTTGTTTTTGCTATGAATTTGATTGTGATTATGAGCTCGTGTTATGTAATCGTCCGTACTGAATACTCGGTTTGCTATATCGAATATAGCTTAACAGTTGCTGTTGATTTTTCTGTGTATCTGTTAACTGCTAATCTTAACTTGATCGTTTGATTAAACTTATAATTGCTAATGTTCTCTCCATGGATGCTCTTTTGACAAATAATTGTAAGTATTGAATACTCAATTTGACCTTCTTTGTCTAGTTGTTATATTGAATGTATACTTCACAGTTGCTCTTGTTTTTGCTATGTATATGTTTAACTGCTAATCTTAGCTTGATCGTTTGATTAAACTTAATAACCTTTATTTGCTAATGTTCACTCTATGGATGGTCTTTTGCTAACTTTTGTTCATATAAAATCGAACTTGTAATATGATTGCATCTCGACAAGTTGTATGGTTAGATTCTTAATTGATACTTAAGTGAACTTTTAAATTGTATATAGGTTTTGTTTTTAATGTATTATTGATGTTAGTTTAGTTTTAATTTGTTAACTTGTGTATTTGAAATTTGTTATAGTTTGACAACTTGTATGGATGCCGTCACTCTCTTCCTGATGGTTTGATGAGAGCCACCGATGTTATGATCGCTGGAAAGGTTGCGGTTGTTTGTGGATATGGAGATGTCGGAAAGGGTTGTGCTGCTGCCATGAAACAAGCTGGGGCTCGTGTTATTGTTACAGAAATTGACCCCATCTGTGCCCTTCAAGCTACCATGGAAGGTCTTCAAGTTTTGACCTTGGAAGATGTAGTCTCAGAAGCTGACATCTTTGTCACCACCACCGGTAACAAAGATATCATTATGGTTTCTGACATGAAGAAGATGAAAAACAATGCTATCGTCTGCAACATTGGTCATTTTGACAATGAAATCGACATGCTTGGTCTTGAAACCTACCCTGGTGTTCAAAGAATTACCATCAAACCACAAACCGACAGGTGGGTGTTCCCAGAAACCAAATCTGGCATCATTGTCCTAGCTGAAGGTCGTCTCATGAACTTGGGGTGTGCTACTGGTCACCCCAGTTTCGTGATGTCATGTTCGTTCACTAACCAAGTGATCGCCCAACTTGAGCTCTGGAATGAAAGGAAAAGTGGCAAGTACAAGAAGGAAGTGTATGTGTTGCCGAAACATCTTGACGAGAAGGTTGCTGCACTTCATCTTGGAAAGCTTGGAGCTAAGTTGACCGTACTCAGCAAGGATCAAGCTGACTACATCAGCGTACCAGTTGAGGGTCCCTACAAGCCGCTTCACTACAGGTACTAGGGTGTTGGTTTTTGAGAGTAGTTTGTCGAGGGGATGGATGATGTGATTGTTTTGCATTATGAAATGCACTTTGATTATATGCTCTATGGTTAGTTTTGTTTTAGTAATTTAATCGAGGTCTTGTTAGGGATGAAACTGAATGAAAAAATCCTGCGATTGTTTTTCGTTATGAAATGCATATCGGTTTGAATATGTGTTTGTGTAACACCGGTGTAGTTTTTCTTTGTTAAAAAGTTTACGTGCTCTGCCTTTCTGCTTAATGAAAAGGCAATCAAAGGAAAAAAAAAAGGGTAACTGCACCAATTATATTCGCATGCCAAACGAAAGCAAACGAAGATCTGTTTCTTTTATTTTGTGGGTTCCATTTTTCGTTCTCTCTTAAAACGAGTGAACAAAATCTATGTCGACTTCAAAATGTCAGGTCTGGTTTTGTGGGTTTTTTTTTAACATTGAATACTAATTTTATTGCTAATCTTAATATTTACCAGCAAATCATTTTAGTAATGAAATGTGAGGCCTCCTCATCAAACTGTAAATAAAAAGCTTATGGTTATGGTAAGTAGCAAATGTGTGATGGTTATATCAAGTAAAATTGTACACATTGAAACCGTCTTCTCCCTCTTTTCACCCGACTGAAAACACGATTTTTTGTTGCCCGACATTTGTTTAATGAAGGACATATCCCATTTGGTAAACTAGAAACGACTATTCATCAAATACACAACTTGACAAATGATTGTTTTATATACCCATAGTCATTAGAAACTTTGATTGAATTAAATTTGATGAAAGACGGAAATGAATTTTCAAAAGGAATTATCAATCACAGAAAGAGCACGATTGGGACTGCTTGTACAACCAAACCAATTTTCCTTGTATTCTTGGGGGCATAATGGTAAGACGTGTTGATATCCCCATGTCTCAAGCTCTAACCTCCAAAGATAAACATCTTGGATTCTTGGGTGGTGAGGGAGAATGGTGACTCGTCCTTCCCGGGTAATCCGGATAGGGAAAAACTTGCTTAAATAAATGCTCTTGAGAGTTCAAACATCTTACAATAACGGATAGGTTGCATTGAAAAGTCAAGTGAGATGAATTGAGAAAGTCGATCAATCAAAGAATCTCAATAATAAAATCAATAGATTATTATTTTCATTCTAGACAAGGAAATTTTCCACAACAAGGTGAGAAAAAAATTTAAACGAGGTCACAAAAAATATTCTAAAGTTATGTAACATGGCTCTACCCCAAGTTCAAGGATAGCTTGACAATAATTTCTAACCAAGAATAATGTCGAAAAAACAGGGAAAATAGTCAAGTAACAGGTTAAACGATACTCAATATACTAAATCTCTACAAAAGTACAAATGTATCAATAGATCAGCCTAACACATTACAATCAACCCTTTTCCAAGTTCTTCTTCCTCGCGATTTTACTATCAACATTCCGTCTTTTCTCTAGATATACTTTTATTGTCTAATAAGATTTCTAAGAATTAAGTTTTTTAATTTATTTTTTTATGTTAAGGGTAGAGCAGTGATTTTATATGTTACATTTGAAAGTGGACATTTATACTAGTACAAACTAAAATAGAAGTCGATATTATTTACATTTTTTTTTTTGAACGTTCGGTTTGGTCAGAGCCTGTTCAACCGTTAATACGGGCAGGATGCCATCACGGTGGTTCACAGGGAAAACCCCCACCATTTGGGGTAAAACCTGTGCCCCCTTGGGTTTGAACCTGGGTTCCAACCTTCATCAAGGGACTGGGAATGTCACTAGTAGTTGCCGGGGTTCGAACACAGAACCTCCCAAATAGGAGGTCTGTGTCTTACCAACCAAGCAAGGCTACAAGGACTTCACAAATACAAACACTAATCCAAACGATTCTTCAAAGAAAAAAAGAATAAAAAGATTTCGAGCCAACCTAAGCCGTCCCGAGCCACGGCTTAGTCTGCTTATGAACAATAACTCTAACTTGTCAATTGCTAGAGTAGTAAATATGGCCACCTAAATATCTTGATATTGTATCATACTATAAGGAATTGTCAAATGACGAAAATAGCCCTACTCCCCACCCTCATTGTTATAGAGAAAATCGTTTTTGACAATTTAAAAATTGGATAAACTTTCCTTCCATGTTAGATTCCATTCAAACGACTATTTACCTGCTCAAATTAAGTCATTTACCTATCAAAAAAAAAAAAAAAAAAACAAGAATTCTTACTCATAAACTTAAACATAAACACACATTAAAAGCCAAATTAAACTTACATTTAACTATATAAAAAAACTTACAAAACACAAAATGTAAACAAAATGAAGAATCCAAGAAAACACAATACAAAAACATTTAAGTATTTATAGCATCTCTTGCACATCTAGTAATAATTTGACAGCCTCTATTATAAGGATTAGCAACAGCTTTACCTTTACAATTATAATAAGAAGCCCCTGGTGTTCCACAAGGTACAAGATCTCTTTTCAATGTCTCATAACTTATGTATTTTTTCTCCATTAACAACACTCTTCTACTCATTTCTGACTCCATTATCTCATCTTCTGAACACTCTACAATGTTTTTACCACATACCCTTTTTACCATTGGGGTAAATTCATTGGTTTCAAGGGGGTTTCCAGATGAAAATTGGATGTGGATGTGTAAGATTATGATGAAAAATGGGAGAATTAGAGGCTTCATTTGGGGAAAATGGGGAGTTAATGAGAGAATTGAAGATTTGAAGGGTATATAGTGTGGGTTTACCTACCATGTAAACAAAGTCAGAAAACCACCCATAAGAGTGGCCCCTATATAAAGTCTCTAACATAGATTTTGATTTATGGGCATTTAGCCGGGACGGAGCAAGAAATTTTTTTAGCAAATTATTAAAATAATCACCTATCACTTACATTTTATAAAAATAATCATCTAATTTATGACGGATTTCTCGCGACATTTTTTTCGTTGTGAAAGTACATATATTTTAATCAGACCAATAAAAATTCGACACGTTGTCGCGACACTATTCATTTCTCGCGTCAATATTCATTTTCGCGACGACGTGTCTGATTTTTATTGGTCTGATTTTGTTTTATGTACTTGTCGCGACGATAAAGTGTCGCGATAAATTCGTCGCGAATCAGGTGATTATTTTTGTAAATTGTAAGTGATAGGTGATTATTCCGGTGATTAATTTAATTTTTTTTATACGAACTACATATAAGATGTATTATCGAATTGAGTTTTAAATTTTTTAATTTAATTGCTAATGTGTTTTTGTTTATTCATACTGATGTTTATGGAGGCAATATATCAAATACAATATAAATATTTTTTGTGATTGCGATAAAAGTATGATCGGAGACAGCTAGCGTCCTTATTAACAAGGACAAATGTTTTATAGTGTAGAGGATCGTGACCCCGTACCCTATGAAACATGTAGGCTTATATGTAATTTTTGAATTTTGTTAAAAACTAGTTAAACATTTAAAATTTGAAATGTTTTTTGACTTTTTATGAAGTGCTTACACAATCCATTGGAGACATTAATTTTTAACATAAGTAATTACATTGTTCAATTTAATACGCCAAAATTAAAACTATCATTAAGTTTTTATAAAAGAATTATGAGTTTTTACAAGCCAAGTGAAAACATTAGAATTTTTATGTTATTTATCGACCGTGATGATGAGATTCGTATCAACTATCATACATACTCTAAATGGAAGAAAAAAAACCCGACCTTTTTGAAAAAAAGGTTTAACGAAAAACAAAATACGAATAGATAACACGTACCACAAAATATGGACCGACATTTCGAAGATGTTGAGTGCATTTTTTTCCCTTTACTAGAAGGTTATGATTGAGTTAAACATGATTTCTTTGAATGGAAGCATAGCATATAGTGCAGGTAATGGTAAAACAAAGGAGGGCACTTCTTTTTCTTTAACAAGTGGGATATAATGGTGCAATCACAATCATTATGACATTCTGGTAAAAACAAGTTTATAGAATTTCATTAGTCTTATTACTTAGATAAATGGCTATTTTTGAACGGTAAAATATCTTAAACTGGAGGAACATCTATTGAAAACCGAACCTTAGATCTTCCACAATTATTATTTGTACCATATTAAATTCAAATAAATATATTTACAGTAACACATATGAAAAGAAAATGGCAAACATCAATTGATGGTTTTGTTGTTACTAAGGGGTTGTTTGCAATCACAACAGACTCGGATTACGGACTCGGATGCACGTTTGATAAGTTCATGAAAAGCTCGGACCACGGACCGAGTCCGTGATTTTGCCTCGGACTCGGTCCTCTTAGAAAAATCGCAGACCGAGAACGAGGCAAAATCACGGACTTAGTCCGTGGTTTGAGCTTTTCATGAACTTATCAAACGTGCAGACCACGGACCGAGTCCGTAGTCCGAGTCAGTTGTGATTGCAAACAGCCCCTAAAATCTTTTCATGAAATCGAGTATTTTTTCCACAAAAGGTTATTTCCAACAAATTAACTCTGGCTCCGTGATCCATTTGGATCCAACCGACGGAGAGTTGTAACCCGAGGCAATGATCACCTGTCATGTGGAAACCAACCGGGAGTGGGAATAAATTCAAACACGTGACCCATTTCTACAAAAGTCCTTGTTTCAGCTGGAAATCGAGTATCTTTTAGATAAGAAAGGCATGGAAAACTTTGTCGTCTGGATATTAAACAGAACTAATGTAAAAATCGATGTACGAGTGAACTCAGATATTGTATGGATTAATGGATAATACATGATACACCGGATCGTAGTTGGATAAAAAAATACGTACTTAGTAAATAAATAATTGCGAGACTATAAATCATATATCCTAATGAACAAAGTTATCACCGAAAAACTTACATATGGCTAATAGATCAATGCTCGGGTACCTAAAAGAACAAATCCAAACATAGGGAAAACAAATGCAGTATATTTGCTGCAAACCTGCAACTATTCAATTAGACTTCACTGATATGAAATGCTTCAAGATAACGAAAACAGGTGCCACAAATCAAATAATCAAAATCATTTGTGAACCGATTAATGATCTCATTTGAAGATAGTTAAGAACTAAACTCAAATCCAAATCCTACGTTAAATATGATATCTAAAATTTATACCTCCATCTGGTTCATATGACATCAAACTGGCATGAACAACTCTCTTAATTCATACTCGCTTTAGTACAAAACTACAAGTATTGAGATTTTTTCATCAAACACATTCATATATTTTGGAAATGGCAATGCATAACTGAAAAACACACTCCAAAAGAAGGTGTAAGTCAATTACAACAAACAAAACGATCCGTAAGGAAGAGATCGAAGGGAAACAAACTAACATACAACATTACAACATACCTAAACAATATATGTCCAAATCACCGGAAACTTAGATGAAAAACAAACATTAATAGGATGAAACCTTCACCTTATTAATTTTTTCGTTTACACATTTCATAGTACAATATATAGCTCCTTCATCTATCAAAACGAAATAAAATGGAGTGGTGAGAATTGATGTACCTAAGAAATTGATGAAATAACGCGTTTAAATTCAAAATCATTATCATCATCATAAAGCAAAGACTAAGGAGTTAATTATGAACTTAATTCGTTAATTAGTTTCATAACATTTACAACAAATAATTACCGATCATTTAAAATTCAAACAAAACATCAAAACATTATTGATCGGATGTCATATGACTTCCTACTCAATTTCAATTCAAATTAAATCTTTTTTAAAAAGACAAATCTTAACAACATTACGAGACTTGATCCCACAACCTTCTACTTATTGGACCAGCACACATACCGTCAGGCTAGACGTCTTTAAATTGACAATCAGTGGATCTCGTCATTCACCATTGACTCAATTTTAATTTCAATCCCAATTCAATTTTCTTAGAAAGACAAATCTTAACAACATGACACACAATAATTCATCCGATCGTCCCTTATGAGACATTAACCCACAACCTCCTAGTTACGGGACCATCACACATACCATCAGACTATAAGCCTTTAGTAACTTCAATTCCAAATCGAATCCCAAATGGATCATGTCATTCACCTTTGAAAAACAACGACTGAAATAATTCCATGAGCTGGTAAAACCACAAACAATACGGTCGCTGATAATTGTTAAAATAAATTGGAGACAAACGTGTATCTCCTACCATTACATGTCTTCTAGGATTCGCGTTAACTTGAACTACACATCGACAGATTGGGCAGTTCTTGCTGCATAAAAGCCATTGGTTAATACATCCTCGGTGGAAGTAATGGCGACATGGTAGTAGTCGTTTGATCCTGTCGCCACGACAGAATTTGTCCATACAGATGATGCAAGTGGTGGTTGATGGTGGTTCCTGGTTAGAACTCCGGCATGTTTGTTGATTGCTTTCATTTATCTCCATTATGGTTGACTTTACTTGTTATTATGTATGTCTGTCGTATTTATATATGAGTATATATGTATATTGTAGGCGTGAAAAATACCGTGTATTTTGAATATTTAATATATTTCCTTAATTACCAAGAAAGAAACCAAGAAGATAAGAGTCGAGATTTAATTTATCGTCCTTACAAATGGCTTGGTCAATCAAAAGAAAAGTATGGTGGGCGTATACAATTTCGGTTGGTTAAAAGCAGAGCCTAAATGAGTTCAAACCCAAATTTTATATACCAAGCTCGCGAGTCTTAAGAAATTAAATGATCTTTTGATTATGTAAATATAAATATAATATATATATATATATATATATATATATATATATATATATATATATATATATATATATATATATATATATAGGAGTAGGATCAAATAAAAAGTGTTAAATTTGTAAAAAGTGTGAAAAGCATTGTGGAAGTGACATGTGGCAAGCTTGGAAAATTTTTTTTTTTTTAATAAAAAGATATTTAAAAAAATAATATTTAAAAAAAAAAAAAAAGAAAATCGTAAAAAAAAAAAAATTTGGAAAAAAAAAAATTTGAAATTCTTTTTGATAACGTCATTTGCCACGTCATATGATGCACACACAAAATATGATGCACATTAATGATGCACAAAAATATGATTCATATAAATGATGCACACAAAAAAACTATGATATTCAACTATGATGCACACATAAAATGTTCATTATAGATGTGCATCATAAATGTGTATCATATTTTTTTTCGTACATAACTTTTTTCGAGCAAAAAGAAAAAAACAAATTCTCGAAAAAAAAAATTTCGATTTTTTTTTAAATATTTTTTTTATTAAAAATATTATTTTTTTATTAAAAATAAAAAATAAAAAAAAATTCAAGCTTGTCACATGTCACTCCCACAATGCTTCTCACACTTTTTACAAATTTAGCACTTTTTACATGAACCCTCCCCTATATATATATATATATATATATATATATATATATATATATATATATATATATATATATATATATATATATATATATATGTAGCCATTTTCCTACATTAAATAAGTAAAAAGACCAAATCATCCTTAAAAATATTGTAACCATCTTTCCTAATAAAACTCACCATTTAAATAGCCTATATCACATAAGATCATTTTCCACGATAGAATTTTAAATTTAGTATTTTATTTTCCAATTTATATTCACCAAAATTTTAAACTATCATATGATAGTCTCTACAGCAATAAAATAATTATAATATTGACTTTAAAACTATGTATGATATATATTGACTTCAAATTTTCAATGTATAACCTGTACAACAGTAAGAAAACAAAACAAGAATGAATATGACATATATTAACATGAACTAGCCAACAACTAAAGGGGATAAAAATGCACTATTTATTTAACAAATGACCTTTATAATAACAAAAAAGAAAAGTCACTAAAAATAATAACTTGGTTAACAATAAGAGTAATCTTATGTTTCGTCCTCCATTTCATTATCCATTTCATCAGTTTGCATTTCTTTCATCTGAAATAATTAACAAATTAAACTTATTAGAAATTTAGTCAATCAGTTGTATTTATATATATTCGCTAACAATAAGAGTAACACACCTTTCTTTTTTGACATCCATTAATGTTGTGACCTTTTCCATTACAATAACTACACGTTCTTCGTTTTTTCAAGTCCATATTCTTTTCAATGCCCGACTTTATTCGTGTAGCAACCTTAGGACGACCTTTTGTCTTGACCGGAATGATGGGATCGGAAACAATAACTAGTTGTGACATATCCCCTTGTGTTGTGAAGGTCATAGAAGAACTAATGTTAGTATTTAACTCAATTCTAGTCTTTTTTCTTTCTTTTTGCTCTTCCAGAAGACCATCAAGAATACCATTAACTTTGCTAATTTCACTGAGAGAATCTCTTCCATCTTCAAGTAATTTGTTAAATTTTGATCGAACGGACCATAAGGTCAACAAACTAACCTCTTTTGTAGTAGAACATCCGGCTCCAGATTCAGTATTTGCAAAATCATTTGTTACTTTCATCGTCCACCTTGGTAATATATAAGTTTCGGGGATTACCGTTATTAACTTCTTCCTCATGATGTAGAGAATATGCTTGCACAAGATCCCATATGTTTTGAATTTTCCACATGAACAATTAGCGGAAAAATCTGAACTCATTTTATATTCGACTATTCTCCAATATTCTTTGCTCACTTTCAATAATCCAACACGATATTTTACCAAACAAGAATCTTTATTTAATTTTTCATGACCACAATCAAAGCTATCCTTCCACTCCTTCTTGAACACATCATAGATATTTCGGGTGTAACATTGTGATGCCATTACTTCAATTGGATGATCACCATGTAATGTAGGCTTTGAATTTAAAGTTCTTAAATTTTGATCTTCTTCGGATCTTCTTCGCGAACTTAGAGCTTTGTCATATTGTAGTACAAACTCATTTAACATCGTTTTAGAGTTGACATAACCATCAAAAAATGAATGCATACTCTCACTTCGTCCACTACTAGTCATACCGGCGAAAAAAGTATCCTTCAAATACGCTTTAATCCAAAAATGCCACAATTTATACATATTTCCTAACCATGTATCATCTCCAATACGATACTTACCCTTAAATTCTTCCCATTTTGATTCGAAATCTTCAACAGTTTGGATTTTGACCCATCGATTGAACGTCTCCTCAAAATCATCGTATCGGGATCGAAATGATTGGAGATGCTCCAAAACATGCTTTTGAATATGCCAAGCGCAATAACGATGTCTTGTTTTGGGAAAAACTTTAGCAATTGCTTTACCCATTGCTAAATCTTGGTCGGTAATGATGGAAGTGGGTGGACATTCATGCATACATTTTAGGAAGTGCTTAAACAACCATGTAAATGTTGATTCAGTTTCATTTTCCAACAACGCGCCACCAAACAGTATACTTTGTCCATGGTGATTTACACCGACAAAAGAAGCAAATGGCAAACTAAATTTGTTTGTTTTGTAAGTTGTGTCAAAAACAACAACATCCCCAAACTGACAATAAGATGATCTTGATCTCCCGTCTGCCCATAGAACACTTTTTAGTGTACCGTCTGTGTTCAAGTCCATTACAAAATAGAAGTCGTGATCTTGTTCTCCCCTTTCTTGGAAATGCTTGATGATTTCATGACACTCTTTGCCTATGTTGGTTTTCCTCTCATTGCTAACAATATTAGAACACTGAACTCGAGTAAGTCTATCTTCTTCGTTTCCTCTAAATGCATTCACTATTTTAGTGATATCAGAAGGTTTCATTCCCGCTTTTGATAGTAACTTTACAACATCTATACATTCATTCGAACGATGAAATATGCTGTGAGATCGTTGTTTTAGTACGTGTGAAGGCGGATCAAGTTCATGATTATGATCATCATTGAACTTTTCTACCACCCATTCTCCTTGCTTAGACAGACTGACCTGTATCATTGCTTTACATCCGGTTCTCGTAATACTACGTCGTTT
The DNA here is from genome assembly GCA_910822075.1 of Senecio squalidus. NCBI lineage: Eukaryota > Viridiplantae > Streptophyta > Magnoliopsida > Asterales > Asteraceae > Senecio > Senecio squalidus. The sequence goes on from CAJVGC010000508.1 coordinate 46,938,689, forward strand.
AACGTCATCTCCTAATCGTCTTTTGTCATTCAAATTCTTGAATCCTTGTTTATTACACACAAATATACTCTTGTAAATTTCGTTTGTGACTTTGTGTCTATAAATCTGATGCTTTCGAATACCAAAACCTTTAGATAAACCATATCCGTTGTAAAAATTATAAGCAGACTCGGGATGATCAAAGATTTTTCCGGTTGTAGAGTACATGATAGATTCATCAAACACATCAGTGGACTCACCAGACTCCGTTTGTTCTCCATCGTTCACAATATAATAAATATTATCGATATCGTCAATTAGAGTATGTTCAGACTCATCGTAAATTCCATCTGATTACAAATACATGAATAAAATAAGCTAACAGAGAAAAGAAAATATGATTAAAAAGTAGTCTAGTTGTTCAAATCTAATTAACCAAAATTTGTATTCTACGTTGTACAAAACAATATTGTCAAAAAATAATCATAAAAGTTTATAAGAAATAAAATATGGTGAAACCTGATAACATATGTTCTCTGTTGATAGCATCAGCCATTGATAACCTATTGGACTCACATAAAATATAATCTTCTGTAACCATTCAAAACTCTATTAGGTGTAGGTATAAATAAAAATAATAAAATAATTCAATATAAAAAGATCAATAATTAAATATTGTAGGTAGTTATTTGATAAGATATGCACGATCATGTTTCATTAATTTGGAGGGAAGTACTAGAATAAAAATGGTGGGAAAATTTTCATTTTTCACGGTACAAAAGTCTTCTAAATTAAATGGGGAGTTTTATTAGGAAAGATGGTTACAATATTTTTAAGGATGATTTGCTCTTTTTACTTATTTAATGTAGGAAGATTGCTACATCTTAATGTAGCTAATATATCCCCATATATATATATATATATATATATATATATATATATATATATATATATGGAGAGGTTCTTATAAACCAAAACTTAAAATAAAATAAGTAAAAAAATATGAAAAAATAATTTATTATATGTGGAATTTTGTATTATGTTTATTTATTCAATTATAACAAACTTTAAAAAAGCAAGTTTTGATATGCATCAAAATATATGTCGTTTAGAGACTATGCATCAAATTCTTTGTTTTTGTGCAGTAAATATTCAAATTTGATCCACAACGATAAAACTACCCATTTTATGATTTACAACAAAACTTCGCTTTTTAAAGTTTGAGATATGGTTAAAATGAACGATAATCCAAAATATCTAACGTTATAAATTATTTTTTAATTTTTTTTTACTTATTTTACCTTAAGGTTTGTTTTACAAGAACCAACCTCTATATATATATATATATATATATATATATATATATATATATATATATATATTGTTGGATTAAAATAGGAACCATTAAAGTATTAGAAATCATATTAACCTCTTTTTAACCACTAATTTAAAATTCACTTTAAATTAACAATTAACTTCAAATTAACAAATCTGGAGTATAACTAGGTTTTAGAAAAACTAATTACACCATTAGAACAAGTATTTTATTCTCTTTCCAACGAGGTCCAACTTAATATTCTTTTGACGACTTTTTTTTTTGGGTTTCGGTATATACACTAGTGTATATACTAAATATACACTAGTGAACCATATATTCACAGATAAATACATATGTATACACAAGTGAATACATTTCTATTCACATGTGTATTAAGTAGTTCGTGACCTACATTCTAACCATATATGCATTAGTGAATATAAAATTCTATTCATCAGTGTATATACACAGTTTTTGAAAAATTCAAAATATGTAGTATATAAACAGTGAATATATATATATATATATATATATAAAGTCGTCAAAATTTGAAAAATTTATATTTTCCTAAAAGAGAATTAAATTCCCGTTCTAACAGTATACTTTTTATTTCGTAAAAGTTTTTAATTTAAAAGATATTTATTTTTGAAAATGAAGTGAATTTTGCTAAATGAATGATTGAAAAATGATTTCCTAGATATTTAAGTGGTTCTTATTTGAAACTAACTTTTATATATATATATAAAATTGGCTTTTTTATATATTAAATTATATATTATTATATTTATATTTATATAATCAAAAAGTCATTTAAGTTCCAAAGACTCGCGAGCTTGGTGTACGAAGCTCGAGTTTGAACTCGTTTAGGATCGGCTCGAATCGAGCTTTTAACGAACCGAAATCGAATAGCTCATGAATACGCCCTAGAACCATACTTTTCTTTTGATTGCTCCGAAACACGTTAAAAAAAACATTTTTTTTTTATTTTTAAATTAATTTTTTGATTGATATTAGAGTGTTCCTATAAGGTATATTTTAAGCATGAAGTATATATATATATATATATATATATTATTGTCCAGCGATAGCGCGGACAAAGATAAAAATTGAATCGTAAACTTTATGTTTATGTAGATTTTACGTTATAATGATATGACAATGTTACACATATAATAACATATATATCTTTACGTTTACATACATGATTTTATAATTACTATAACATATACAGATTTACGTTTATACACATGTTTTTATATTTTAAATTAAAAAGATATTAGAATAACAATAAGGTAATTATAGTACCAATTGAGAGATTTATAAGTAATTAGAATTATGTTTTTTTTATTTTTGTGGAGATGGAATAAAATTGTTTATGTAGATTTTAGGTTATTATGATAAGACAATGTTACATGTATAATAACATATATATCTTTATGTTTATATACATGATGTTTATAATTACTATAACATATACACATTTACGTTTATACACATGTTTTTATATTTTATATTAAAAAGATATTAGAATAACAATAAGGTAATTATAGTACAAATTGAGAGATTTTATAAGTAAATAAGAATTATGTTTTTTAATTTTTGTGGAGATAGAATAAAATTGAGAAATGTAATTATTTATTGTAAAAGGGTGTGAAATGAAAATAGTCTTTGATGACATTATCAATCTGATCTAACGGCTGAAATTAAAGAAATTAACCTATCTAAGGGACCTTATTTCGCCATGTGGCTGTTAAGGCCCCTCTTTTATTATATATTAAAAATATATATATATATATATATATATATATACATTTTTCCCTTAATTTTTTTTTTCTTTTTTTTTTTCATATTCCTTTTTCGTTTTTTATTTGTTTTCGCTATATTTTACTTAACCTTTTTTTTTAAATCACATGTGTTTTTTTTGTATAAAATTGAAATCACATACGATTTTCAAAAACCAAAATTTTTAAATTTTAGAATCACATGTGAAAAACTTGTTTTCGAAAATCACATGTGATTTTATAAGCAAAATAGTTTGGAGGTTAAAATCACATGTGATTTTCGTAAAAAAAAAATCAATAATTTTTTAAAATCAAACATGATTTTGTAGGTTGAAAATCACATGTGGTTTTTAAAAGGAAGGTTGAAAATCAAATGTGATTTTCGGAAGAAAGAAAAATAAAAAAATAAAAGGTGAAAAATAAAGGAAACTAAAAAAGTTAAAAAAATAAGTAGAAAAAGTAAAAAAGGAAAAATATAAGGAAAAATGGGTTGTTTGGAACGCATTTTCGGATCTTTAGAAAATTAGAGATATCTTTTGAATATATATATATATATATATATATATATATATATATATATATATATATATATATATATATATATATATATATATATATATATATATATATTAAAGGGATCAGGTAAGAATAACATAAACTATAGGAACGGTAAGAACGAATCTGGATCACATACAAACTAGCCCAAATATAAATTAACGTCTTTCTCTCTCTTCTTAAATCAAAACCCATATCCGTTCTCTCTTTCATCTCGATTCCATCATCCAAAATCAAAATCTAGATTTGGTCTTCCTCTCATCTCGGTTCCATCATACCAAAATAAAATCCCGTAATTTTTTTTATCTAACCCATCACTAGATTTCATACACATAACCCACATCAAAACCGGATGAAATCGAAAAAAAAATACAAACTTTCAAAGTTGAAATCAAAAACCAGATAGTGATTGATGTATTTGGTGCGCAGAGAAGTAAAAAAGAAGGTAGGTGTTGATTTTTTGTTTCATAAGAAAAAAGAAATAAAAAGAAATCAATTTTTTTTTTTGCAGAAAGTTATTGTAAGTTAATGAAAAAGATGAAATAGATGCATTTTTGTGACAACCGTCTAAACTAAGGTCGAGAACGCTAACTTATAACTTCTAAGTGTTTATTTATTTCCCGATATAACTAACTTTATGTGTTACGTGGCTACGTAGACATAACCCTTAAGCTAAGCTCGATGTAACTCATACAAAAACTTTTAACGTAGGTTTATGTTACTTAAACATAAAACGTGTGTGTCTCGGAATCGGAATCGGAAATCGGAATCAAATCATCAAATGAATCCTAATACCAAGAAAACACTTAATGAACTTGCCTAAGTTCATCTCAAAACAAATCGTAAACTTTCAACTAGCGAAGATGCTTAACGATAAATCAAACGAAAATTGAAAAAGGCAAACAAATTTTTGAATGTTGTGACTCACCTCCAAACATGTCAAACTTGAAGACACATGTCTTTGCATGTCTGATAACTCTCTTTAGACCAGTACTTCATTCCCTAACACCCCATTTCAAGACTTTATCTTATTAAAACATTACACACACACACTTACACACCCTCTCTCTAGCTACATATACTCTCAACTAAACTCTCTCAAACCATCAAAAATTACAGCCAACAACAGAGCAAAATCACCATACATAATCCATAAAAATCGTTCTAAAAATCAAAGGAAGAAAGAAGTGTCCATTTATTTGGGTTACATAAACGATTTTCTACATTTTGAAGCTTAATCTCCAATAAATCACCATCAAAGCAATTCATTCCGGTAAAAACTCTTTAATCTACTATTATTACTCATAAAAACTTGTTGCATGTAAGATCAAACACCTAAATATATGATTTTGAAGCTTTTAACCCATTTACATGACAAAACGGGTTTTTATAAAATGGATGTTTAGATCTTTGTTTTTGTTGTTAAAATCCAACATAAACTGTTATATTAAAGGGTTTTAATGTTTTCATCTATTGCATGTCGAAATCTACCTTCAAAATACCAAATTTCATCAAAAACGATTTTTGGGAAAAAGTTCTGTCTCACGACCGCGCCACGGTGCCTCCACCGCGAGGCGGTCGTGGTGAACTCTTGACCGCGCCACGGTGCCCCCACCGCGAGGCGGTCGACGTGCAGACATGTCACAAAAATCTGTTATTTCGTCTAAATTGCGACCTTGAGCTCGTTGTTTGAAAACCTGAATAGATGAAACTGTAATGACCTAAAACTTGGGTATAAAGTGACTCATTTAACTTGTAAACATATTATTACGATCGTATGAACTAATAAATGACATTACTTACGCCAAAACGTGTTATAAATAGGATTCCGGTGATTCCGAGCACCTTTCAAGCTTTTCCGAGCACGCTACGATCTTCGCAAACAGTGAGTTACAAACCCTTACACTTTTAAACGCTTTTAATACTTTTTGGGGTGAAATGCGAGTCTTAGGCTTTAACATATATTTAAGCTGAAAAACGCTTTATTACTTGAATGCTAAACGAAAACGATTTGATACTCAATGCTATTACGAAAACACTTGTATACTTTGAACGCTATTATGAAACACTTTGATATCTTGAATACTTTTATGAAAGACTATTTTTCCGGCATTGTTGATGGTTTTTCCAACAATGCCGAGAATACGAAAGCTACACTTGCCAATGACTAAAACTATCGATCGTCATGTTGCGGACTTTGTACAACATGGGCGTGAGAAACCATTAAAATTCCCGTCACTACCAAGGACATTAGTTGCTATTAATCCCTTTGGAAAGGACCGTTAGTAATTATGGATAGCGCTATTAGGGTAAATTGACCCTCACCACAACGACTTATAACGATGGTGCATAATACTAATAGGGTAGGCTATAGGCTTAGCAACGATCATTGGGCAATACTTAGGATTGTCACATAGTCGCGCTATGTGTTCAATGCCTACAAACACAAATGTTATACTTTATGCATGGTTATGCGGCAACTATTTGAAAACTACTTTTCGCCATCTTTACGTGCGTTGAAACTTCTATGCTTTTACTTAAACTTTGTAGCTCACTAACTACGTCTCCCGTAGTTAACACTTGACTCGTATTTTTAGGTAACGAGTAAGCTAGCGATGATGACGTTATGCTTTGGGCGGATGACTTCAAGAACGGGATGGGTTTGGGTGGTTTGGTTATGAACACCCTATTTTGAATTCGGATATGTAATCGATATTTTTAAACAATCATGTAAACTTTGATGTAACTTTTATTTAATATAATTTGGCGTTTATCTATATCTTGCTATCGAATGCTATTGCTCTTCACATCCTGTGTTTCCGCTTTAGCGGGGTGTGACAGACTTGGTATCAGAGCGCAAGGTTATAGTGAATACCGATTTTTCAAAAATCAAACTATAACCAATTTCTAAACGAAAGATTTTATTTAACCAAAACGTGAAGGCATTGTTTAACTTGAATTATTCGTAGCCTGATCACCTATGAATAATTTGGACTAAATCATGCCAGAACGGGATTGGTAAACATTAAACGAACCTTCCCGGGAATTCTTGAAGTCAGACCCACACAGACCTAGATGCTACTTAAGATACTCTATGTGCTCAGCTTATTACTAACACTAACATGAGCCGTATCTTTGAACTAACTCGTTACCGATTCAGGGTATGTCGAGAGGGAAAGAGATAGCTACGCCACTCGACGAAACCGAACACTCACACGAATCCCAATCACTCTCTAGGAGTCAGCAATCGTCACCACTCACCTTACCTTTCCTCCGTCGGGACGGTGAAGGAAGCTCACGATTCCCAACACGCCACGCGCGACACCCACCGAATCGTCGCTCGAGACCTCAGATAACTACGCCCCAACCACCCCCTGTGCGCGGATTGACTCCCGAAGAAATCCAAGCGCTTTGTAACATGTCCGTCGACCTCCGCGGATACACACAAGTCGTGAGAGATCACTCCCATCAGATACGGGGTTTGTATACGGAAGTGCTGCGCACAAAGGCAATGGCACGAAAGGCAGTTCGAGCAGCACGCAACTTGATGCTAATTAGCATAGTACTAGTATTCCTTATGGTTGTATTGGTTGTAATTAAGGTTTAGAGGTTGTTGTAAGATGTCTTTTGGGTTGTAAGCAGAACATGTAGTTTATGAAGGATTGTAAGCGTAGTACTTTGTGTTGGTTGGTAATGTACGACGATAGTCGATGATGTTGGATTTTGTAAGAACATCAAATTTTGAGCGATATATAAAATGGACGGATTATAATTACAATTGTTGTTGTTCTTGTTATTTCCCATTATTTGAATCTGAAGTGAAAAGTATCAAAACCCTAAACCTGAATTCTCTCTTGTGTAGGAAAATGGCCGATCACAACGATGAGCACATCGTCCAAAGGATCAATGCCCGACTGAACGAGGAAATACCTGGCCTTATAGCTCGAATCAACGCGGGTATCCACCAAGGAGGACCAAGAGGGAACGAAAATAACAATGAACAGAATAACAACCAAGGTAACAACAACCAACAAAACAACAATCAGGAAAACAATAACCAAGGGAACAACCAGGGGAACAACCAAAGGAACAACCAAGGATGTAGCTACAAGACCTTCATATCCTGTAGGCCAAAAGAATTCCACGGCACTGAGGGCGCCATTGGACTATCGCGCTGGATCGATAGTATGGAAGTTGTGCTAAGGATCAGCCAGTGTGCTGAAAACAAGAAGGTGAAATTCACCTCATGTATGCTCCAAGGGCGAGCACTAACCTGGTGGAACAACCAGCTTCAGGTCCAAGGTCCGGACGCTGCATATAACATGCCATGGGAAAGGTTCAAGGAACTGCTGGTAATTGAGTACTGTCCCAAGGAAATCTTGAAGAAGCTCAAGAACGAACTCTGGAATCACTCCATGGTGGGAACTGACATCGACACCTACGTCGCGCGATTTCATGAACTCGCAAATCTAGTACCTGAACTAGTAACCCCCGAAGACAAGCGAATTGATCACTTCATTTGGGGACTCTCACCCGAGATAAGGGGCATGGCGACAGCTACCGAGCCAGCCTCGATGCAGCAGGCTGTGAGCTTGGCAAGCCGCCTAACCCAGGACTGGATAAGGAACGGAGGAGTGTCAAAGCCGGGTGCAGAGGACGCTAAGGGAAAGCGCAAGGTTGAGGACACGTCGGGGAACAGAAGGGAGCGTTTCAACAAGAAGGCCAAGACAGTGAGAAACTATGGAGTAGCCACGACAGAGAATACCGGCTATCAGGGAAAGGCGCCAAAATGCGATAGGTGCGGTTATCACCACGGAGGTGACTGTCGGTCGTGTACCAACTGCAACCGCCTCGGTCACTGGACTCGACATTGTAAGGCAATGAACGCTGGACCGCAGCAGGCGGGAAGGCAGCAGAATGAAGGACCGCGACAAGCCGGGAGGCCTCAGCAGAATGATAGGCCTCGCCAAGGAGAATGTTATGAGTGCGGTAGTAGGGAACACTACCGAAATGCTTGTCCTAGGCTAAACCCTGCCCGAAACCCAAACCAGAACCGCAATCAAAACCCACCGCAAAACCAAAATCAGAACCATCAGAGGGGAAACGATGGGGGACAAGGCCGTGGCAGAGCCTTTGTGATTGGTGCTGAAGAAGCAAGGAACGACCCCCGGGTGATTGCAGGTACATTCCTCCTTAACAACTATTATGCCTCGGTACTGTTTGACTCAGGCGCGGACAAAAGTTTTGTGTCCTTAGAGTTTAGGCCTTTGATTGCATTAGAAACCGATCCCCTAGGTGAAAAGTTTACGGTAGAATACGCAAATGGGCAGGAATACCAAGCTAGTGACGTAATTAAGAATTGCACAACAACCCTAGCTAACCA
>CAJVGC010000508.1:46947804-46970650 GCA_910822075.1 Senecio squalidus
GGAGCTTGGCAAGCCGCCTAACCCAGGACTGGATAAGGAACGGAAGGAGTGTCAAAGTCGGGTGCAGAGGACGCTAAGGGAAAGCGCAAGGTTGAGGACACGTCGGGGAACAGAAGGGAGCGTTTCAACAAGAAGGCCAAGACAGTGAGAAACTATGGAGTAGCCACGACAGAGAATACCGGCGAAAGGCGCCAAAATGCGATAGGTGCGGTTATCACCACGGAGGTGACTGTCGGTCATGCACCAACTGCAACCGCCTCGGTCACTGGACTCGACATTGTAAGGCAATGAACGCTGGACCGCAGCAGGCGGGAAGGCAGCAGAATGAAGGACCGCGACAAGCCGGGAGGCCTCAGCAGAATGATAGGCCTCGCCAAGGAGAATGTTATGAGTGCGGTAGTAGGGAACACTACCGAAATGCTTGTCCTAGGCTAAACCCTGCCCGAACCCAAACCAGAACCGCAATCAAAACCCACCGCAAAACCAAAATCAGAACCATCAGAGGGGAAACGATGGGGGACAAGGCCGTGGCAGAGCCTTTGTGATTGGTGCTGAAGAAGCAAGGAACGACCCCCGGGTGATTGCAGGTACATTCCTCCTTAACAACTATTATGCCTCGGTACTGTTTGACTCAGGCGCGGACAAAAGTTTTGTGTCCTTAGAGTTTAGGCCTTTGATTGCATTAGAAACCGATCCCCTAGGTGAAAAGTTTACGGTAGAATACGCAAATGGGCAGGAATACCAAGCTAGTGACGTAATTAAGAATTGCACAACAACCCTAGCTAACCACTCTTTCGAAATAGATCTAATCCCTATCGAACTTAAGAGCTTTGACGTAGTAATAGGAATGGACTGGTTGACCATCCGAGACCCGAGGATATTTTGTTTAGATAAAACGGTACGGATGCCATTAGGAGATGGAAAGGAATTGATAGTACAAGGAGATAGGCCGGGCCAAACTTCGAAGCTTATATCAATGATGAAGATGCGCAAGTACTTAAATAAGGGCTGCTTTGCAATGTTAGTGAACATAAAGGACAAACAGGCAAAAGCGGCAGACCTTAAGGATGTACCGATAGTTAGAGACTATCCGAAAGTATTTCCCGAAGAACTACCCGGACTACCACCTCAGAGGCAAGTAGAGTTTAGGATTGAGGTAATTCCTGGAGCGGCACCGGTAGCAAGGACGCCATATCGACTAGCTCCGACTGAGATGCAGGAATTGTCCAACCAAGTTCAGGAATTATTGGATAAAGGATTTATCCGACCAAGCTCATCACCATGGGGAGCGCCGATTCTATTCATAAAGAAGAAGGATGGATCGTTTCGCATGTGTATCGACTACCGAGAATTGAATAAACTAACCGTCAAGAACCGATATCCTCTTCCACGAATCGATGACCTTTTTGATCAACTTCAAGGCGCAACCTACTTTTCAAAGATTGACTTAAGGTCCGGATATCATCAAGTGTTGGTTTCTGAGGATGATATACCGAAAACCGCATTCCGCACTAGATACGGACACTACGAGTTCCTGGTAATGCCGTTCGGACTCACGAACGCACCGGCAATATTCATGGATTTGATGAATAGAGTAGGCCGACCGTATCTAGACAAGTTCGTTATTGTATTCATCGACGACATATTAATCTACTCGCGCAACAAAGAAGATCACGCAGAACACTTAAAGCTATTACTAGAACTGCTCAAGGAACAACAGCTTTACGCAAAATTCTCTAAGTGCGAATTCTGGTTGCGGGAAGTCAAATTTCTCGGTCATGTGGTCAATGGATCCGGAATCCACGTTGACCCATCAAAAATCGAGGCTATAGAGAATTGGAAAACTCTCAAAAGTCCGACAGAAATCCGCCAATTTTTAGGATTGGCTGGGTATTATCGGCGATTCATTCAGGATTTCTCTAAGATAGCTAAACCCCTAACAAAGTTAACCCAAAAGAACGAGAAGTTCAACTGGGGAGATGCTCAAGAACAAGCCTTCAATATCATGAAAACGAAACTGTGCAACGCTCCGATCTTAACTCTTCCTGAGGGAAACGAAGACTTCGTAGTTTATTGTGACGCATCTAACCTAGGATTAGGTTGTGTATTGATGCAGCGAAATAAGGTCATAGCTTACGCATCGCGACAACTTAAGAAACACGAGGTCAACTACGCTACACACGACCTAGAACTAGGAGCGATAGTTTTTTCCCTAAAAATCTGGAGACATTATCTCTACGGAACCAAATGCACGGTATTCACGGACCATAGGAGTCTGCAACACATACTAGATCAGAAGCTACTCAACATGAGGCAAAGGAGATGGTTGGAACTCCTTAGCGACTACGACTGTGATATTAAGTATCACCCGGGCAAAGCGAACGTCGTAGCAGATGCCTTGAGTAGGAAAGAGAGACAACAGACGACTCGAGTACGTGCATTAGGAATCTATATCAAACCCGACTTGAGGACGCGTATAGCAAATGCCCAGCATGAGGCTTTGAAAGCAGAGAACATAAAGGTCGAAACCTTGCACAATCACGACAAGGATTTTGTAAGGAAGAGCGACGATGGTTATTACTTTAAGGACCGAGCCTGGATTCCTACGACTAACGAATTAAGGAAGGCCATTATGGATGAAGCACACCGAACACGATATTCCATTCATCCAGGGTCAAGCAAGATGTATAAGGACCTCAAGGAACATTACTGGTGGCCTGGGATGAAACGAGATGTTGCTTTATACGTAGAGAAATGCCTCACTTGTGCGAAAGTGAAGGCCGAATACCAAAAGCCATCCGGATTACTACAGCAACCTGAAATTCCCGAGTGGAAATGGGAACAAATCACAATGGACTTCGTCACAAAGTTACCTCGAACATCAAAGGGTAACGACATGATCTGGGTTATAGTAGATCGACTAACGAAGTCAGCACACTTTATTCCCATCAAGGAAAGTTTTAACGTGGAAAAACTTGTCCAAATATACATCAACGAGGTAGTGACTCGTCACGGAATACCCACGTCAATTATCTCGGACAGAGATACTCGCTTCACTTCCAGATTCTGGAAAGCATTCCAAGAGTCGTTTGGCACACGATTGGACTTAAGCACGGCTTACCATCCGCAGACCGATGGTCAAAGCGAGTGCACTATACAAACACTGGAGGACATGCTGAGAGCATGCGTTATCGACTTCGGAGGAAGTTGGGATAACCACTTACCACTGATAGAGTTCTCTTACAATAACAGCTACCATGCTAGCATCAAATGTGCGCCCTTTGAAGCTCTCTACGGAAGGAAATGCTGATCTCCACTGTGTTGGTTGGAACCAGGAGATCGACAACTAATTAGCATGGATGTAGTGCAAGAAACGATTGATAAGATCACAACGATTAAGGAAAGACTTAAGACTGCGAGAAGTCGTCAAAAGAGTTATGCTGATATGCGCAGAAAGGATCTAGAATTTCAAGTCGGCGACAAAGTACTTCTAAAGGTGTCACCTTGGAAAGGTGCAATACGCCGCGGTAAACATGGAAAGCTTAGTCCGAGATATGTAGGACCGTTTGAGATACTCGAAAGGGTAGGTCCTGTTGCGTATCGTTTAGAACTACCGCAAGAGCTTGGCAACATGTATAACACTTTTCATGTTTCGAGACAGAAAAAGTGCTTATCGGACGAAACACTCATCACACCTTTAGAAGAAGTACAAGTAGACGAAAAGCTCCAATTTGTCGAGGAACCGATTGAAATCGTAGATCGCGAAACTAAGAAACTAAGGCACAGTAAAATCCTCATAGTGAGGGTACGATGGAACGCAAAACGAGGCCCCGAATATACCTGGGAACGAGAGGATCAAATGATGATTAAGTATCCTCATCTCTTCACTTCTCCCACAACGAATACTACAAGTTGAAATTTCGGGACGAAATTCTTTCAACGTGGGGAGAATGTGACAACCGTCTAAACTAAGGTCGAGAACGCTAACTTATAACTTGTAAGTGTTTATTTATTTCCCGATATAACTAACTTTATGTGTTACGTGGCTACGTAGACATAACCCTTAAGCTAAGCTCGATGTAACTCATACAAAACTTTTAACGTAGGTTTACGTTACTTAAACATAAAACGTGTGTGTCTCGGAATCGGAATCGGAAATCGGAATCAAATCATCAAATGAATCCTAATACCAAGAAAACACTTAATGAACTTTCCTAAGTTCATCTCAAAACAAATCGTAAACTTTCAAGTAGCGAAGATGCTTAACGATAAATCAAACGAAAAACGAAAAAGGCAAGTTCTGGCCTCCAGCGCGCCGCGGTGAGCTCAGTGCGTCGCGGTGGAGGACGCAGACAGCCAAATTTTTGAATGTTGTGACTCACCTCTAAACGTGTCAAACCTTGAGACACATGTCTTTGCTGATGTCGATAAACTCTCTTTAGACCAATACTTCATTCCTAACACCCCATTTCAAGCTGGATCCTTATCTTATAAACATTACCACCACACTTACCACACCCTGATCTCTAGCTACATATACTCTCAACTAAACTCTCAAACCATCTAAAATTACAGCCAACAACAGAGTCAAAATCACCATACATAATCCCTACAAAATCGTGTCTAAAAACAAAGGAAGAAAGGAAGTGTCCATGTTATTTTGGGTTACATAAACGATTTTCTACATTTTGAAGCTTAATCTCCAATAATTCACCATCAAAGCAATTCATTCCGGTAAAAACTCTTTAATCTACTATTATTACTCATAAAAACTTGTTGCATGTAAGATCAAACACCTAAAAATATGATTTTGAAGCTTTTAACCCATTTACATGACAAAACGGGTTTTTATAAAATGGATGTTTAGATCTTTGTTTTTGTTGTTAAAATCCAACATAAACTTTATATTAAAGGGTTTTAATGTTTTCATCTATTGCATGTCGAAATCTACCTTCAAAATAACAAATTTCATCAAAAATGATTTTTGGGAAAAAGTTCTGTCTCACGACCGCGCCACGGTTCCCCCACCGCGAGGCGGTCGACGTGCAGACATGTCACAAAAATCTGTTATTTCGTCTAAATTGCGACCTTGAGCTCGTTGTTTGAAAACCTGAATAGATGAAACTGTAATGACCTAAAACTTGGGTATAAAGTGACTCATTTAACTTGTAAACATATTATTACGATCGTATGAACTAATAAATGACATTTCTTACGCCAAAACTTGTTATAAATAGGATTCCAGTGATTCCGAGCACCTTTCGAGCTTTTCCGAGCACGCTACGATCTTCGCAAACAGTGAGTTACAAACCCCTACACTTTTAAACGTTTTTAATACTTTTTGGGGTGAAATGCGAGTCTTAGGCTTAAACATATATTTAAGCTGAAAAACGCTTTATTACTTGAATGCTAAATGAAAACGATTTGATACTCAATGCTATTACGAAAACACTTGTATACTTTGAACGCTATTATGAAACACTTTGATATCTTGAATACTTTTATGAAAGACTATTTTGCCGGCATTGTTGATGGTTTTTCCAACAACGCCGAGAATACGAAAGCTACACTTGCCAATGACTAAAACTATCGATCGTCATGTTGCGGACTTTGTTCAACATGGGCGTGAGAAACCATTAAAATTTCCGACACTACCAAGGACATTAGTTGCTATTAATCCCTTTGGAAAGGACCGTTAGTAGATATGGATAGCGCTATTAGGGTAAATTGACCCTCACCACAACGACTTATAACGATGGTGCATAATACTAATAGGGTAGGCTATAGGCTTAGGATCGATCATTGGGAAATACTTAGGATTATCACATAGTCGCGCTATGTGTTCAATGCCTACAAACACAAATGCTATACTTTATGCATGGTTATGCGGCAACTATTTGAAAACTACTTTACTCCATCTTTACGTGCGTTGAAACTTCTATGCTTTTACTTAAACTTTGTAGCTCACTAACTACGTCTCCCGTAGTTAACACTTGACTCGTATTTTCAGGTAACGAGTAAGCTAGCAATGATGACGTTATGCTTTGGGCGGATGACTTCAAGAACGGGATGGGTTTGGGTGGTTTGGTTATGAACACCCTATTTTGAATTCAGATATGTAATCGATATTTTAAAACAATTATGTAAACTTTGATGTAACTTTTATTTAATATAATTTGGCGTTTATCTATATCTTGCTATCGAATGCTATTGCTCTTCACATCCTGTGTTTCCGCTTTAGCGGGGTGTGATAATTTTACTAGATGTATTTTGAATATGTATTCTTTTAAGTGTATTTTTCATTTTCATTTTTTTAAAATTTTTTGAGTAAGACCTTGGTGAAGAAGATGAACCAAATGCATTTTATTAGGTGTATTTTTTCAATTTTCATTATTTGATTTAATTTCGTATGTTGGAACACTTTTTTTATGTTTTTTTGCAGAGAAGTAAATGGAAAATGTTATAATATCTAATCAATTTGCAGTTTTTAATTAGATGCATTTTCAAAATGGTAGATGCATTTTCAAAATGGTAGATGCATTTTCAATATTTGTGTTGTTTTTACTTATTTACACATCAATGTATCTTATGCATTACTATTTCATCTTCTTTATGTTTGTTATTTTTGAGATAAATACTTTTCGTTTATTGTTTTAACATATTCATTGCATCTACCTTTTTTAAAAATGCATCTAGTTTTTGTAAGAGTTTTTGCTGAATCATATTCATTGCATCTACTTTTTTTTAAAATGCATCTAGTTTTTGTAGAAGTTTTGCTGAATGTTGTCTAGAGATATAAAAAAAAAAACTAGTTTTGAAGATACATCTAATGCTTGAATTTCATCTAACACTTAAATTACATCTAGTTATAGAAAATGCATCTAATAGGTAAATGTATCTACTTTTTATGAAACGAGACTGGTATCAAATTAAAGAGGATGAAAAACTAGATTTATTGGTATATGTAATTTTATAAAACAACTAATAAATAATGCACAAGATAAGAGAAACTAAAAGGAACGGAGGTAAAAATACTTAATTTAACGACCATGAATCGTTCCTACCGTTTTGTATGTTAAGGGTGGTTTGTAGGCGAACCTCACCCTATATATATATATATATATATATATATATATATATATATATATATATATATATATATATATATATATATATATATATATATATATATATATATATATATATATATATATATATATTCTACCTCAATGAGTCAAGTTCGAGTCGAGCTCGAGCCTGAATTATTTCTTACAAGCCGAGTTCGAGCTTTACATATAAGGGTCAAAACGAACCGAGCTCGAGCTCGAGTTCTATATAACTTTATGTTTAATATTACATATAAATGTATTCTTAAATTTTAGGGATTGTTATTTTAAATTTAAGACAATTAGTTTGCATATTTGTACGTATTACACATTCATAAGAAGCTATGTTTATTAGAACTCAAAGATATAACGTTAAATTGTAGTGGTTCAAGCGAAAGTTAACTAACGTATTTACTAAGTGTAAATAAGTGCATAATAGAACAAAGAATATGATGTGGTGTACAGTGGCGGAGACATGGAGGGGCTAGGGGGTGCTCGGCTCCCTCCAAAGAGACAAATTTATATGTAATTCTTTTAGTAAATTCGAAATAATCACAAAAAATATACTACGAGCCTCTTATCAGTCCTCCAATGTCATATGACTTCCGACTCAATTTCAATTCAAATTCAATCTTTTTAAAAAAGACAAATCTTAACAACATTACGAGATTTGGTCGCACAACCTTCTACTTATTGGACCAGCACACATATCGTTAGGCTAGACGTCTTTAAATTGACAATCAGTGGATCTCGTCATTCACCATTGACTCAATTTTAATTTCAATCCCAATTCAATTTTTTTAGTAAGACAAATCTTAACAACATGACACACAATAATTCATCCGATCGTCCCTTATGAGATATGAACCCACCCACAACCTCCTAGTTATCGGACCATCACACGTACCATCAGACTATAAGCCTTTAGTAACTTCAATTCCAAATCGAATCCCAAATGGATCATGTCATTCACCTTTGAAAAACAACGACTGAAATAATTCCATGAGCTGGTAAAACCACAAACAATACGGTCGCTGATAATTGTTAAAATAAATTGGAGACAAACGTGTATCTCCTACCATTACATGTCTTCTAGGATTCGCGTTAACTTGAACTACACATCGACAGATTGGGCAGTTCTTGCTGCATAAAAGCCATTGGTTAATACATCCTCGGTGGAAGTAATGGCGACATGGTAGTAGTCGTTTGATCCTGTCGCCACGACAGAATTTGTCCATACAGATGATGCAAGTGGTGGTTGATGGTGGTTCCTGGTTAGAACTCCGGCATGTTTGTTGATTGCTTTCACGAGATTTAATTTATCTTCCTTACAAATGTCTTGGTCAATCAAAAGAAAAGTATGGTTCTTGGGCGTATTCATGAGCTATTCGATTTCGGTTCGTTAAAAACTCGATTCGAGCCGAGCCTAAATGAGTACGAATCTGAGCTTTGTACAACAAGCCCACGAATCTTAGGAACTTAAATGACTTTTTGATTATATAAATACTAGTATATTACCCGCGCGTTGCAGCGGAGAATAGAAAAGTATATTTTACAAAATTACATTAAGAAATATGCGGAAACTAAATATATAGAATGATAAAAATAAAAAATAAAAACATGAAAAAGAATTAAAATTATAATCATAACTGAAAAGTGAAAATACAAAATCCATTTAAAAGAATAGATTAACTTTTGAAACAATTTATTCATTACGTAAAACTTTTAGATAAACAACATTTGAGGTGTATAATTTGTCTCGCGTATAATCTTTTGCAACTTCACTAATACATTTGTATTTCCATATGTTATCTCTCTTGACATAAAGATGTTCGTCAGAAGATATGTTACGTACTTATGTGTAATAATCAACGGAACATTATGTTGTAAACATTGTTACTCAGAATACTGTTGTCGGGGCAAACTTTGCTTTGAGCATTGTTTCTTGGAACAGTGTTGTGGCTTTGTATATTGGTGTTATTGCTTTTAGAGTTTATCTTGAATAGCACAATGTTTGGGTCAATTCATTGACCTTTTTGGGTCTTTTGAAAAGAACAAAACTTGTTGTCAACTTGAATTGTTCTAGTTCCTACCTAGGTAGCGAGTGAATATCCCCATTGCCATTTACAAAACAAAGTGAATAGACGAACCTTTACACTTAGACCAATAAATTAAAAAAGAAAATCAGCAACTTGACATTGAAATAACCTTTTGTCGAGCTACTTTATTGAAAGTTTTTCTCAATTTGTAGAAACATGAGTTACTACAACCTTGCAAATTTCGGAAGACATCTATTGGCTGCAAGAAAAAAAGTATAAAAAATAATAGAGAAACACTCATAACAAGAAATGATATTTTCACAATCAAACCAAAATCTTCAAACTTATTAATCAACATTGTATTTAAATTATATTATTATAAAAAGTTAAAAAGAAAAAAAAGAAAAAAAAGAAAAAAAAAGAAAAAGAAACCTAGGTATCATTTTCAAGTTAAACCTCTTCCGACTTCCCATATGTGACAACTCGTCTTTTCGAGTTAGTATTCTTTGCCGACATTTACTCTTTTTATTCGCAATGATTTGGACCCTTGTATTTCGCTTTATTTTACTCACGTTTATTGCATTTGAGTCGGGTTTATATTTTATTTATACTTTGTCTCTCGAGACGGAAGCTTTAGAATCACCTAAGTGCCTAATATCTAGTATTCTCACGTTATTAAAGTATTGCGTTTACGCCATGATCGTCGGTTAAGAAAATCATTATTTCGAAATTTCATTACAAAGTTAGTCCTCTAACTTAATCTGTTACAAAGTTAGTCCTTTAACGGAGAACTAACGGAATCTGTTACAAATCTGGTCCTTTAACGAAAAGTTAACGGAATCTGGCCAAGAATAAGCACGGTGCGCAGCACCAAAGGGTTGGTGCGCAGCACCCCCTACATTTTCGGCTAAAATCCATTTTTTCGAGTTTGTGGTCAATTTCTTGAGGTTCCAAACCTCCTTTTCACGTGATTCTTCCTGCAAACTCCCTCATTTGGGTAGGTTAGATCCAAATGTGGATCTCAAAGCATGTTAGAACCATTTCTCTTTCCAAAATCAAGTTTTTACATCAATAACTTTTATTCATTCTTCTCTCTCATTTTTCATTTCACAAACTCTCTTTCTCTCCCCTTTATTCCAGAGAATTTGAGAGCCTTTAACACCATATTGAAGTGAAAATCCAAGGAAGAAAGTGGTGAAGATTATCTCTTTCAATCACCCTTTGATTCTACACAATTTCGGTAAGTTTTACTTGTTGAATTCCTTCACTTTTCTTTCTCTTTTCATCCACTTAGTTGGAGTTTTTCCTAACTCAAATCTTATTTCTTTGCTTCTACCAAGCTTTACTTTCCAAAGACATCCATGAAGATGAAGAATTTCGGTGATTATCTTTGAAGAAGCATTATCTTAGTTTTGGTATGTAAACCTCTCCAAACTTCTATATTTTCCTTTCTATTTGGGAAACTTCTAACATATATCTTATGTTTACAATGTATGGAAGTCTTCCCTTCCTCATAAAATCTACCACCACACATGGAGTTAGCTATCCTTTGAAGAGAACTCCATAACGTATCTTGGTAAGAAAGTTTCCTTCGAAAAACCTTTATTCTCTTTTCTTTATAAGACTTATGCTAATGATGGATTTTTGGTATTTTGGAGCTCCTTACCTCCTCACCACCACCATCATAAAGTCTCTCTTTCCGATATCCTTGCAAGTATCAATAATCGACACGTCTTGCGGGTGAAATCGGTAAAATATTCTTAATCTCTTATCTTTCATTTCATCACTTTTAAATTCGGTTTTAAGCCTTGAAAATGGTTAGGTTAACATATTAGACCAACACCAATCGATCTCAGAAACTTTGGACTTAAAACGAATAAAATATGTAAAGATAAGATATTTACCGAAATTAACGTATCTTATGATAAATATATGTAAAACCACACATTTAGACATATATGACACTTGGTAAATGTTAAATGAACCTAAACTAACAATTGATCAGTTTACACTTTCGCCTAAAAACGTCAAACGAAACAGTTAGCAACAAAAACGTAAATTTCATAAATTTGGAAAATGGCTCGGTGCTAAGCACCACCCCCTTGGTGCGCAGCACCAAGGGTCTGATCTCAAAATTTCCATTTTCCTCGTTAAACACCAACTTAGACTCGTAACGTGTTTTGACCTCAAACTTACATCAGTAACTTATTATGTATAAAAGTATCAAATAAGCCAAAACTAACGTCTTTGGACTCAAAGACATATCGCTATCTTAAACTTTAATTGAGAATATGTAATCAAACGTTTACATACTTTACGGAAAATTGTTAAAAACCGTCATAAATCATTTCACTCTATTATTCTGAAAATCAAAGTATTTTTACTCTTAAAGTGTCAAGTTAACTTCCATTCTATAAATCGTTGACCTTGACTTTTATTCAAAAATTGTTGACTTTTGACTAATCTAAATCAATATCTTTAATTTTGACTTTCCTTTCAAATGGTTGACTTTGACTTTGACCAAGTCAACATCTTTGACTTTGACCAAGTCAACATCTTCGACGTTGACTTTGGTTGACTTCAATAAACTTTGGTAACGGTATTCCTTTCAATCGACGTTCCTGTTAGTCAAGTTCGGCTCGGAATGTTATTCCTTTCTAAAAGTCGTTATGACGTGAAACTTATCGATATTTTCCCATCGTCTCTATCGGCGCGGAACATCGTCACCTTGAACCGTCATCACGACTCGACTTGGAAATCGTTGGAATACTTTAATAAATCTTAAACTCTAAACTTAACCGACAAGGCTAAACCGAACTATGTTATTGAGATACTTAGACTTGTTATTTTGATCTAGGGCACTTAGGCGGCGGATTATTAGCTTCATATTGATTATTACCCGATCTCTTGCCGAGCTTATTTTGTGAGTTATTCGTAGCCCCTTTTCTCTTACTATTTTTGGGCTGGAAAGCGTATTTTGAACTGTTTAAATGAATGTATATCTTGTATGCCTAGTGTATCAGTATCACCTCAGATTAGATGGTTCATAGGCTTGGTTAAGCCCCCCTTATGCACTTGTTAGCTTATTGCCCACGGTACATATATATAGATCTATATGGGATCGGCCTACCCTCATTGCTCAATAGGATATCCCTATGAGTGGATGTTATGACCGTATGATTATTACCTTTGGTTTACCATCACCTTAGGACAGGGGATACAATGTGGTCAGGTTCAGTGTATGCTTAATCTAGGTATCTATACTCACACTTAGGTTATGATTTCAAGATATACTATTTGAAACTTACTATTTTATCAAATCTTTTATTGGGTCAACTTTTATTTACATATTGCGAATAATTCACCAACATTGTGTTGATGTCGTTTGTAACGCTTTTTCAGGAGTTTGAGGATTTATTTTGATCATGCCTTGCTTATTTTGGGATCATCTATTTATTGTATTTGGAATTCATTATGTTGATGTAATTCATTTATGATCCACCTTATGACATTGATCTGTATTTGTATTTGACGTTTGGTCACTTTTGACTTTGTATTGTATTTGATAAACCTTTGGCATGATTAATATATTCCGATGTTTTGTTTATTGGTTGTAAATGTTGTAATCCTTGACTCTTGATATCTTTAACTGGAACACTCTGCGTTCCGCTTTTAGCGGGGTGTTACAGAAATTGGTATCAGAGCCAATGGTTATAGCGAACCAAGTGGCTTTATGAAGGAAATCACTTGGACTATGACCGTAGGCTTTTCAAATCGATTTTCTCTGATTTGCTATGTGTGCACCATTTGCCTTATGTGCTTATTTTCGTTTTTGTTATTTTTAGCACTTGGCCTTATCCCTTCGTGTTACACACATTTTGCTTATCGGGTTCTTTCTTTTTAGTTTCAGAACGATGCCGCCTGTGAAGACGACAGCGACGAGATGGTCAGCGAGACATGGTCGTCCGAGCGCGAGAATTTGTAACACGACTCCGAGTGTGGAAGTCAGTGATGAAGAAACGGATATGACGACAGACATCGGTCAGCTCATCGCCGAGCAGTTAGCAGCCTTGATACCCACTATTGTCACCCAGATCAGGGATAGCACAGTACAGAGTAGCGATGTTGGATTACCGACAGTTGAAGTTAAGCATAATTCCGGAAAGAAACGAAGTGGTAGCTCTCGTCATGGTAAATTGTGGAAGAAAGCTAGGAGACACACTATTCGCCGAGTGGTGACTCCAGAGATCTGGGGTACGTATCAGCAGTGTGGACGGTGTGGTAATCATCATGCTCAGGAGGTGAAGTGTTGGGAATGTGGGAAGTGTAAGAAGCTAGGACACACTGATAGATTTTGCCGTGCCCAGAGGGGTAAGTGTTACGAGTGTGGTTCTGCCGAGCATCTTAGGAACGGGTGTCCCGAGTTGGTTGCAGTCGGTGTCGATACTTCGTCCGATTTGGATTCCCGTGGTAAAGCACTTGTTATTGAAGCTCAGGAGACTCAACAGGATCCTCGCGTCGTTACGGGTACTTTCCCTTACCTAACCTCAGTATGCATTTATTCTATTTTTGATTTTAATGTTTGTCCCAGATTCTCTTAGTGTTGTGCACTTTCCTTTCCTTTCCTTTTATTTTCGTCTTCTTTTTACGTCTCTTTCGCGTTGGAACCGAAGAAAACTCATATCTGCAAAGAAGTCGACGAGACGAAGTTGTCCTACTAGTGCGATTCCCGAGAAGTTCGACTCCAGATTCTAGACCACTATTTGAAGAATTTTATATCTAATGAGCATAGGACTGTGATAGCTCGTACTCCTAGACTGATAGTGTCTTTCCTCGAGATAGAGTTAGCCGATGGTGAGTTTTGCCTACTACCGAAGCACTTTCTGCCAGTGGTGTTAGTTTCGACGATCACTTTTTCCTATCGACTTGATTCCGATTACGCTGGGTAGCTTCGACGTTATTATCAGTATGGATTGGTTAACGACACACCGTGTAGAGATCGTATGTTCCGAGGAGATGATTTGTATAACCGTTATCAGTTAGTGGACCGTTGTTAGATCAGGAGAATAAGGCGAGGAAGCGTCTTAAGATCGTTCCGTGTATAAAGATTCGGGAGTACATCAAACAGGATCGCACACTCTTTCTTGCACGCCTTGTGAAGAAAGACTCCACGGAGCAGATTGAGGAGAATCCAATGGTTAGTGATTTTTCCCGATGTATTCCAGAGGACTTACCTGGTTTACCCCTAGTAGACAGGTAGAGTTCCATATAGATTTGGTTCTTGGAGCAGCGCCGGTGGCGAAGGCTCCTTATCGGTTAGCACCTTCGGAGATGTTAGAGCTTTCGAAGCAGATTTAGGAGTTGGTGGATAAAGGCTTTGTTAGACCGAGTTTCTCTCCGTGGGGCGCGTCAGTACTCTTCGTGAAGAAGAAGGATGCTTCTATGAGATTGTGTATAGACTACAGGGAGCTAAGTAAGCTGACAGTGAAGGACCAGTATCTTTTGCCGCGTATGGATGATTTGTTTGATCAGCTTCAGGGTTCTTGCTTCTTTTCGAAGATTGATTTACGATCCGGATATCATCAGGTGAGAATGCAGGAGGAGGACATTCCGAAGACCGCCTTCAGAACGCGTTATGGCCATTTCGAGTTTTAGTTATGCCTTTCGGTCTCACGAATGCGCCTGCAGCTTTCATAGACATGATGAACCGTATATGTCGTCCTTACTCCGACTAGTTCGTGATCGTTTTCATTGACGACATTCTGATATATTCTCGTAGCCGGGAAGAGCACGAGGAGCATTGAGACTAGTGTTGGAATTGCGTAGACAAGAGAAACTCTATGCTAAGTTCTCGAAATGCGAAGTTTTGATTACCTGCGGTTCAGTTTCTTGGCCACGTGGTCAGCAGTGAGGGCATTCACGTTGATCCTGCCAAGATTGAAGCCGTTAGAGATTAGGGTCGCTCCGAAGACACCCACTGAGATCCGGTCATTCTTGGGTTTAGCAGGATACTATCGTCAGTTCATCGAGAATTTTTCGAAGATAGCCTCGCCTATGACTAAATTGACCCAGAAGAGTGAGGAGTTTGTCTGGGGTGTAGAGCAGGAAGTTATAATACCCTCTGGGTTACCGTCGATCGACTGACTAAGTCAGCGCACTTTCTCCCTATTCGTGAAGAACACCGAGTAGAGAAATTATCTAGATTGTACATCGACGAGATCGTGGATAGACATGGTATTCCAGTATACGTAAATTTTGGACCGTGATGCATGATTCACTTCGAGGTTTTAGCAGTCTTTACAACGAGCTTTGGGTATCAGATTAGACATGAGTGCGGCTTACCATCTTCGGATTGATGATCAGAGTGAGCGTACTATTCAGACATTGAAGGATATGCTTCGAGCGTGTGCGTTAGATTTTGGTGGGAGTTGGGATCGACACTTACCATTAGTCGAGTTCTCGTATAATAATAATTACCACTCCAGCATCAACTACGCTCCATTTGAGGCTCTTTACGGTAGGAAGTGTAGATCTCCAATATGTTGGGCCGAGGTAGGAGACAGTCAGATTTCAGGTCCCGAGTTGATTCAGGAGCCGACATATAAGATCTTCAGGATCAAGGATCGTTTGATAGCCGCCAGAGATCGTCAGAAGAAGTACGCGGATTTGCGTAGGAGACCTTTGGAGTTCCAAGTTGGGGATATGGTGTTACTGACAGTTTCTCCGTGGAAGAGTGTGTTTTGATTTGAGAAGCGCAGCAAGCTTAGTCCACGTTTTACGGTTCCCTTCAAGATTTTGTCCCGTGTTGGTCCAGTGGCTTATCGACTTGAGTTGCCACCTGAGTTGTGCGGTGTGCACAACGTATTTCATGTATCGCATCTCAAGAAGTGCCTTGCTGATGAGACCCTGATTGTACCACTGGAGAAACTACGTTTGGATGAATCACTTCATGTGATAGAGGAGCCGGTGGAGATTGTTGACCGAGATGTCAAGAAGTTACGGCGGAGTCGGATTCCGATAGTGAAGGTCCGATGGAACTCGAAGATTGGAGCTGAGTTTACATGGGAGCGGGAGGACGAGATGCAGAAGAAGTATCCACATCTTTTTGCTAGCAGCAGTGTTCAGTAGAATTTCGAGGACGAAATTCCTTTTTACTGGGGGATGCTGTGACAACTCGTCTTTTCGAGTTAGTATTCTTTGCCGACATTTACTCTTTTTATTCGCAATGATTTGGACCCTTGTATTTCGCTTTATTTTACTCACGTTTATTGCATTTGAGTCGGGTTTATATTTTATTTATACTTTGTCTCTCGAGACGGAAGCTTTAGAATCACCTAAGTGCCTAATATCTAGTATTCTCACGTTATTAAAGTATTGCGTTTACGCCATGATCGTCGGTTAAGAAAATCATTATTTCGAAATTTCATTACAAAGTTAGTCCTCTAACTTAATCTGTTACAAAGTTAGTCCTTTAACGGAGAACTAACGGAATCTGTTACAAATCTGGTCCTTTAACGAAAAGTTAACGGAATCTGGCCAAGAATAAGCACGGTGCGCAGCACCAAAGGGTTGGTGCGCAGCACCCCCTACATTTTCGGCTAAAATCCATTTTTTCGAGTTTGTGGTCAATTTCTTGAGGTTCCAAACCTCCTTTTCACGTGATTCTTCCTGCAAACTCCCTCATTTGGGTAGGTTAGATCCAAATGTGGATCTCAAAGCATGTTAGAACCATTTCTCTTTCCAAAATCAAGTTTTTACATCAATAACTTTTATTCATTCTTCTCTCTCATTTTTCATTTCACAAACTCTCTTTCTCTCCCCTTTATTCCAGAGAATTTGAGAGCCTTTAACACCATATTGAAGTGAAAATCCAAGGAAGAAAGTGGTGAAGATTATCTCTTTCAATCACCCTTTGATTCTACACAATTTCGGTAAGTTTTACTTGTTGAATTCCTTCACTTTTCTTTCTCTTTTCATCCACTTAGTTGGAGTTTTTCCTAACTCAAATCTTATTTCTTTGCTTCTACCAAGCTTTACTTTCCAAAGACATCCATGAAGATGAAGAATTTCGGTGATTATCTTTGAAGAAGCATTATCTTAGTTTTGGTATGTAAACCTCTCCAAACTTCTATATTTTCCTTTCTATTTGGGAAACTTCTAACATATATCTTATGTTTACAATGTATGGAAGTCTTCCCTTCCTCATAAAATCTACCACCACACATGGAGTTAGCTATCCTTTGAAGAGAACTCCATAACGTATCTTGGTAAGAAAGTTTCCTTCGAAAAACCTTTATTCTCTTTTCTTTATAAGACTTATGCTAATGATGGATTTTTGGTATTTTGGAGCTCCTTACCTCCTCACCACCACCATCATAAAGTCTCTCTTTCCGATATCCTTGCAAGTATCAATAATCGACACGTCTTGCGGGTGAAATCGGTAAAATATTCTTAATCTCTTATCTTTCATTTCATCACTTTTAAATTCGGTTTTAAGCCTTGAAAATGGTTAGGTTAACATATTAGACCAACACCAATCGATCTCAGAAACTTTGGACTTAAAACGAATAAAATATGTAAAGATAAGATATTTACCGAAATTAACGTATCTTATGATAAATATATGTAAAACCACACATTTAGACATATATGACACTTGGTAAATGTTAAATGAACCTAAACTAACAATTGATCAGTTTACACTTTCGCCTAAAAACGTCAAACGAAACAGTTAGCAACAAAAACGTAAATTTCATAAATTTGGAAAATGGCTCGGTGCTAAGCACCACCCCCTTGGTGCGCAGCACCAAGGGTCTGATCTCAAAATTTCCATTTTCTCGTTAAACACCAACTTAGACTCGTAACGTGTTTTGACCTCAAACTTACATCAGTAACTTATTATGTATAAAAGTATCAAATAAGCCAAAACTAACGTCTTTGGACTCAAAGACATATCGCTATCTTAAACTTTAATTGAGAATATGTAATCAAACGTTTACATAATTTACGGAAAATTGTTAAAAACCGTCATAAATCATTTCACTCTATTATTCTGAAAATCAAAGTATTTTTACTCTTAAAGTGTCAAGTTAACTTCCATTCTATAAATCGTTGACCTTGACTTTTATTCAAAAATTGTTGACTTTTGACTAATCTAAATCAATATCTTTAATTTTGACTTTCCTTTCAAATGGTTGACTTTGACTTTGACCAAGTCAACATCTTTGACTTTGACCAAGTCAACATCTTCGACGTTGACTTTGGTTGACTTCAATAAACTTTGGTAACGATATTCCTTTCAATCGACGTTCCTGTTAGTCAAGTTCGGCTCGGAATGTTATTCCTTTCTAAAAGTCGTTATGACGTGAAACTTATCGATATTTTCCCATCGTCTCTATCGGCGCGGAACATCGTCACCTTGAACCGTCATCACGACTCGACTTGGAAATCGTTGGAATACTTTAATAAATCTTAAACTCTAAACTTAACCGACAAGGCTAAACCGAACTATGTTATTGAGATACTTAGACTTGTTATTTTGATCTAGGGCACTTAGGCGGCGGATTATTAGCTTCATATTGATTATTACCCGATCTCTTGCCGAGCTTATTTTGTGAGTTATTCGTAGCCCCTTTTCTCTTACTATTTTTGGGCTGGAAAGCGTATTTTGAACTGTTTAAATGAATGTATATCTTGTATGCCTAGTGTATCAGTATCACCTCAGATTAGATGGTTCATAGGCTTGGTTAAGCCCCCCTTATGCACTTGTTAGCTTATTGCCCACGGTACATATATATAGATCTATATGGGATCGGCCTACCCTCATTGCTCAATAGGATATCCCTATGAGTGGATGTTATGACCGTATGATTATTACCTTTGGTTTACCATCACCTTAGGACAGGGGATACAATGTGGTCAGGTTCAGTGTATGCTTAATCTAGGTATCTATACTCACACTTAGGTTATGATTTCAAGATATACTATTTGAAACTTACTATTTTTATCAAATCTTTTATTGGGTCAACTTTTATTTACATATTGCGAATAATTCACCAACATTGTGTTGATGTCGTTTTTAACGCTTTTTCAGGAGTTTGAGGATTTATTTTGATCATGCCTTGCTTATTTTGGGATCATCTATTTATTGTATTTGGAATTCATTATGTTGATGTAATTCATTTATGATCCACCTTATGACATTGATCTGTATTTGTATTTGACGTTTGGTCACTTTTGACTTTGTATTGTATTTGATAAACCTTTGGCATGATTAATATATTCCGATGTTTTGTTTATTGGTTGTAAATGTTGTAATCCTTGACTCTTGATATCTTTAACTGGAACACTCTGCTTTCCGCTTTTAGCGGGGTGTTACACCATACTCTATCAAGCTTTATTAGTTTTTGTAGAGTTTGTAATCAAACTTGTTTATAAATTTGACCCAAATATTTGTCCCACTTTGTTTAAAAAATAAATTTCGTTGATAATGACATGGACTCACATAAGAGTTTTGGATTCCAATCATAAATTCCTTAATCAATATATCAATATTGTTTTTAACAAAACATAAAAGTAGTTTTATTATACGAAAAGGCTAATAGATATTGAAATACTCTAGTTATTCTTATTGTGGTAATTAAAGACATGTAAGTCTACATGCTTAAACTATTCTTTTTTTTCTTTTTATTTAATTTATATGGTTAGAATTTTAGTAACTAATATTAATTGTAATAAGATGTTTTAAATAATGATACGTTGTTAGTGGTATAAATGATAGATAAGTAATTTCACTTACATAAAATTTAAGAGATTAAGAGTATGAGAGAGATGTTTTATAATATAGTAAAGATAAATATAATAATATATAATATAATATTTAGAAAGGCAAATTATAAATGAGCACTTTTTAACCACTAATTTAAAACTCACTTTAAATTAACAATTAACTTTGAATTAACATATCTAGAGTATAACTAGGTTTTAGGAAAAACTAATTACACCATTAGAACAAACATTTAATTCTCTTTCCAACGAACACCCACTTGATATGTTTTTGGCGATTTTTTTTTTGGGGGGTTTCGATATATACACTAGTGTATATACTAAATATACACTATATATACTAATTTGCCAAAAACACATTTGAACCATATATTTACAGATGAATACATATGTATATACAAGTTAATACACTTCTATTCATCGGTGTATGAAATAGTTCATGACTTACATTCTAACCATATATGCATTAGTGAATATAGGATGCTATTCATCAGTGTAAATACACAGTTTTTGAAAAATTCAAAATATATAGTATATACACCAGTGAATATATATTAAAAAAAAAAAGTCGTCAAAATTTAAATTCGTTGTAATTTTCCAAAAGAGAATTAAATTCCCATTCTAACGGTATATTTTTTATTTCGTAAAAGTTTATAATTTAAAAGATATTTATTTTTGAAAATGAAGTAGATTTTACTAAATGAATGATTAAAAAGTGATTCATATGGTTCCTAAATTTTTGAGTGGTTCTCATTTGAAACCAACTCTTTCTATATATATATATATATATATATATATATATATATATATATATATATATATATATATATATATATATATATATATATATGTATAATTGGCTTTTTTATATATTATTATATTTATATTTATAAAGTTCCTAAGAGTCACGAGCTTGGTGTACGAAGCTCGAGTTCGAACTCGCTTAGGCTCGGCTCGAATCGAGCTTTTAACGAACCGAAATCGAATAACTCATGAATACGCCCTAGAACCATACTTTTCTTTTGATTCTCCGAAACACTTTTAAAAAAACATTTTTTTACTATTTTTAAATTAATTTTTTGATTGATTTTAGAGTATTTTTATCGGAGTGTATTTTAAGAAATAAGGGTATTGATCCACATACTATATATATATTGGGAGATTCAAAAAAGATTCCTAATTTTTTAGAGATCTAGAGATCTACTTGGTAGCTACATTTTCCCCTTAATTTTTTATATATTTACTTTTTTTCATATTCCTTTTTCGTATTTTTTTTTTGTTTTTTTTTTCGCTATATTTTAGTTAACTTCTTTTTGAAATCACATGTGATTTTTTTTGTATAAAATTGAAATCATATGTGATTTTAAAAAACCAAAATTTATAAATTTTAGAATCACACGTGAAAAACTTGTTTGTCGAAAATCACATGTGATTTTATAAGCAAAATAGTTTGTAGGTTAAAAATTACATGTGATTTTCGTAAAAAAAGGTCAACAATTTTTTAAAATCAAACATGATTTTACGCATAAAAGATTTGTAGGTTGAAAATCATATGTGATTTTTTAAAGGAAGGTTGAAAATCAAATGTGATTTTCGGAAGAAAAAAGAATAAAAAAAAATAAAAGGTAAAAAAAAGTTAGAAAAAAGAAGTTAGAAAAAAGTAAAAAAGAAAAATATAAGGAAAAATTGGGTGGTAAGGAAGGGATTTTCGGATGTTTAGAAAATTAGAGATATCTTTTGAACCATATATATATATATATATATATATATATATATATATATATATATATATATATATATATATATATATATATATATATATATATACTATCTATAAAATATTTGGTCTTAAATTCTTAAAATTGAAATTTAAAAAGGAAAAGACTAAACTGCCCCTTAATTACCATCTAAATACAATTTAATTTTTCAACTCACTTTCCTTTCATTTTAACTCACTTTCTTTAATTTTCATTATTTACCATCTAATAAATTAAATTACAATTAACTTAACTAATATTTTTACAATAAAATTCAATACAAAAAATTTCTTACATCATTGCCATATCTAAAATGTAAATTAAATTTTTAGTTATTAAGCTGTGCATATAATAACTTGTTATGTTCAAAGATCTGGATTCGCAAACGCAACCGAATAATTGTTTTTATAGTCCGAGAAGATGGATAACCTAAAGCTTTTACTGCGCAGATGATATATGAGTCAAAATGCCACTAAAAAACTATTACAATTAAAATATGGTCGGAAACTATTAAATACAAATATGATTATGGTCATTCGACTATATATTACAACTCATTATTAACGGGAAGTTCGAGTTTGGACCGAAATCAATGCTTTATTTAATAGAACACGGTTCAAACCAGAAACTATTCGACACAACATATAAATAATATTTTATAGTTCGAACGATCGAACGAGAAAATTATGTATGTGAAATATATGGAGAGAATGAGTTTGAAGATCGATGTAACAAATCATAAACTATTACACTCTAAATATTAATCGTGAAACAAGACACTAACAAAAAATGATTATCGCATATAAATAAATAAAATGATGGTCCGAACGGGCGCACCACAATAAACGGTTATCGTATAATTCATTTTCTGGTTCGAAAGACCGAATAAGAAACTTTTACCATATAATTAGTTTTATGCTCCGAGTGCTCGAACGGCTTAAATCATAACTATTATTTATTTTGAGACGAATGAGAAACTACCATAAACCGTTACCATAATTTTTTTGAATATAATTTTTCTTTCCCGCTGTATCGCGCGGGTTTCATACTAGTATATATAAAATAATAATAATAATAATAATATTAAAATAATATATTTTCTACTTCAACGAGTCAAGTTTGTACTGAGCTCGAGCCTGAATTATTACTTACGAGCCGA
>CAJVGC010000508.1:46970750-47098112 GCA_910822075.1 Senecio squalidus
ACAAACACATAAACGATGTTGCTTGACACTGAAGTTGGTCGATGTTATATAAGCATAGAATATATTAATACAAATGATTTGAGTGTTTCTTCGGGTAATGATAAAGAACTAAGAAACTATATGTTTCATTGTGACACTTAATTAACATTGTACATAATAGATCACCCATGAACGGGTTAGCAAGTAGAATGGATACTCTCAATTAGTCATTTATAAAAATTAAAAAAGTAAACAAAATATGTTTATCGGCTTTGACATATATTACCTAACCCGTCCAGTTTGCCACCTCTACTTGAAAACTGTCAAAGAATCAACATAAGAACGGAACTGTATTCTTGTTTCTGTTTCAATAAGCTCCCACCAAATGCTTGTAAGAATCTTGATGTTTCATCAGCAAACTCATGAAGGTGCCATGGCTTCTACGGGTTCAGTTGTAAGAGTATCGGCATCCGGTAGATGGTTGAGAACCTAAACAGTTTTCAAGTTAATATGTGTGTGTGAATGAAAACATGTAACTGTATATAACTGAGGATTATGATATTCGTCTTTCAAGAACGTTTCTTATGGAAGGTAAGAAATAAGGAGATGATTGAACGTACGATAGCAACATACTTCCGACTTCATCATCAAGAAAAAAAATGAAGGTATGTCGCTAAAACAAATGAAAAAGTGCATTGCCTAAAATTACTTTATTCAAAAGAAATGGTCATTATTTTAATAACACATTTTGTAATCTTGTAACCTATTTAATATATTAGTTACTCGAGTCCAAACCCGCTCATTTGGCTTACGGCTTACCTCAAACAAAAACCACGAAACATATGCATCTGTGGCTGCATATTCCAGTTGTTTACTTGATAAAGGATTAGCCTCCCAGTTTCCTAATCTAATCTTGTTGGGTTTTGCAACCTGCAACATCGCAAGAAAAGTTATCAAATCACTATTTTTTTTATAGTTTATCCGTAATCAGAACTACTTGAATGTAGTTATCAAGAATTAGAGATGAAAAAACGAACTAAGAAAAAGTAAATAAACCTGTTTGCATGCAAGCTTCTCAGTTAATGATGACAGGCCCCACATTTTTGGTACTCCGCCAAACTTTTGATTGGCTAAACGAGACAGATCTTCTAAAGCTTCTACAGAAACATTATGATCATTAAAGACCTTACGAGCATCTCCAGCAATGCCAACTCCAACCTGTTCATTTGAAAATGAGAACATTATACTTCTCTTGACTTATACTGAAAAAGAATCGGTTTCACCCGAACTACTTTTGACCCGTTAGAGAATACGAAGGGCAGAAATTAGAATTGAAGTCTACAACATTCACCAACCTTTAAATAGGTAGTATCCCCAAGAAGATTCTTCAAATTTTGAGGGAAGCCGGAATGAATAATATGCATTACATGGCAACTAGCAGTATCTGCACATATCTGTAGAACTGCTGCCTTCGACTGTTTAACGCCTGCATAATTCAGAGATTTCTGTAAAAGGGATAAATTACACCAACAAATTTCAAATTTTCAATACCATTCTCTGTATTAACAAAGATATTGAGCTAAACGATACTTTCAGGCAACGTGCTTTGAAAACAATCAGAAATAGCAACATACGTAAACGTACAAACCACAGAAGGTGAGCGTGTGTTGCTATAATTGATTAAAGAAATTAAAAGTTAATTGCTACTTGAGATAATTTCAAAATACATTGCTAATGTTGGTGAAAGTGTGATAAAGCCCGATGTTATTTCATTAAGAGATGATACGAAGGACCAGCTATGTAATCTCTATAGATAGCGGTCTCAGAAAAAAAATAAGATTTATCAGGAAAACGGACAATAAAACAACAAATGATGAAACACTATACGAAAGATATTCATTTCAGATAACAACCTTTTCTGAACGACGGTTTCCACTCAATGTCGAATCCAATAACAGCACGACCCCCATCTTTATACTTAGTTTCAACAAACTTTAACAGGTCATCTGTGGCTTTCTCCACTTCCGAAAGCGTTCTGCTGTAAACAATACGACCTTTAAAAGCCATTGCAGGCAAGCTCATTTTCATCGTATCTGAAACACGAATCACAACATAAAGGTTATGAGTTAAAGTCTCGGATAAAACTAGCTAAACTTAAATAGTCAAATTCAATAACCTAATAAAATAAAATAAAAAACATTTCATTATTTCAATTATGAAACAGAATACTAGAGGTAATGAGTTCAAGTCTCGTTACCACGATGACGATTAGAAAACCGGTTTCTAGGGCACGGTAACAAAGAAGATGAAGATGATGAGTTATTATATGAAAATGTGGATTGTTTTTCGAAATTAAAGAGCGAATCGGGTAATCTCCGGCGAGTTTTGGGACGATCTCCGTTGCAATCGGCGGCGGATGATGATGTGGCGGATTGGATTATGGAATCAATTGATTGTAATTCTTCTTCGGTGAAATCAAAATCCCAATCTCTGGAAGATTGTTGATTTAGGTCACTTTTTTGGGTTTCCATGAAATGAATGGAGCCAAAATTTTAGGGGAATAGTTAAAAGACATTTCTTTCGGGAAAAGTTTTCAAATACTACATTCGGAAAAACCATTTTTGAAATATGGCACGAAAAGATCGAAAATTTTGAAATATCGCATACGATGACATTGATGCTATGGTGTTTTTTCGTCAATGCTGACGCTATGTTGAAATGAACGGACGAGACTATACCACGTAAACTCTAAAGTATTAATGTCATTTAATTTTTGTGGTAATATAAACCAAATATATATAGACTAGTAATAAAACGTCATATGTTATTTTTATGAGTTTTTCTTTATAAAGTTAGTCACTGGTTTTTTGTTTTTTTTTATACCTAACTTGTGACGGTGGTAACTTTCTTTTGACTTTTTTTATTTATCTACAAACGGTTAAATGAGTATGTTCATGGCATCGAAATAAGTTTGTTATATCTAATCATATATTTTAGAGAAAAATGACATGAAAAATTTTAGGGTATGAGGGAAGTATCAACTTTGTTTTAACTTTTTTATTTATCTATAAAGGTTTTTATGGCATAGTGTCATTGGTTTGTCATAAATCGTCTACCTTATTTGTTTAGATAAATAAAAACCTTTATAACAATTGAAACATAAACTTTTATATATATTTTATTTCTTTTTACATCATTATGTTAAACTTTCAATTATTTTTCAAACATATTTTAATGTATATATTTAGGTTATGTTTAACAACGGTTTATTTAGGATTTAAGCGGGACTTATGGCCTGATCTTATTTTTTAAATAAATTTTATTTGAATGAAGTTGCTTATTTAAAAAACAAACTCGTGATATACTATATGGTGTCTTATCATATGTACTTCAAATAACTTCAAAGGGTAATATGACTTTATATTATGATAAATTAAATAAATATAATTCATAAAATTTGTTTTATAATATTATTATGTACATTTTAGTCATAAAATATTTTTAAACTCTAACTTTAACTATTTTTCAAAATTTGTTTATAGAAAATAATATATCTAACTTTTAGCTCTAAATATAAGTCATAACTTTTATTTCGTTATCAACTAATAACTTTAACTATAAAATAGTTCTACCAAATATACTCTTATTAGCTCCGGTCTAAATTATATGTTCAAACTTTAGTTTTAGTGTAAACCACACATCAAACTCTAATTATTTTCGTGAAATATAGGTGTAATTTAGTCGTTGTATATTGACCTTGTAAATCCTAAGATCACGAATATATGAGGTAATGATGTCAACATAATGTCGTTGTCAAAGTTTGTAGAAACCAAATACTGTACTACTTTGGGGTTGGTGGATGGGTTGTTGCAAGGGATAAAATAGTCTTTTACTCTCACCTACCCCTATGGTGTTAGATATTTCGAGTGTCCCGTCATATCTTTCTATTATTTTTTTTTTGGAACCGACAAATATATTAAGAAACAGACCCTAAAACTAGCAAGAAACTAGCGGACTGGAAGGAACAATACACACAAAAAGGAAAGTTACAAACAATCGAGAGGGGATTTACACCACTCGTTCCAGCAAATATCTCCTTTCATGGTCCTATGTTTGTGCCAAACGTAGACCATAGCCTTGGTATCATTAACAATCTTCACCGGGTTAGGGGCGATACCATTAAAGATCCGATCATTTCTAGCACGCCACAAGCACCAGAACATGCCATAAATAATGCTAACGAGCCCAATCCTTTTCTTATTGCAATTTCCCCAACAATTAATGAAGTCAATGATATCTTTTAGCTTGAGCAGATTCTCCATCCGAACATTGCACCAGCATAAAATATCATTCAGAACCCGATTGGCCAATAAACAGGAGACCAAAACGTGGTTCGCGTCTTCCTCACCAAAGATGCAAGCCCCACAACTGGTATTTCCAAGATTGACCCCTCTTTTGCTTATAGCCATTAAGGTGGGAATCCGATTTAACTTCGCTCGCCACACAAAACAATTTATTTTAAGCGGAACCACCTTATGCCAAATAACAGGCCCATCACAAATAGGATGAGATGACCTGTCAATTCTCGCTCTAAGTAAAGAGACAGAGAAACCCCCCATATCTACAAAATCGGACTTCCAGCTACTAGACTCCATATTCCATCGGATAACTTGAGACGGTTGAATGCCCACCTCCTTCAGAACTTTAGCTATACGAGCAATGTTTTTCCAAGTGCCCGTCCCTGAAGCACTTGCAATCATAGAACCGCGGAGGTTTTCCACCCTATGAATGGCCATAATAGTTTTGGCCCATAACGCGTTATGATCTACTCTAAGACGCCACCACCATTTAGAAAGAAGAGAGATATTAAGCGATTTGATCGAGCCAAGGCCTAAACCCCCTACCTCTTTAGGGGACATAATTTTCTCCCACGAGATCCAATTAATGCCTCTGCTGTCTTTGGATCCGTTCCATAAGAAGTTCCTCCTGATTTTTCCCAGCTCGTCAATGACACCAATAGGGGCTTTGAAGAGAGACATGTAATAGGTGGGTAAACTCCCTAAAACCGCTTTAGCCAGGGTAACACGACCACCGAAGCTTAAGGATTTGGATTTCCATACCGAAAGCTTAGCCTTGAAACGATCAATCACAGGTTTCCAAGCTTTAATGAAATTCATATTTTCTCCGACGGGAATGCCGAGATAAGAGAAAGGCAGCAGAGCAGGTTCACATCCAAGGGGGGAGGCCCACGCCGAGACTTCAGTAGAAGTAACACCAATGCCGAAAACTCTAGATTTATGAAAATTCACATTAAGGCCCGAGGAGGCATGAAAACACTTAAGAACCCGAGCAAGGTTATCAATGTTTCTCCTAGACCACTTGCCGATAAAAAGAGCAGCATCCGCGTAGAAAAGGTGCGTGACTACAAAATTGGTATTCGGGAGGATAAAACCCTCAAAAATACCTTTAGAACATGCGGTTTTCATAGCAATATTGAGACCCTCCATAGCCAAAATAAACAAAAACGGGGACAGCGGGTCACCTTGTCGCACCCCTTTTGTCATGGGAAATTCTTTGGTCGGGGTACCATTGATAAGAACAGAGGCTTTAGCTGACATAAGGCACCCACGAATCCAGTTTCGCCACTTACCCCCAAACTGCATTTGCTCCATGATCGAATCCAAGAAGCTCCAATTAATAGAATCGAAAGCTTTATTAAAATCAACCTTAAAAAGAAGGGTCTGATGATCGTATTTTTTTGCCCTAGAGCAAATCTCGTTCACCAAAAGAGGGCCCTCCAAAATATTTCTTCCATCCACATAGGCCGATTGGGTTTCACCAATCAATTCCCCAATGACCGATTTAAGACGTCTAGCAAGAATAGCCACAATAATCTTATACATGGCGCCAATTAGACTAATAGGCCTGAAGTCGTTAAGACAAAGGGGATCCTTTACCTTGGCCACCAAAGTGATAAACGATGAATTACATCCTGTGGAGAACCTCCCCCATCTCTCAAAGTATTTAACATAGTTGAAAATGTCGCCCTTAAGGGTTTCCCAATATCTTTTGATGAACTTGAAAGTAAAGCCATCTGGCCCAGGCGCCTTCTCATTTCCACAAGCCATCTTTCTATTATTATTGGAGTTTAGCTATAAAAATCTTCGGTTATTTCATTTGAAACAAAATGTCCGTTTTACCCTCAACGACCTGCTTTTCGTTTATTTTGTCATTCACGAGCTTAATATTATTTTGTAATTATAGTAAACCCATGAGTGATAATATAAATCGAAAAGTAGTTTTATGAAAAATAAGTCATAACAAATGATTCATAAGTTTAAAAATAAGTTAAAACAGATACGGAACACCTTTTAGGGTTTTTAATAACAACACTTTAACGGTTGTAGTTAAAGTATGATTAATGAAAAGATGATTTTTGAATTAGTTGTTGTAATAATAATTTTAACTAATCATAATCATTTGTAGTTATGATCTTTAATTTTTTTTAAATTAAATTAAATGATTTAGGACCACATAAACATTCAATTGCACAATATATGAGACTCGAACTCGAAACATCTCCTTATATTTTAAAATGAATCCTCATAAATTTAAAATATGATTAAGTTATCTTTTATTTCATGTATTATACATTATTTCTCTCTATTTTGTTCTTTATTTCTTTTTTGAAAGTTAATAATATAATGTTACTTTCATCTTAATCTTAATTAATATAAACATAGTTCGAAAAGTATATTTCGATTTAAGTAATAACATTAAAAATGTAAAAAAGAGAAGAAAATTTGTTTGTTATTTAATTTGTGAAGTTTTTTAAGAGAGAAAAAAGAAGGTTTTTCTTTGGTGGAAATATTGTAGAGACGCGGCTAACATTTTATTTTTTGTGTAACAAATTTAAGAGTAGTGTGTTTGAATGTAGGCCTACTATCTTTAAGATATTATTGTCACTTGAAAACTCACAAGTGATAGAATGTAGGGGTGTCGTTTTTATCCGAACCCGAATTACCTACCCGACCCAAAATGAGTTCGGGTTAAATGGGTCATGTTAAATGGGTTAAACGGGTTAAAAGGGTCAAATCCGAATAACCCGAAGCTTATATGGGTATAGGTACGGGTCTATTTATTTTTATTTGGGTAACCCGCATAACCCATATAACCCGGTTAAGTTAACTCCTATATAGATATTAATAGTTTATGTCCAATTTTATTAGTTATACTTAATGAAATTATTATTAGTTCTCTCTTGTTAGTTTGTTTTTGTTTTCATAAAATATAAAAATCTTGCAGAAAGTTATTCAAAGATAAATATTTGTTTTGTTTTTGGTTTGTGTAAGATGAGATGGTTAAAAATGGCAAAATCGACGATAAGTTGAACATATTTTATACGTTGTGAGTTTAACCTATTTCATTAATATGAAACTTATAACTAAATATACAATCTTAGTTAAAATCCAATTAGTCGTAAACCATATTTGTTGTTAATCGGGTAAAATGGGTTAAAAAGGTCAAACCCGGATAACCCAAATTCGAATAACCCAAACCCTTTTAACCCATATTGTTATTCGGGTATGGGTATGGGTATTTTTCTCACAACTCAAAACCCAAATAACCCAACCCAAATAACCCGAAACCCGCTAACCCGACCTAATCAACACCCCTAATAGAATGTGACTTTTAAAAGCTATAATTGCAAAAGATACAGATAATATGTAAGATTTGACGTGATGAAATAAATGAATCTCAAGTTTTGCAATAAATGACAAGACATGATGTTTTTTAAAACGTGATAAGGCGTCAAAATAAATAAATATATTTTATAATTTTATCTATACTTATATTTATATATATATATATATATATATATATATATATATATATATATATATATATATATATATATATATATATATATATATATATTACTATTATTAAGTTATATAAATATCAATAAATTATTAAAAAGTTTGTTTTAACATTTAAGTATATATAGATATTCTAAGATTTAGTAAAATATATACAATAGAATGATTTTTTATAGCCATTTTTAACTGTTTTTAAATTTTTTTTTTTTTTTTTTAAATTTCATAACGCGTTACAAAAAATTCGCGTTAAGGCGCACTATGAACACGTTTTAACTATATGTTTTCGTAATTTTTCGCCGCGCCTTAGCGCCACCATGACGCGTTATTTAAAACCTTAATACTTCATTAAATAAAATAATATGTATTATAGTGCTTATTGTCTGCCTGCAAGCTTAACTCAGAGGAAATGTGGGAGTGAGACCGCACAAAGTACTAAGTTAATTATATAGCACATAGTTATAATTTGACACAAATATGATTATTTTAGTTGTTTAAAACATGTTAGCTGAGTTCTCTTATTCTCAAAGTAGTTTCATATTCGAGCCTTAGTGTCCTTATTTTCTCAGTTTATTGTGTCTACGAGGGTTTATTTGTATTTTTCGAATGAGAGATTAGAATTTTCATAACCAACCATGTCTAGCGGTATGTGTATTATCTCACAATTTAGAGAGTATGATTCAAGAGTGAAGCCAGGGCGTAGGAAGTGTAGGCGATTGCCTCAAAAAATATTTTTCGTAATGTGGAAAAATAGTTATGTTTATGTTATTTTGAAGTATTGCCCTTTTAAAAATCAAAAATGTTTACTTTGTCTCCACATAAATAATAAAAATTTATCTATTTAATAAATACTTTTTTTTTTTTTTTACTTCACTCTAAAAGAACAAGCAAAAAAGAAATGAAGTACAAATAATATATTTATTGTGCTATTACATTTTTTTTTATTTGTCCTTACAAAATAACTCTCTTGGCTCATGTTAATGGATTATAATATTAATAATTTTATTCGAGACTCATTAAATATAAAGATCTATTGCAGGTCACAAGATGTTGAATATATAATTATATAAGTTTATAGGCACACATATATAAGCAAGTTCTTAAAGTTTTTGTATCATCGAGTATATCTTCGACCAAAAATT
This sequence comes from Senecio squalidus, assembly GCA_910822075.1. Lineage (NCBI taxonomy): Eukaryota > Viridiplantae > Streptophyta > Magnoliopsida > Asterales > Asteraceae > Senecio > Senecio squalidus. The sequence goes on from CAJVGC010000508.1 coordinate 46,979,749, forward strand.
GACCTTTTATATGATCTTCCATAACAAATAATTCGGTATGCAGTAGTTATTAAATTATAGAATTAGTTGGTCGAAATTCGATATATAAGTTTAAATCTATTAGAGTTTCATTATACTATATATCAATAATAATAATAGACAAGGAGTATCTATTATTATTATTCATGATTTGATATTTTTGTTAATTTCCAAACCTTAATTGGTGTACCATCTAATTTAATTAGATTTCAAATTCTTTAAAAATAATTTTTAAAATTTGTTTTAACTGCATTAGATAATTGTTTTAGCCAAAACTCCTAAAGTATATGGAGTTAACTAATGAGATAAGCGTCATTAACTTCGTAATCAAATTCTAATGAAAACAAGCTTTAACCATAACATAAGACAAACAGACACACCATTAGCTTTGTAATATAATATCCTTAAACCCATAAAATGATATTATAATATTATTTTCATTCTTCTTTTAACATGAAAAAAATCATGTTCCTTGATAACCCACACATCAATTTTTTTAAGACCTAATTACATAAATCGTCTCTAAGGTTTATTTTACATTACGGAATTTGTTCCTAAGTTTAAAAAATTGCATAAATCATCCACCTTTATAAAATAATTATCTTTTTTCGTCCATAAGATTTGCTTCAATTAGTGAGTTCGTCCCAATGTTTGTCCTCAATTATGGATTTGGTCCCTAAAGTTTGCCACAATTACGGGTGTAAATTAGAAATGAGGGACGAAAATCGTAACTAATTTATAAACTTGGACGATTTATGCAACTTTTTAAACTAAGAGACGAAATCCATAATTTTGGATAAACCATAGGAACAATTTATGTAATTAACTTTTTTTTTTTAATTTTAGTAGTCAGATTGGTAAAAACTTATAACATTTTATGATTTGTATATTTTTAATCATTTATTTTTTGTTTTATTTTCTTAGATATAAGTTTACCTTTCACCTAAAGTGGGACCCAATTTTACAACCGTTGATCCAAAAATATAACAAATCTCCAGATGAAATCCTGACCGTCAATCTAAATCCTGTAAACCCTATTTATATCCCTTCATTTCCCACACTCCAATTTGCCTTAACTTTTCTCTCTTCTTCCCTCTCTCTAAAAATCCCAATCTCCAAACCCTATCTCCGCCGTATTCCGCCATGGCACTAACCGTCGAGAAAACCTCCACCGGCCGTGAATACAAGGTAAAGGACATGTCGTTAGCCGACTTCGGCCGACTCGAGCTCGAATTAGCCGAAGTCGAAATGCCAGGACTAATGTCCTGCCGAACCGAATTCGGTCCCTCGCAGCCTTTCAAAGGCGCGAGGATCACCGGTTCGCTTCACATGACTATCCAAACCGGAGTATTGATTGAAACATTGACAGCTTTGGGGGCCGAGGTACGCTGGTGCTCCTGCAACATTTTCTCCACACAGGACCACGCTGCGGCCGCGATCGCCCGCGATTCGGCTGCAGTGTTTGCCTGGAAAGGTGAAACTCTACAAGAGTACTGGTGGTGTACCGAACGCGCTTTGGATTGGGGACCAGGTGGTGGACCTGATCTTATCGTTGACGATGGAGGCGATGCTACATTGTTGATCCATGAAGGTGTGAAAGCGGAAGAGGAGTTTGCGAAAACCGGAAAGGTACCGGATCCGAGCTCTACTGATAACGCGGAGTTTCAGATTGTGCTTGCGATTATTAAGGAAGGATTGCAGACTGATCCTAAAAAGTATCACAAAATGAAGGAGAGATTGGTTGGTGTGTCGGAAGAGACGACTACTGGTGTGAAGAGATTGTATCAGATGCAAGCTAATGGTACTCTGCTTTTCCCTGCCATTAATGTCAATGACTCTGTCACCAAGAGCAAGGTATGTTAACCGTAAATTAATCTCTCGATTTTGGTTTATTTCTTCTTATAATGCTTGCTGATATTGGCTCGTTGATAACTGTTTGATTTAAGCTGCATTATTCGTACTGTTAAATCGATTATGATTAAGTTTAAACCGCTACTAGATAATCATTTATTAGCTATAGATATAGTTTTTTGCCCTAGAACCGAGTCTGTGATTTTTTTACTATTAGTTGAATTTTTGGTTTAGATATGTTATATTTGCTTTGTTTTTTTGTTTTTGTTATAAATTTGATTGTGATTATGAGCTCTTGTTATGTAATCGTCCGTACTGAATACTCGATTTGATCCTCTGTGTCTAGATGCTATATCGAATATAGCTTAACAGTTGCTGTTGATTTTTCTGTGTATCTGTTAACTGCTAATCGTTTTTTCTGAATATTTAAGTCTGAATCTGAAAACCAGTTCTGAATGATAAGAGGTTGTGTCTGAAATCTGAAAGCATAATCATTAAGATTGTTTGAAAAATATACTTTCATATATATCTTAATTCTTTTTTTTTTTCTTTTTTTTCTTGTTTTTATCATATTTTCAAGCTACTAGAATAGCTAAATTGCACGAAAAATAAAATTAATAAATAACTAAATGTAAGAAAAACATTCAAAAGGTTCTTAGATCAAAAGACAACGTCTTCACCAATAACACTCTAACAATAATACTGACAAAGTACGGTAAATGAAAATCCATAAACTAACATGACAAAATCATTTAAAGTAAATCATTCTCCATTGTGCATCAACTGATCAACAATCTCTTCACGCAAGTTTATCATTAATTGTTGATCTGATGCACTACCTTGTGACTGGAATTTCTTGATTCTGATTATTTTTTGTTTCATTTTCATTTTCGACTTGTATCTCTATTTGATCAGACATAGAAAATAACTCATCATTAACGCATTCCTTTCGTATAAAATTATGAACCGCAAAGCATGCAATAACAACGTCCGTTTGTGTATCAAATGAGAACGTTGACATCTTTTTCAAAATCGGGAAACGTGCTTTCAAGACTCCATACGCCCGTTCAATAACATTTCTAAGTTTTGCATGAGCATGATTGAACTTTTCATTTTTGCTCATTGTACGTTGACGACGAAAGTCTCCAAGCCAATATCTAACATTACGATGTGGTGCCATAATATAAATTTTAATTAGGGGTATTAAGAGGTATTAAGATATAAAATATAGCTTATCAAATAAGAGGAAAAAAAGGGATATTAAGATCTTATTCAAAAAAAAATTCAAAACCTCTTATTTACTATTTCACTTATTGGATAATGCATTTAGATAACATTAAGAGCTTAATATGAAAAACAAACGTCCCCTTAGCTTGATCGTTTGATTAAACTTATAACTGCTAATGTTCATTCCATGGATGCTCTTTTGACAAATAATTGTAAGTATTGAATACTCAATTTGACCTTCTTTGTCTAGTTGTTATATTGAATGTATACTTCACAGTTGCTCTGTTTATTGCTATGTATATGTTAACTGCTAATCTTAGCTTGATCGTGTGATTAAACTTAATAACTTTTATTTGCTAATGTTCACTCTATGGATGGTCTTTTGCTAACTTTTGTTGATATAAAATCGAACTTGTAAAATGATTGCATCTGGACAAGTTGTATGGTTAGATTTTTAATTGATCCTTAAGTGAGCTTTTAATTTGTATATAGGTTTTGTTTTTAATATATTATTGATGTTAGTTTAGTTTTAATTTGTTAACTTGTGTATTTGAAATTTGTTATAGTTTGACAACTTGTATGGATGCCGTCACTCTCTTCCTGATGGTTTGATGAGAGCCACCGATGTTATGATCGCTGGAAAGGTTGCGGTTGTTTGTGGATACGGAGATGTCGGAAAGGGTTGTGCTGCTGCCATGAAACAAGCTGGGGCTCGTGTTATTGTTACAGAAATTGACCCCATTTGTGCCCTTCAAGCTACCATGGAAGGTCTTCAAGTCTTGACCTTGGAAGATGTAGTATCAGAAGCTGACATCTTTGTCACCACCACCGGTAACAAAGATATCATTATGGTTTCTGACATGAAGAAGATGAAAAACAATGCTATCGTCTGCAACATTGGTCATTTTGATAATGAAATCGACATGCTTGGTCTTGAAACCTACCCTGGTGTTCAAAGAATTACCATCAAACCACAAACCGACAGGTGGGTGTTCCCAGAAACCAAATCTGGCATCATTGTCCTAGCTGAAGGTCGTCTCATGAACTTGGGGTGTGCTACTGGTCACCCCAGTTTCGTGATGTCATGTTCGTTCACTAACCAAGTGATCGCCCAACTTGAGCTCTGGAATGAAAGGAAAAGTGGCAAGTACAAGAAGGAAGTGTATGTGTTGCCGAAACATCTTGACGAGAAGGTTGCTGCACTTCATCTTGGAAAGCTTGGAGCTAAGTTGACCGTACTCAGCAAGGATCAAGCTGACTACATCAGCGTACCAGTTGAGGGTCCCTACAAGCCGCTTCACTACAGGTACTAGGGTGTTGGTTTTTGAGAGTAGTTTGTCGAGGGGATGGATGATGTGATTGTTTTGCATTATGAAATGCACTTTGATTATATGCTCTATGGTTAGTTTTGTTTTGGTAATTTAATCAAGGTCTTATTAGGGATGAAACTGAATGAAAAAATCCTGCGATTGTTTTTCGTTATGAAATGCATATCGGTTTGAATATGTGTTTGTGTAACACCGGTGTAGTTTTTCTTTGTTAAAAAATTTACGTGCTCCGCCTTTTTGCTTAATGAAAAGGCAATCAAAGGGGAAAAAAAGGGTAATTTACTGCACCAATTATATTCGCATGCCAAACGAAAGCAAACGAAGATCTGTTTCTTTTATTTTGTGGGCTCCATTTTTCGTTGTCTCTTAAAACGAGTGAACAGTATCTATGTCGACTTCAAAATGTCACGTCTGGTTTTGTGGGTTTTTTTGAACATTGAATACTATTTTTATTGCTATTGCTAATCTTAATATATACCAGCAAATCATTGTAGTAATGAAATGTGAGGCCTCCTCATCAAACTGTAAATAAAAAGTTTATGGTTATGGTGAGTAGCAAATGTGTGATGGTTATATCAAGTAAAAGTGTACACATTGAAACCGTCTTCTCCCTCTTTTCACCCGACTGAAAACATGATTTTTTGTTGCCCGACTTTTGTTTAATGAAGGACATAACCCATTTGGTAAACTAGAAACGACTTTTCATCAAATACACAACTTGACAAATGATTGTTTTATATCATAGTCATTAAGAACTTTGATTCAATTAAATTTGATGAAAGACGGAAATAAATTTTCGAAAGGAATTATTAATCACAGAAAGAGCACGATTGGGACTGCTTGTAGACCTATTACAACCAAACCATTTTCCTTGTACTGTATTCTTGGGGGCATAATGGTAAGACGTATTGATATCCCCATGTCTCAAGTTCTAACCTCCACACATAAACATCTTAGATTCTTGGGTGGTGAGAAAGAATGGTGACTCGTCCTTCCCGGGTAATCCGGATAGGGAAAAACTTGCGTAAATAAATGCTCTTGAGAGTTCAAACATCTTACAAGAACGGATGAATTGAGAAAGTCAATCAATCAAAGAATCTCAATAAATAAAATCAATAGATTGTTATTTTCATTCTAGACAAGGAATTTTCCACAACGAGGTGAGAAAAAAATTTAAACGAGGTCACAAAAAATATTCTAAAGTTATGTAACATGGCTCTACCCCAAGTTCAAGGATAGCTTGACAATAATTTCTAACCAAGAATAATGTCGAAAAAACAGGGAAAATAGTCAAGTAACAGGTTAAACGATACTCAATATACTAAATCTCTACAAAAGTACAAATGTATCAATAGATCAGACTAACACATTACAATCAACCCTTTTACTAGTTCTTCTTCCTCGCGATTTTACTATCACCATTCCGTCTTTTCTCTAGATATACTTTTATTGTCTAATAAGATTTCTAAGAATCAAAGTTTTCTAATTTATTTTTTCATGTTAAGGGTAGAGCAGTGATTTTATATGTTACATTTGAAAGTGGACATTTATACTAGTACAAACTAAAATGGAAGTCGATATTATTTACATTAATTTAGGATGGATGGACTATGAGTTAATGTAATTCATCATGAATCATGATTCAAGAATACATTCAACCAAGCTTGCTAGTGTTTATACTTTATACACAATAAGTGGATTTATCCGCACGTTGCAGCGGACAGAGCCTCCTCTGAAATAAAACAATAAACGAACAAAAAAAAACATAAAAACTTAAACAAAGTAAAACATTTTTTACAACGAAATACAAATATAAACTAAACACTAACTCAAATCGTTATTAAAAAAACATAAACGAAAAAAGAAAACTTACTAAAACTTCAACAAAGAAAAATATCAAGGCATAAGGAAAGATGTGGATAAAGTAAATGATAGAGGACACAACGCAAAGATGATACGACCTAAGCCACTCCGAGCCACGACTTAGGCGCCCTGGGCCACGGCCCAATCCAAACGATTCTTCAAAGAAAAAAAGAATAAATTTTTTTTGAGCCGACCTAAGCCGCTCCGAGCCACGGCTTAGGCGGCTTATGAACAATAACTCTAACTTGTCAATTGTTAGAGTAGTAAATATGGCCACCTAAATATCTTGATATTGTATCATACTATAAGGAATCGTCAAATGTCGAAAATAGCCCTACTCCCCACCCTCATTGTTATAGAAAATCGTTTTTGACGATTTAAAAATTGGATAAACTTTCCTTCCATGTTAGATTCCATTCAAACCACTATTTACCTGTTCAAATTAAGTCATTTACCAAAAAAAAAAAAAAAAAAAAAAAAAACAAAAAAAAAAAAAACCAAGAAATCTTACTCATAAATTTAAACATAAACACACATTAAAAGCCAAATTAAACTTACATTTAACTATATAAAAAAACTTACAAAACACAAAATGTAAACAAAATGAAGAATCCAAGAAAACACACAATACAAAAACATTCAAGTATTTATAGCATCTCTAGCACATCTAGTAATAATTTGACAGCCTCTATTATAAGGATTAGCAACACTTTTACCTTTACAATTATAATAAGAAGCCCCTGGTGTTCCACAAGGTACAAGATCCCTTTTCAATGTCTCATAACTTATGTATTTTCTCTCCATTAACAACACTCTTCTACTTATTTCTGACTCCATTATCTCATCTTGTGAACACTCTACAATGTTTTTACCACATACCCTTTTTACCATTGGGGTAAATTCATTGATTTCAAGAGGGTTTCCAGATGAAATTTGGATGTGGATGTGTAAGATTATGATGAAAAATGGGAGAATTAGAGGGTTCATTTGGGGAAAATGGGGAGAAAAGTGGAGTGGGGAGTTAATGAGAGAATTGAAGATTTGAAGGGTATGTAGTGTGGGTTTACCTACCATGTAAACAAAGTCAGAAAAACACCCATAAGAGTGGCCCCTATATAAAGTCTATAAGACAGATTTTGATTTATGGGCATTATGCCGGGACGGAATAAGAAAATTTTTGAACAAATTATCAAAATAATCATCTATTATTTATACTTTGTAAAAATAATTACCTAATTTGTGACGGATTTTTTGTGATATTTTTTTCGTTGTGAAAGTACATATATTTTAATCAGAGCAATAAAAATGCGACACTATTTATTTCTCGCGTAAATATTCATTTCGCGACGACGTGTCAGATTTTAATTGGTCTGATTTTTGTTTTATGTACTTCTCGCGACGATAAAGTATCACGATAAATTCGTCGCGAATCAGGTGATTATTTTTGTAAAATGTAAGTGATAGGCGATTATTCTGGTGATTAATTCAATTTTTTTTTATACAAACTGCGCATAAGATGTATTATCGAGTTGAGTTTTAGAATTTTTAATTGAACTGCTAACACGTTTTTGTTTATTCATACTGATGTTTATGGAGACAAAATGTCATATACAATATAAATATCATTTTTTGTGATTGTGATAAAAGTATAACCGGAAACAGTTAACGTTCTTGTTAACAAGGACAAATGTTTTTATAGTGTAGAGGATCGCGACCCCCTACCCTATGTCCCTATGAAACATGTAGGCTTGTATGTAATTTTCGAATTTTGTTAAAAACTAGTTAAACATGTAAAATTTGAAGTGTTTTTTTTGACTTTTTACGAAGTGTTTACACAATCCATTGGAGACATTAATTTTTAACATAAGTAATTACATTGTTCAATTTAATACGCCAAACTAAATAAATCATTAAGTTTATATAAAGCAGATGATCTTCAGCGCAGCTGGTTGTGATGCACCAGGTTTTATACCCATGTGGGCTGAGGTCGGGGGTTCGACCTTTGTGGTCGTCGCAATGCAGTGCTCGTTGGAATATTACGAGTAGGCTCCGTTTGTACAAACATTTGCCGTTTCTGAAAAAATTAAGTTTATATAAAAGAATTATGAGTTTTTACAAGTCAAGTGAAAACATTAGAATTTTTTATCGTGATGATGAGATTCGTATCAATTATCATATATACTCTAAATGGAAAAAAAAAACCGACCTTTTTGAAAAAATGGGTTTAACGAAAAACAAAATACGAACAGATAACACGTACCACAAAATATGGACCGACATTTCGAAGATGTTGAGTGCACTTTTTTCCCTTTACTAGAAGGTTATGATTGAGTTAAACATGATTTCTTTGAATGGAAGCATAGCATATAGTGCAGGTAATGGTAAAACAAAGGAGGGCACTTCTTTTTCTTTAACAAGTGGGATATAATGGTGCAATCACAATCATTATGACATTCTGGTAAAAACAAGTTTATAGAATTTCATTAGTCTTATTACTTAGATAAATGGCTATTTTTGAACGGTAAAATATCTTAAACTGGAGGAACATCTATTGAAAACCGAACCTTAGATCTTCCACAATTATTATTTGTACCATATTAAATTCAAATAAATATATTTACAGTAACACATATGAAAAGAAAATGGCAAACATCAATTGATGGTTTTGTTGTTACTAAGGGGTTGTTTGCAATCACAACAGACTCGGATTACGGACTCGGATGCACGTTTGATAAGTTCATGAAAAGCTCGGACCACGGACCGAGTCCGTGATTTTGCCTCGGACTCGGTCCTCTTAGAAAAATCGCAGACCGAGAACGAGGCAAAATCACGGACTTAGTCCGTGGTTTGAGCTTTTCATGAACTTATCAAACGTGCAGACCACGGACCGAGTCCGTAGTCCGAGTCAGTTGTGATTGCAAACAGCCCCTAAAATCTTTTCATGAAATCGAGTATTTTTTCCACAAAAGGTTATTTCCAACAAATTAACTCTGGCTCCGTGATCCATTTGGATCCAACCGACGGAGAGTTGTAACCCGAGGCAATGATCACCTGTCATGTGGAAACCAACCGGGAGTGGGAATAAATTCAAACACGTGACCCATTTCTACAAAAGTCCTTGTTTCAGCTGGAAATCGAGTATCTTTTAGATAAGAAAGGCATGGAAAACTTTGTCGTCTGGATATTAAACAGAACTAATGTAAAAATCGATGTACGAGTGAACTCAGATATTGTATGGATTAATGGATAATACATGATACACCGGATCGTAGTTGGATAAAAAAATACGTACTTAGTAAATAAATAATTGCGAGACTATAAATCATATATCCTAATGAACAAAGTTATCACCGAAAAACTTACATATGGCTAATAGATCAATGCTCGGGTACCTAAAAGAACAAATCCAAACATAGGGAAAACAAATGCAGTATATTTGCTGCAAACCTGCAACTATTCAATTAGACTTCACTGATATGAAATGCTTCAAGATAACGAAAACAGGTGCCACAAATCAAATAATCAAAATCATTTGTGAACCGATTAATGATCTCATTTGAAGATAGTTAAGAACTAAACTCAAATCCAAATCCTACGTTAAATATGATATCTAAAATTTATACCTCCATCTGGTTCATATGACATCAAACTGGCATGAACAACTCTCTTAATTCATACTCGCTTTAGTACAAAACTACAAGTATTGAGATTTTTTCATCAAACACATTCATATATTTTGGAAATGGCAATGCATAACTGAAAAACACACTCCAAAAGAAGGTGTAAGTCAATTACAACAAACAAAACGATCCGTAAGGAAGAGATCGAAGGGAAACAAACTAACATACAACATTACAACATACCTAAACAATATATGTCCAAATCACCGGAAACTTAGATGAAAAACAAACATTAATAGGATGAAACCTTCACCTTATTAATTTTTTCGTTTACACATTTCATAGTACAATATATAGCTCCTTCATCTATCAAAACGAAATAAAATGGAGTGGTGAGAATTGATGTACCTAAGAAATTGATGAAATAACGCGTTTAAATTCAAAATCATTATCATCATCATAAAGCAAAGACTAAGGAGTTAATTATGAACTTAATTCGTTAATTAGTTTCATAACATTTACAACAAATAATTGCCAATCATTTAAAATTCAAAGAAAACATCAAAACAATATTGATCGGATGTCATATGACTTCCGACTCAATTTCAATTCAAATTCAATCTTTTTAGAAAGACAAATCTTAACAACATTACGAGACTTGATCCCACAACCTTCTACTTATTGGACCAGCACATATACCGTTAGGCTAGACGTCTTTAAATTGACAATCACTGGATCTCGTCATTCACCATTGACTCAATTTTAATTTCAATTCCAATTCAATTTTTTTAGAAAGACAAATCTTAACAACATGACACACAATAATTCATCCGATCGTCCCTTATGAGACATGAACCCACAACCTCCTAGTTACGGGACCATCACACATACCATCAGACTATAAGTCTTTGGTAACTTCACTTCCAAATCGAATCCCAAATGGATCATGTCATTCACCTTTGAAAAACAACGACTGAAATAATTCCATGAGCTGGTAAAACCACAAACAATACGGTCGCTGATAATTGTTAAAATAAATTGGAGACAAACGTGTATCTCGTACCATTACTTGTGTTGTAAGATTCGCGTTAACTTGAACTACACATCGACAGATTGGGCAGTTCTTGCTGCATAGAAGCCATTGGGTAATACATCCTCGGTGGAAGTAATGGCGACATGGTAGTAGTCGTTTGATCTTGTCGCCACGACAGAATTTGTCCATACAGATGATACAAGTGGTGGTTGATGGTGGTTCCTGGTTAGAACTCCGGCATGTTTGTTGATTGCTTTCATTTATCTCCATTATGGTTGACTTTACTTGTTATTATGTATGTCTGTCGTGTTTATATATGTATATTGTGGGCGTGAATGTGGGTATATATAGTCTACATATGTATATTGTGGGTGTGAAAAATACCGTGTATTTTGAATATTTAATATATTTCCTTAATTACCAAGAAAGAAACCAAGAAGATAAGAGTCGATATTTAATTTATCGTCCTTACAAATGGCTTGGTCAATCAAAAGAAAAGTATGGTGGGCGTATACAATTTCGGTTGGTTAAAAACCGAGTCTAGATGAGTTCGAACCCAAGTTTTATATATCACGCTCGCGAGTCTTAAGAAATTAAATGATCTTTTGATTATATATATATATATATATATATATATATATATATATATATATATATATATATATTGAATGGTTCATGCGAGAACTCCTTTTTTGCGAGAACTGCGAGAACTCTCACAAAAAGTGTTAAATCACGTTTCACTTTGTTCATTCACATGTACACTCTTTTGGAGATTAATAATCAAGTAAATATAAACGTAAAAAACTAAAAAAAATCATATAAAATGACGTGAAAAAAAAATCATGTAAACGGTGTTGTGTTTGTGAGAAATGGCGATTACCAAAACCTGTTTACATGGTAATAATTTATTACGCAAAAAAACACACCCACGATTAACTTTTTACATGGTAACAAACAATTTTTTGGTGTAAACAATATTTGTGTGTTAATAATTTATTACGCAAAAAATTTATTATATTTGGTGTAAACCTGTTTACCACAACCTGTTCACATGGTAACAATTAATTTTTTGGGTATTTAATTATTTATCATTGAACAATCAATTTTTGGTGTAAACTATATTTGTGTATTAATTTGTTTCAATTTGTGTGTTTATAGGTTGCGGTAATTGTGGATGTGTGTTTGGGTTTGTATAATTTAATTATTTTGTGGGTCTCTTTTTAATTTTTGTTTGACCAAACGTTTGTGAATTTTCATTTGATTGTTCAATGGTAATAATTTATTACTAAAATGATTTTTCAATATGGAGATGATAAGCAAAACAAAGATTACAATCAAAAACATAAATGAAGATGAAGAAAAACCTTCGTTTACTCTTTTTCTTTCTTTGATTTGTACCTAGTTTTAGGATTTTTATTTTAACTTTTTACGATTACGATGACTTGTTCATTGATAGTATTAGTAGGGAATAGGCTCGATACATATAGCCTATAAGCCCTAAAAAGCTAACACAACACAGTATAAAGGCTAAGTCCTTCTACATCAAGGAAAGGCTCTTAGTCCCTTCCACCCCGGCTCCCGGCCTTCCGGCTCCCGGCCTTCTGGCTCCCTGCCTCTCGGCTCGCGGCCTCCGGCTTCCGGCCTCTCGGCTCCCGATATCCCGGGTCCGATCTCCTGGCTCCCGGGTTCCTGGTCCTTGACTTCATTGCTGTTCCCTCTAACCATTGTGCCAGACGGTCTTAAGCTCCTGCCTTAGGATTCAGACCGTTGGCATCATTATGATGACAATAAAGTCACAAACGTTGGAACCCCATGAATAGCATTCAAGAGCCATGATAAGCCTTTATGGCCAACCGTTTCCCATGTTTGGGATTGTTGGGTATAAATACCCTACCCTGATGCAGTTCAAAGGGACGCTAACATTCCATCCTCTCCACACACACAGTATTATCTCACCAGAATACCTACTTGCCGTAGTAATCATATTCCGATCACCTTCTTCAACCAACCACTTGACCACCTTAGGCTCGCCAAGAGCTTGATAGGTTTGCACTACTTAGCAGGAGGTCAAGAGGTTGAACCCCAAACACCCAAGTTACTGAGCCTGCTACTATTTGCTTAAACATTGGCGCCATCCGTGGGACCCGTTTTAGCAACGGTGTTTCATTTCATTTCCATCTTATTTCATTTCTTAATTTCACAAATTCGTCTTCTCCATGGAAGACAGTTGCTATCTCAAATAGGTTTACATAAACCAAAAATAACCACCAACACCCCATTCACCACCCTAGCTAATTACATATAAATGACGAATGAAGAGGTACATATGCCAATTCTATGGCTGCTATCCTAGAAGGAAAAACACTCAAAACGATACAACACAATCTCCTTTGGTCAGCTTCTCAGGTGAGACACATTGATCAGTAGGCAAAATAAGCATGTAGTTAATGTTGGGAGAATACCCTTACTACTGGGTCAAAATGATAAAATTAGCAAGAATTAGTTCATCATCGGCCTACATTGTCCTACTGGGCAGGCCCTCAACAGTTTGGACCAATTCCATCTACCATCCATGACATGGTCGAATTCCCTATCCTAGTTGGCATAGCCACACTTAGGGACATGATGCCATGTCCAAAATACTAATCCGTCTAAAAAATGTCATAGGCAACCATTGATGTTGGCCAGACACGAAAAAGGTTTAACTTAGTCAGATCTTTGTATCCCACAAAGATATTGAATGCCATGAAGACTTTCAGCCTACAATGTCCAATTGGGCAGGCATGCATTATAAAAGTTTAGAACAATTTCATCCACCATCCATGACATGGTCAAATTCCCTACCCCAGTGGACAGAACCATAATTAGAGACAGGATGTCATGATATGGATCTAAAAGTGTCATGGACACGATACATATCCAAAAGTGCCATAGACACAAGATAGATCTTAAAGTGTCATTAGCAGAATAAGATCTAAGAGTCTCACGGGGCACAATTCAAAATTTTCATGGATAAAGAATAATACGTGTCATTTACACCTAACGAGATCCTGACAGCCTTGGATATGACTTCTGATCGACAGCCGCCGACTGGATCGTAATAGGCACCTGGGCATAGTAGCCATCCAAGCATAATAGGCATCCAGACATAATATCCATCATGACATACTAGCAATCCATGCATAATACCTATCCTGACAAACTTGATATTCTTGTCCGGACTTGATATTTTTTGTCCGGACATGATATTTTTGTCCGACACACTTGATATTTAGTGTCGGACCTTGATATTCGGCCAGCTTGGACAGCCGGCCAATTTGGCAAAAATTTGATATTTTTGTCCGGACTTGATATTTTTGTCCGGACTTGATATTTTCGTCCGACACACTTGATATTTAGTGTCGACCTTGATATTTGGCCAGCTTGGACAGCCGACCAATTTGGCAAAAAATTGATATTTTTGTGCGGACTTGATATTTTTCGTCCGGACTTGATATTTTCGTCCGGCACACTTGATATTTAGTGTCGGACCTTAATATTCGGCGCTTGGACAGCCGGCCAATTTAAAAAAAAAACATAATAATAATAAAAAAAAAAAAAAAAAATCACCTCCCACGGAGGAAATGGTTTTACCTCCAAGAGGGAAACAGTGTTACCTCCCAAGAGAGGAAGGGGTTCCACCCCTCTCTCATCCCTCCAAATGGGAAGGGTTTCATAACCTCACATCCATTCCAAGAGGGAAAAAAGTTTCACCCCTCCCATCTCTCTCCCTCCAAGGAGGAAGGGTTCCACCTCTCTCAATAGGGGAAATGTTTAACCACTCTCATCTCTCCCAAGAAGGAAAGGGTTCCACTCTTCCTAAGAGAGGAAAAATTTCATCATCTCTCATCCCTAAGAGGGAGAAGGGTTTCAACCATCCTATCCCTTCCAAGAGGAAAGGATTTCAGCACCATCCAGAGGAAAGCCTTCAATGCCTTTCAGATATAAAAAAAATTGAAAAAAAAAAAAAAAATCGAAAAAAAAAAAAAATCGAAAAAAAAAAATGAGGAAAGGATTCCATTTCTCCCAAGAGAGAATAATTCCATCTCCCTAAGAGGGAAGAATCCCCCTCCCAATATGAAACGATTTCACATTATCCCAAGTGGGAAGGATTTCACTTCCCATAAGAGAGAAGGGTTTCACTTCTTCCAGGGAATGATTTCACCCTCTCCCAGCAGAGAAGGGTTTCACCTCCTTCCAAGACATAAAGATTTCAAGGAAAAATCCTACCCTTCCCAAAAGAAGAAGGCTTTCATCACCTCTCACCCCTCCAAAGGGAGGCGGCCAAGGCTGAGTGCCGGCCTAGGCAATGTGCCGGCCAAGGGGCACGAGTACCGGCCAAGGCATGAGTGCCAGCCAGGTAAGGCGTCGGCCAAGGCACGAGTGCCGGCCACGGTGGGGTATCACCTCTCATCCCTCCCAAGGGAAAAAGGGTTTCCATCACCTCCCACCTCTCCCAAGGGGGAAGGGTTTCATCACATCCCACCCTCCCAAGAGGGGGAAGGGTTCCAAGTGGGGGAAGAATTTCAGCTCCTCACAAAAATGAAAGGTTTTACCAACTCTCACCCCTCCCAAGGGGGAAGGGTTTCACCGACACGGGATACGAGTGCCAGACCAAGGCAAGAGTGCCGGACCAAGGCACAAGTGCTGGACCAAGGCAAGGCAAGAGTGCCGGACCAAGACACTACTGCCGGACCAAGGCACAAGTGTTGGACCAAGGCACGAGTGCCGTCTTGCCAAGGCACGAGTGCCATACCACGTATGTCTGCCCACAAGTGCTCAGGAAGGATTTCAACTTCCCTAAGATGAAAGGATTTCACATCCACCAGGAAGGATTTCACCTCCTCCCAACAGGAAGAATTTCACCTCCTCTCCCAAGAGAGAGGGATTTCACATCCAACAGGAAGGATTTCACCTCCTCCCAACAGGAAGAATTTCACCTCCTCTCCCAAGAGAGAGGGATTTCACATCCTCCAGGGAATGATTCCATCTCCCCCAAGAGGGAAGGATCTCACCCCCTACCAGCAGGGAATGCTTTCACCTCCTCCCAAGAGAAAAAGCTTTCATCTCCTACCAGCAGGGAAAGGTTTCACCTTATTCACCTCCTTCCAATGAGGGATTTTACCTCATCCTCAAAGGGAAATATCTTACGGAGAAGGATATCCTTTCTCTCAACATAGAAGGATCTTATATCCTCCCAAGAGGGAATGATATAACTCCTTCTGACAGAAAAGGACCGTACCTACTCACAGCAAGGAAGGATCTTACCCCCTCCCAAAAGTGAAGGGATTTTGCCTCCTCCCTACCAGCCTACTCATCTTCCGCTCGGCCGCACACCGCCTGTCACCCGACCAGTTTGTCAAGATTTGACAACCAGTCTCAGCACATCTAGCCTATCAACATAAAACAGTGCAGGTGCCATCATCCTTGGCAACAAGTTTTCAAGATAAAAGTAGCAAGGATATCATAGCGGTCAATGAAGGAAGGAAAGATCGAACACCTTATCCCAGGAGCTAGACCATAGGTGAACAAATCCCCAACTAAGAAGGATTGTGGTGGGAAGAAGAAGGAGGACGACATAGATTACCTTAGACGGCCAAATATTCACCACACATGATGAACTTGGTATCAACATGGGAAAACATTCTTCAAGGTGATTACTCTCATATTTTATTTCAATTAATAAATACTTTTTGTCAAAATCATGGAATGTCATGTTCAAGAATAACACGTGGTCCGATCTATGTATCCCGCAAAGTCTTGGAAGGCCATGAGGCTGAATAAAATAATATTGGTCTGATCATGTATCCCAATAATACCAAATGAAGCAATACCTTTTATTACAAGGTTAGGACATTGCACACACGTGCATACACAATTACATAATTCTGAACAACGTTCAGACCAAGTGCATTGGGGCAAGATGGATATTTAAATCCAAGCCACACATGCACATCATCATATACATAACTCTGAACAACGTTCAGACCAAGTACCTAGGCTAAGATGGACATTTTTGTCTAGGCCAAACATGCACATCATCATTTTCGTCTTTTCACCTACTTGGGGAAAGGCAAGCACTTCTCATTGGGAAGCGACAATCCTCGCGAGTAACAAATAAATAAAGGTTAACCAACAAAAAGTGTCATAGGTACAGTGCCACGAGCAAAATATAAACTTTAAAAGATGCTACATGCATCTGAAAAATGTCACAGACATATAAGAACTTGTCACTGCCATCCAGTTGTCATAATGTAATAAGCCATGGGCATAACACATGCAACGGGCACACAAGAAAGAGTCATAAGCACAATGATATTGTAATATTCAAAAGGTGTCATAGACACCAACCTAAAATTCAAGAATGTCTTGGACATCTATATGTAACATAGACATCTGACAAAGCTATGAAGCCACATAAATGTTATTGGTCTGATCATCCAATAATACATTATTTTTTCATTTCAAGGTTATATAATGTAAAACCAACACATACAAAATTTATAGCAACATACACGAATAGAAAAAACTACAAATGGTAGTCCAAACATATCATATGATAGAAAAGGGCTAAGTCATACAAATGAAATTGTGTTACAAACACAAAGAGAAAATACTAAGGCTTTCGTGAAATGAGAGTAAGGATGTCTGGCGCAGACATATCAAAACTTTCCACGAGTCAGCTCCTGATTGGCAAAGCTCGAGTCTTCAACATACCATTGTCACACAACATATCCGCGTGACCCAATGGATCGGAATAAGGCAGCACTGCAATCCCAACATCAGGGTAAAGAGTTTGCAAGATGTCTCTTATGCAGAAGAAATGCCTATTGGCATCCCAAGGCACATATATCACGTTAGGGTGATTAAGTACGTGCTTAAGCACAATCGCGAAGACATCTAATAATTCCCTTTTAGAAGGAATGGCAGAATCCATACATCCCAACCACATTTTGTCTTCCTTACATCGAGTGAGATGGGCATTCTTCTTAGTCAATCTACCTTTGACCATCCAAGTGTGATGCACACAATACAAATCTAAATGTGTCATGGGCACAATAGATAGTCAAAAGTGTCATAGACACATTACTTATCCAAATGTCGTAGTACAATGGAAAGAATACTTGTGATGGACACACTCTGAAGGTTCAAATCCCCATCAGTTTGAAGTCCATATGTATGCACTTAGCAATCTGGCACCATCCTCCTTCATCCACTTCATGAAAGACCTACTTGTGCAGATACTAAAAAATATCATAGACATTAACTATGCAAAGACATGCCAAGCGTGGAAAAGGCAAGGTCAAACCCAAAGCAAAGCCATTAAATGCATGAAGTTAGGCTTCAAAACTTTATTTTTTAAAAGGTGAAAAATAAAGGAAACTAAAAAAGTTAAAAAAAGAAGTTAGAAAAAAGTAAAAAAGGAAAAATATAAGGAAAAATGGGTTGTTTGGAACGCATTTTCGGATCTTTAGAAAATTAGAGATATCTTTTGAATATATATATATATATATATATATATATATATATATATATATATTAAAGGGATCAGGTAAGAATGACATAAACTATAAGAACGGTAAGAAGGAATCTGGATCACATACAAACTAGCCCAAATATAATAAATTAACTTTTTTTTCTCTCTCTTCTTAAATCAAAACCCATATTCGTTCTCTCTTTCATCTCGATTCCATCATCCAAAATCAAAATCTAGATTTGTTCTTCCTCTCATCTCGGTTCCATCATACCAAAATAAAATCCCGTAATTTTTTATCTAACCCATCACTAGATTTCATACACATAACCCACATCAAAACCGGATGGAATCGAAAAAAAAAAATATACAAACTTTCAAAGTTGAAATCAAAAAACAGGTAGTGATTTATGTATTTGGTGCGCGAAGAAGTAAAAAAGAAGGTAGGTGTTAATTTTTGTTTCATAAGAAAAAAGAAATAAAAAGAAATCAATTTTTTTTTTCCAGAAAGTTATTGTAAGTTAATGAAAAACATGAAATAGATGCATTTTACTAGATTTATCTTGAATATGTATTCTTTTAAGTGTATTTTTCATTTTCATTTTATTAAAAATTTTGAGTAAGACCTTGTGAAGAAGATGAACCAAATGCATTTTAGATTATGCGGTGTGGTAAGTGATTTGGAGTGATGACGTGGAGTGATAGAGGTGATTTGTAGGAAAGAGAGTGTGATTTGTAGGAAATAGAGTGTGATGATGTGGAGTGATAAAAATGGGTGAAGTGGTGAGTGATGATGTGGAGTGATAGAGATTATTTTGTAAAAGTTGTATTTTTATTATTTTTTTTATATAAATGAAATTTAAAAAGTTGTATTTTTATTAAAAAAAAAAACACACACTACAATTTATTAAAAAACATATTACGATTAAACTAAAAGAAGTTAAAAAAATACAATTTAAAAAAAAAACACTTCAAGATTTGATTTTGTTTAAAATAAACTTTTCATCATATTTAATTTTGAAAACATTAATAAAACAAAACATGGCATAATAGCACCGAGCTAACATGTAAACAAAAATGGGCCAGTTTCTCAAAGTAAAAGCCTTTTACCAATAAACCCTATCTAAACTCTAAATTGCCAACTTCTATTTCATTATCTTCAAATTCTACAGA
Source organism: Senecio squalidus (assembly GCA_910822075.1). Taxonomy (NCBI): domain Eukaryota; kingdom Viridiplantae; phylum Streptophyta; class Magnoliopsida; order Asterales; family Asteraceae; genus Senecio; species Senecio squalidus. The sequence goes on from CAJVGC010000508.1 coordinate 46,999,375, forward strand.
GGCGCATCTAAACTCTAAATTGCCAAATTCTATTTCATCATCTTCAAATTCATCATCTTCAAATTCTTTTTCAAAAATCTGAAGACTCATACAATTCGTTATATTTTTATGAAATTATACAAGGTCCCCTCCTTTCTCCCTCACCACGGCGTGTTTCTGCTCACGCCGTGGCCCAAAATCAGCCGATAACGCCCCCACCGGAGTGGAGGTGGGGCGTTATTGGGCGTTATAATCCGATGTGGCGGCGTGATTGGGTGTGATAAAGCCCCACACCGGATAGTCTTATTAGGCGTATTTTTTCAATTTTCATTATTTGATTTAATTTCGTATGTTGGAACACCTTTTTATGTTTTTTGGCAGAGAAGTAAATGAAAAATGTTATAATATCTAATCAATTTGCAGTTTTTAATTAGATGCATTTTCAAAATGGCATATGCATTTTCAAAATGGTAGATTCATTTTCAATATTTGTGTTGTTTTTACTTATTTACACATCTATGTATCTTATGCATTACTATTTCATCTTCTTTATGTTTGTTATTTTTGAGATAAATACTTTTCGTTTATTGTTTTAGCATATTCATTGCATCTACCTTATTTAAAAATGCATCTAGTTTTTGTAAGAGTTTTTGCTGAATCATATTCATTGCATCTACTTTTTTTAAAAATGCATCTAGTTTTTGTAAAAGTTTTGCTCAATGTTGTCTAGAAATATAAAAAAAAATTATTTTTGAAGATACATCTAATGCTTGAATTTCATCTAACACTTAAATTACATCTAGTTATAGAAAATGCATCTAATAGGTAAAATTATACCCGGCAAAATCAACCCATTCCCTAAAATTTGGGTTGGTTGGGTCAATTTATTTAGTCTTGCGGGTCAAATTGGGTCATGTATTATTTGTCAATGGGTCAATATGGGTTTTAACATAAATATATCAAGGATGAAATTGGTCCAAATGGGTGTTAGAAAATTACCACATGGGTTTAATTAGTTCATCTGTCCATTCATTCAAAAAACAAAAACGAATAAATTTCTGAACACGATTTCCTTATCAATTATATATTTTCTCTTAATAGTATTTAATTATGTATTTTCTTTTAAAAGCTAAAATGCATTTGACATCAACACCCAATTATTCAAAGCATTTTTATTTATTTAAATACACGATCCATATAGATATATATTCGACATAAATTTAGAAATGACGTTCCATACACTTTAGAAATGATCTTTTTGACTTGTGAACCAACTCGTTTTGTCAAGTCTATAAAACTTGAATGAAATAAAAACAATATAATAAAGAACCCATTTTGACCCGTACCCGTTTTGACCCGCACCCATTTTGACCCGCACCCATTTTGACCCGCACCCGTGTGATACATTTTTTTAACCGACCCGTATTGACCCGCACCCGTTTTGACCCGCATCCATTTTGATCCGTAACCCAACCCAACCCGTCCATTTTGCCAGGTCTAGGTAAAATGTATCTACTTTTTATGAAACGAGACTGGTATTAAATTAAAGAGGATGAAAAACTAGATTTATTGGTATAAGTAATTTGATAAAACAACTAATAATTCACAAGATAAGAGAAACTAAAAGGAACGGAGGTAAAAAATACTTAATTTAACGACCATGAATCGTTCATACCGTTTTGTATGTTAAGGGTGGTTTGTAGGCGAACCTCACCCTATATATATATATATATATATATATATATATATATAGGGATTAGTTCATGCGAGAACTCAAATTTTTGCGAGAACTGCGAGAACTCATTCTCAGCCACTCATTTATTTTTGAATATTAAAAATTTTTCTAAAATTAAAAAGGGTAAAATAGTAATCTTCTTATTTATAATTTAGATTTCTTTTTTCTTTTCTCTCTCATCTTAATTTATTTCTTTTTTCATTACATATCTTTTTAAATTTTTGTATGGCCTCGAAAAAAAAAATATTTTCGTCGATTGGTTTACTATTTTAAATCTTGTATATTTATGAACAAAAGTTTTTTTTTTATTAAAAACCTTCAATTTTGTGCATTAATGAACAAATATTTTTTTTTTTTATTAAAAAGCTTGAGCCAATGATTTTTTCGCATGTTAACATGTCGTTCTTTACATAGCAACTAGTAAAAGATAAATATACAAATATATTAATTTCACTTTAGTTTATATGTGCTTCAGTAAGAATTTTTTATTTATAAACTCTAACTTTTCAATACTAAATTTACTTTTATGTGTGTTCATATGATCACACCTTAATGTTTACAAATGAACAACTGTGATAATATATGAACGTGACGATGTTCATATGTGATGGAGAAAAAATCCATGAACTAAGTATGATCATATATGAACAACTCATAGTAATCGTAAAAAGTTAAAATAAAAATCCTAAAACTAGTTACAAATCAAAGAAAGAAAAGGGGTAAACGAATGTTTTTCTTCATCATCCTTTATGTTCTTGATTGTAATCTTTGTTTTTCTTTATCATCTGCATATTGAAAAATCATTTTAGTAATAAATTATTACCATTGAACAATCAAATGAAAATTCACAGATGTTTGGTCAAACAAGAATTAAAAAGAGACTAACAAAATACTAGGTTGGATTGAAGTGTCCTCTGCATCGATAACAACGGGTACATTGCATTCTATGATTTTGTCACAAATGTTCACTAATCTTTGATGGGCTAATTCGAGATCATGTTCTTCTTCGGATGTCAAAGGCGCGGGTTTTTCTAAAGTGTGGTAAAAAGGGTTGGTTTATGCAAATATTGGTAGGGTTTTCCGCTTCCATGGAGATTAGTCGATGTCGAATTCTTGTATTCCCATCTGAATAAGTCACTCACTCTTTTAAGTAAAGAAATTGGACAAATTGCTGTGATCTTCACAACCACAAAACTAACCTTTATCAAATAATAAATTTCATTAATTTACATATTTACATATAAAACAGAGTACATCAAGAAAATCTAAAAAGATTAAAAGTAAAAAATCTGGGATTTCCAAATACGCGTGAAAATATGTAATTAGATTCAAACTTTAGCATAAAAATTTATTTTTTTATTATTTTCCATATTTCATATAAAACATAGTAAATCAATAAAATCTTAAAAAATCAAAATTAAGAAAAAATTAAAATCTGGGATTTAATAATAGTTGTGAAAACATGTGATTGAAATAAAAAAGAGTCAATCTTTAACAAGAAAAAAAAAAGATTTTTTGGTTTTTAAGTTATAATCTTTAAACTAAGTATTAAAATAAAGAAAACAGAGCATAAACATTAAAAAGAAAATAGTTAAATCTGTACAAATCCGTACATGGGTTTAATGAAATAAAAAAAAATTATAATTTATATGAAGAAATGTAAAAAAAAGTTACCGAAGAAGGATGCAAGAACTGTGTAGATTCAACAGTTTGAATAAACTGTTTAGCATTTTTATCACAAGATTGATTATCAACAGTATGTTCCAATCCATAATCCAACATCCCTCTCAACCCTGATTCCCACAGTTTCTTAACAGTCCGACCATAAAATTAATAAGGAAATCTGTTACCATTATCGCCTCTGCTGCTTGTGCTGCCATTAATGGAAGCAGGAGGTTGCTTAGCAGCAGTATGAACATTACGAGGGTGGAAGAAGATTCGATAACGATTCATGGTTTAGATTAACCATTACTGATGATGATGGGGATGGAGCGACCAAAAAAAAAAACTAGATCCAATCATAATGAGGAGATAATGAAAACTGTAAATTCTTAATTATTTTAAGAGATATTAATACAAAATATTAAACCGAAAAAAGAGAAATTTAAGGATTTGTTGGTCAAATTCCGATAATACCCCTCAAACTTTTTCATTATTCCACATTAACTTCAAGTTATTTACAAAATAGTCCCTTATTCATTTACAACCATTGATCAAGAGATCCAAAGGTCTATAATTAGTTCTCGCAGTTCTCGCAGAATTTTGAGTTCTCGCATGAACTATTCACTATATATATATATATATATATATATATGTATATATATATATATATATATATATATATATATATATATATATATATATATATATATATATATATATATATATATAGATTGAGGTTCAAAAGGGATCCCTAATTTGCTAGAGATCTGGGGATCCACTTTTTAACCACAAGATCACCTAAATTGTGTGGTTGAGATTAACAGTTGAATTTAAATGAATTATAAGGAAAAGACAAGGAGGGGCAGTTTAGTCTTTTTACCTTTTTTTCTTTTTTTTTTACTCACGCGCTTCTGCTGTGTGATTCCATAGTGTCACATTTACCAAACAATAATATATTCTTTCATATAAATATATTAAACAAATATTGAGCACATTTACCAAGTAAATATTCTTTCACATAAATGCATTAAACAATAATTTATTCCAACCACTTGCAATAAAGCCAAAATACATAATGCATTAAACAAAATTATATTCTTTCACACACATAATGCATTAAACAAAATTATATTTAAAAACTATAGAATCATAGGTGATTACTAAACATTTGGTGACATTTTACATCAACATACTAAGACATTAAATAATAAACAGTTTCTTAATGTAACAACTACATAATCACAGGTGATTAAATAAGCATTTGGTGACATTTTACATTAACATACTAAAGAAAATTATTAATAAAATCACAGGTGATTACTAAACATTTTGATGACATTTTACATCAACATATAAGGCACTAAATTAATACAATCACAGGTGATTACTAGACATTTGATGAAATTCTACATCAAGGTACTAAGGCACTAAATTAAGAACCTTAAATGTATTAAGGTATTAAGGCACTAAATCACAGGTGATTTTCCTTTACAATTTGTTGAATACAAAATTACATTTAAGATATTTAGTGACTTAATTTAATAAAATCACATGTGACATAGTTATTGTTCAAAGAAAATACACCAAACCGAAAGTATTCTCAAACAAAATATTTGTCTACTCATTTCAAATAAAATTCAACTAGTAAAGTAACATATTAATAAAATCACAGGTGATTACTAAACATTTTTGTGACATTTTACATCAACATACTAAGACACATTATTAATAAAATCACAGGTGATTACTAAACATTTTTGTGACATTTTACATCAACATACTAAGGCACATTATTAATAAAATCACAGGTGATTACTAAACATTTTGGTGACATTTTACATTAAGGTACTAAGCCACTAAATTATAAACAGTTCTTAATGTAAAAACTTTAGAATCACAAGTGATTACTAAACATTTTTTATGACATTTAAGGCACTAAATTAATACAATCACAGGTGATTACTATAGATAATTATTTCATTTTTTAAAACAAACACAATAATCATAACCAAGTTGTTAATCAACAATGATAATTGGACTTACATCGTCCAGTTCCACAATAATCATAACCAAGTTGTAAGAAATCGTTTTTGAACACTATACAAAATAACAAATCCTTTTAAGACTTGCTCTCTTTTTTATGTAGAAAGAATACATAGGGGGCACTAACAAAGCTTGCGTTGTTCCATTACAGCTGTTTTGAAATTTCAAAAAGAGACTAAGAAACATACATGATGAAGGAAACAAGAGAATCCTTTTTATCTCTGTCAATGAATCCAACTTTTTCGTTACAAACAGATACAACAACGCAAGCTTTGTTAGTGCCCCCTATGTATTATTTCTACATAAAAAAGAGAGCAAGTCTTTTGACATTTTTAAATACTAAATTAGTTAGTTCAAAGATAGATAGAATTTTACTCAATTCACCTCCTCCAGTTCCACCACCGTCCTCCCACCACCACCACCACCGTCACCACCACCACCACCGCCGCCGGAAAAAATTTCAAAAACTGGATTAGAAACATTATTAACTCCACCTGAATTAATGCATGATATGAGTGACAATGAGCTGATATGGAGAGCATCAATGGTTCCGAAAGTATCGGAATATCCGTTTGATCGGAAACCCACGGTTTTCTAACCAGATCTCAAAGTTTTTGAAATACTAAATTAGTTAGTTCAAAGATCGATGCTTTATTACCTTTGAGTGATTGAGTGATTGAGAAATTGAGAAAGAAGATTAGTGTGTGTTTATGTGTGTGTGTGTGTGGGGGGGTGTTTGGATGGATTGGATGGATGGATAGATCTTTTAGGGGCGACCTTTTTAAATATTTTTTCAATATGACTAAAATACCCCTCCGTGGGTTTGATCTATTAATGAAATTGTGTGGCTCTAAAGGTGATCCCTGGATCTCTAGAAAAAAAGGGATCCCTATTGAACCTCACCCTATATATATATATATATATATACATATTTTCTACCTCAATGAGTCAAGTTCGAGTCGAGCTCGAGCCTGATTTATTTCTTACAAGCCGAGTTCGAGCTTTACATATAAGGGTCGAAACGAACCGAGCTCGAGCTCGAGCTCGAGTTCTATATAACTTTATGTTTAATATTACGTATAAATTGTATCTTAAATTTTAGGGATTGTTATTTTAAATTTAAGACAATTAGTTTGCATATTTGTACGTATTACACATTCATAAGAAGCTATGTTTATTAGAACTCAAAGATATAACGTTAAATTGTAGTGGTTCAAGCTAAAGTTAACTAACGTATTTACTAAGTGTAAATAAGTGCATAATAGAACAAAGAATATGATGTGGTGTATAGTGGCGGAGACATGGGAGGGGCTAGGGGGTGCTCGGCTCCCTCCAAATAGACAAATTTATATGTAATTCTTTTAGTAAATTCGAAATAATCATAAAAAATATACTACGAGCCTCTTATCAGTCCTCCAATGTGAATTCCTCGCTTGACTACATCCTTAATTCAGAATCCTGGTTCCGCCCCTCGTGGTGAATAAATCATATCCGTTATTGATAAACATAAGACAGTGGAATTTTCAGCAAAATATGCAAACATAGACAAAAAAGAGAGAGTACATAATCATGTATTTGTACGCATGGTGTTATGTAAATACCAAATAAGTACTTTTTAGCAAATCAAACTACAATTCAATCTTTCAATGAATATAACCACAATCACAATAAACAAGCTCATAACGCTAACGGAATTTTACTTAGCAAAGTGACGACAGTAGCACAACATATAAGCCCGTGACAAATGCAATTCTGTGATCAAAGTAGTTTTGTTCCAGTCTACCGAGCTTCATTATAACTGCTACAATATGTTAGCAACACAATGCGTCCCATTAGAACAAGAACAAGAGACTGTGATTTCCTTAGTGACGGACGATAAAGGGCTTGGAACACTGATTTTCTTAGAATACAGGTTGTGCCCTATATCGAGGCAAGGGTCTTCTTGGTACGTTGGATGATTATGTTTACATATCCAAAGTTGGTTCCATGTCTTACAGTTTTCAAATCAAATTAATTTTAAAAATTGATAATCAACTGATTCTGTACAAGTATCGAATCCAGCAACTAACTAGTTTGTGGGTTCAATTATCAACACGATCAAGCTATTGTGTCTACATGCCGTTCAAGAAAAACTATAACACCAAGCAGTTTTTATTTCGTTATTGATTGCTGGTGAAAAAGAGTGATTCAACTAGTTCCATCAGTTGGTAAATCCACAGCCAATGTGGTCGCCTATAGTACACAGAAGATACACGAACATGGCGTGCCATTATTCCACCCCCAGCTACACTCGACGAACGTACCTTGCCAGGAACTGCAACTGCTTGGCGGCAGATTGGGCACTTTCTATTGCACGAAACCCATCTGTGAATACATCCACGGTGGAAATAGTGGCGACATGGTAGTCGTGAGATCTTATCACCATAAAAGAATTCGTCCATACAGATAACACAAGTGGCGGTAGACAGCGGACGGAGTTGAGAACTCGGGTAAACGAATTGTTTCCATTCACACTTCTCCATTGTAATATTTCTGTTGTAGTTGACATGACTTTGTGTTATATGTAAATGTATTTATATATGAATCTATATGTGTTTATAACGTGTATATATATTTTTTTATATATTTATATCTGCCTAGTCACTTAGAATTAAAGATTTTAATCATAGTTTATTGCCGTCTCGAAGATAATTTAGGTAAAGATTATTGACTCATATGTCACGCTAATAAAAAAAACTATGGGATTTGCTAACCATCGCCCCGAAGGCAATGATTAATTATGATAAGATGTATTAAATAAACTCATGCTTTCCATGTTTATATTCAATATATTTTATACATTCCATTTTTATATAGATTTTTAATAAATTGTCATTATGAAATCATTAATTATAGAATATATTCGGTATAAACATGGAAATTATAAGTTCATTTAATGCATTTTATCAAAATTAATCATTGCCCCCGGGGCAATGGTTAGCAATTCCCAAAAAGTATATCAACAAATCGTTTGCCAATTTTATAAAAGAAAGTATAAAATTGGGAAAGTAGTTCACTCCATTTTTAGACCCGGGTTAGATCGAAAGACACCCTTTAGCCGAAAACAAACAACAAACATCATTTTCCACACTACGAAAACACTTCAAGTGTCAACTTTATGGATAACCAAGACTAACAAGCTACTTGTTCAAATGAAAATTGATTAGGAACAATTGATTGATAATCCTAACCTGGCTCGGTTGATCGATGTGGATTTCGTCATTATCTAAATTATATATTTTGCCACCTACTTGAAGGATTAGGATGAGGATGATGATGATTGATGAGGTTCCAAACTTCCAATACCTAAATGGATCTCTCATATACTGATGCATACTTATTTGAACGCGAGAACTCAATATGACTCTCTTTATAATCTCGTACCAAAGGAGGATTAGTTTCTTGTTTAATCCAGATACATAAAAAAAAACGAACTGATAATGTAACTAAAAGATATTATATTTAGTCAATATACAAACAAATATTTTTATAAAATACAATAACGTTCTTATCTACTTTGAATAAGGTGTTTGGATCCTATTTGTGTCATGTATCCGACAACAAACTAACACATTTTAATTCAAACATGAAACAAGAGGGATCGGGTGTGGATATGATCATACCCGACCCAAAAGGCCAAAACAAAGAAAAATGAATTCGTTTACAACATCTTATTCAAGCTATAGATAAATTATGTAAATGTACATATATAAGTTTATACAAAGTAAGAAGAACCTGAAGATTGCATTGGAAATTTTGATCAAAGAGTCAGATTCTGCAAGTTCCGCGAATTCCCAAATGATCCATGACCCGATCTTCTGTCTTCTTGTTCATATGATGGTGTTGACTTTAAATTCGAGCTTGCATCCTCAACATCCGAAGAACCCGGTCTTTCGGTTAAAAACTGTTCCCAAAACACATCATTAACCCGAGGCTGTGGTGGTGCAACCACTGTATTATTAACCGGTTCATGATTTGAGGAAGACAAAGTCACGTTTTCACGTGAAACGGTTCTGTTCTTTCCAATATCCTCAAAGGATTGAGGGATTGTATCTGTCTCTTGACACGGGTCGACTTGTGATACACAAGATGCCAAAGTGAGATTTAACTGACACGATAAATGGTCATCAGCTTCTTCATTGTTTAAACAAGGGCTGGTTTTGGGGATATAAGAAGATTCCATGTTGAAACCGAATGATGTACACGTGTCTGAAAGCTCCTGAGTTTCTGGAGTAAACGGAAGTCTGCCAGCGCCAGGTGTCATCTCATTAGTCCTTGTGCCGCCATCTTCATTGGAGCTTTGAGTGCTGTTTGAAACAAAGTTAACGTCTGAAACAGCTGGTGATAATTCGAGCCTAAGTCTGTTAGAGAAATCATGATGAAAAACATTTCCGAAATCTGGTCTAGACGGGCTTTGGTTTTCTACAAGGCCATCTTCTGGGGAAACCCGAGATCCGGGCAACCTTCTTTTTTTATTATCAGCTGAAAAATCCATGGATTCTAGTTTTTGAGCAAGGTGCTCAACAAATTCGGGATCTTGAGCTGCTTTTTTTAGGATCGTTAGTAGGGTATCCTGTCTTTGTTCCATACTGCTGACACGTTGAGTAAGGTCTTCTATTTGAAGTTTTGAAGAGGGTTGTTGTTGTTTGAACCTTATGAGGTTTTTTTCTAGTGAAGCTTTTTCTCGCGTAAGTTTGTCAATTTCTTCCTCAAAAGCCGCTCTTTCAGGGTCAACAACTGTTGAAGTTTGAGGATTACTGTGGCTGTGAATGGGTTTTCTACGATGAATGTTCTTTAGAAGATGTTTTTTATCTTTTATAAATTCTTCATTAGCAAATTCCCATCTTTCAGGATCAATCTTTCTAAAACCCTGTTATAAGCAGAACCAATGAATTTGATTAATTAAAGATTATACCGAATGCTTTTTAACTATGAGAAATGACAACTAATTTATCAAGAAAAACTTACACTAAGATAAAAAAGACGATATAAACATAAATGGAAACAATTTGTAAATGAAAACTCTAAACATACAATAAATATTATGAATAAATTTTCTTCAAAACATACTAAAAAAGGGAACTTTTATTATGTTTCGGTGTTCCCTATTCATACCAAGTTTATATGTAATTATTATTGAATGCGATTCCTCTAGCATAAGTACACAATTGACTTATTGGTTCTAAATTTTCCTTTTTAATAAATTAATTGGTAATCACTAATGATTACACCACATTTCATTTACTGGTATTAGCACATATTGACGATATATAACCAAGTAAATTTTTGTAGCGCCTACTCCACTAGAATTTGAAACCACACCTGCCTATAATCAATATGTGTGCTTACTTTGTTTAAGGAATTTTGCATAAGATTTCATAACATTAAATCAAACTTGCAAATTAAAGAAGACGTGTTCCAGATAGTCACAGATATTTGCACACTTGCTAGTAATATCTGCATATCTTAGTAATATGACATTAATGAATAGATCCCAATACACATATTCCTGCAAAACCTGCACCAGATCCGGGGCAGACCAGCAACCAAAATATATATACTAGAAACAGTCCTATCAAGTAGGGGTGTAGCCACGTTATACATGACCCGCCCTAAACTATTTGCAAGAGGTATATATATGGTATGGTATATAAATATATCAGAGAGTAAGAATAACTTATAGCCCGTTTACTACCATCAAGTACGCCATTTGAAATGAACATGAAACATAAAGTATATTAGATTCTAGGATATCTATCAACAACTACCTTCTGTAATATTCCTACACTAGGGATTGCAAAAACGCTCACCACATCTTCCTTAACGTCCATGCATGAAGGTTATAGCAGACTCCAATCAGGAATCACATAATCTACATTAAGGATTTCTTCCCCAAGAGAATGACCTATCCTATACAACCTACAAAGAGCATGGAAATCTAACGCAAAAACAGTCATCGGCTATAAATGTACCTGGGAGACACCCTTTCCAGGAAACAGACAAATTTTGATAAGTAAGGAAACTAAATAACGCTACTAATCATAGCTAAATTTTTAAATCCATTACTCTAAAATCCAACTTGAACTATAGCGATCATCAACAGAACCAGATAAACAATTTCACGATTGAAACCAAATAACACTACTAATCATAGCTAAAAACTTTGTTTCTGTAATCATAACCTTAAAAGAGTAATTATCTCTAACCCTAATTTATATTTTTAGAGAAAGAAAAAAAAAAACCTTCGGCCCTAATCAAAAGTCAAAACTAACACTAAATTGATCAAATATCGTACAAAACAAATGATGTTCACATAAATAAGTCAACAAACATAAATCAAACAGGCAAATCTGATCTAAAGAGATCATATAAAACTGAGAAAATGTAAACAGAATAATAGCAATCGTTATTCATGACTAAATCAATCAACTGAGATAAAAACATATCAAACTCAACCGACAAAATTCATTTAAACACAGATTAACAATACTACAAGGCCGATTAAAAATTCTACAATTTCGTCATTGAAACCAAATAACACTACTAATCATACATCAAAACTTTGTTTCACTAATCATAACCTTAATATATCGATATTTAATCAGTATAATCAAACGTCATAACTAGCACTAGATCGATCAAATATACGAAATATGAATGATTTGCACATAAATAAATCAGCAGACATAAGCTCAAATCCGATCGTTCTACACGAATAACTCAATCAATTATAACAAAACTACTACTAGACCGATAAGTTCATTCAAAATCAAAATGATAACAGGAAATAATCTTACATAAGTATTGAGCTGTCTAATAAAGCTTGAAAAATTATTATGCTTAAAATAAGTCGGCAACAACAACCGAGCAAATTCAGGTGGATTCCAAACAACAAAACTGTTTTTATTTGTGCTCCACGATACTATTTCGTCGGTAATTGAATCGTCAACCATCTCGTATGTTTTCAGTAGAAACGGCGCCGGACCTCCACCGCCACCGCCGGTGCCGGAAACTGCTTGATTTCCGTCCATTTTTGGTGATCTGAAAATCCTCAAATTGGATGACAGTTGACTCTTTACCGGATATGTGGTTGGTTTAGTCGTGATTTGGTGGCGAAACGACGTCGTTGGGTGTGGAGAGTTGAAAGTGGGAAAAGATAGTTTTGGGTATGTACAGTTTGGTCCCTGAGTTTGTGTTTGACTTAAATTCTTAGTCCTTGTAAATTTATTGGTAAAAATTGAAGAGTTTTAGTTATATTGTTTGTTTTCGACTTAACGAGCTTAATATGAAAAGGACTTAATTTACAAAGTTATTTACAAATATTTGTTTTATGCTTAATTAGAAAAGATTGTCTGAATATACAAAGTCATTAGGGGTGATGTTATTTACATTAAGTTATGATATTTTTTATATTTTTCAATTTTATCCATCCATATCCGACTACTCAGTTCTTTTTATTTGTTGTCAGATACACATCTTTTATTTTAGGGTTATAATGATAATTTAACAAATTAAGACACTTGACCTTAAATATAATACAACCATTATTTTGTTATTTTAAACAGACATTATATGTCTACATACACACCGCACATATTCAGAAGTTATATTTTTAAAAAATAACAAATAAGTCCTTAGGGGTCAGATCGAAACCAAACATTGAAAAATATTGGAAACGAGTACCGGACCAGGTAGTACAAGTTATATGTGGGTCACACACCGGTTTAGAACAAATGTCAATAAACCGGACTCTCAACTGAACTCAATGTAGTTTATTGTCTAAACAACTTTAGTTCATTGAAATAAAAGAAACATATCCTTTGGATTGAACCGAACGGACACGGACATAATCGGGATGTCCACATCCCTACTTAGAGAACGATAAACATTTTATTGAAAAGTACCATGGTAATAGTTCCATGATGTACCGCACGAAGACGTTAACACCAACAAGAAAACATTACAATATTTAGTGTTGGAAAAAAATTATTGACATCTACACAACACTTATTGTTTTTCCATGAAGGGAATACGACGATCTAAGCTTTTAGCCAGTTCATTTTATAACATTCTTATAAGCAAATGTGGATACATGGGGTTCGCCACGTATGCACATACGACAAAATTGTAATGCTTTCCGATGTATAAAACCAGTTAAATTTTACATTTATCATAGTACATGGGTAGAAAACCTAGATCAAACCATTGTTCTAATGCCCTAAATGAGTTGATCAAATCGTAATAAAAGATAAGAACATACTACTGGTTGCCAAAATTTAGAGCATGAGCATCTCCTGTCTTTCAAATGATGAAATCGCCTAGCATTATGAGCTACAATTAGGCAGAGCCCGTTCGCCACCACAAGCCTATCATTATGAAAACAGATGGTTTTCCTTCTCTTGTTTTTCCATATCATGCAATATAAAACCAATATCAGGAACATACCCTCTTCACCTCATTTCTTTGTCTAAATCTTTAAGCAAAGCCGGTATCATATTCTTCATTGGATGAAACGTCTTGCCAGCATAAAAACCTAAGTTTCTTCCCCGAAGGAACACAACTAATAATTAACGTATTATATAAGTCAGCACAAATTATAAAAAAGCAAATCTTAACATACAACTTACTTTTTTATGAGTAACTAATGCAAGTTCATGATTACAAAACCAATATGTTCGAACCTGAGACCTCAAGTCTTGAATGACAACAATGGGCTTGATCTGAAACGAGCAACCCAAACTCCTGTATGAAGAGATGGATCAAGTTATACACTTGCAACAAGAACAGCCGCTATTATTTAAGCCGTGTTTGTTTAAACAATTTAGAAAAACGTCGACACCAAAAATTAGTGAAAAAAATCATAATATAGTGGATAGTATTGTTTATAAGATTGTTTTTGTAATCATGATTAATGCATTGACAATTTATGACAATTTAAAAACTGGACAAAGTATTTGCGGGTCAACTAAAATATGGTTTGACCTCATTTGTTCCGACTTCTGACCCATACCCACTTGGACCCGTTACCCAAACCGTCCATCTCACCACCTCAAATATGGAGGTTTTATATTTGTAATGTTACCTGGCGAACTTTCTGTTGAATCAAACTATCTCTCATGGCAGTTTTTTCCAGCTGCCCGAGTTCAACTTTTTCGACTAGTACCCAATTATATATTCAATCAGATAAAAATCTAAACAGTGTTTATCTGTTGAAAGGACAATACTATTCTTGGCAGTAATGCATGTTTAGAAACCCATGATTAACTATACCCGGTCACTTTTAATTACCAAAAATCAGAGCACGAACATTTTCCATCTTTAAAATGATGGAACCTACTAGCATCACGAACAACAATTTCCCGACCAACAATACTACAAATAAACTTCAAAACCGTATGACAATCTCCACAAACACGAAGATTCTTCACAACACGAATAACAGATCCAGGGACACCTTTAATCAGCCCATACGCCACTGCAAGCCTTTCACTATGCCAAAAAAGCTGGTTTTCCTTTTCTTGTTTCCCCAAATCACGCAACACAAAACTAATATCAGGAACATACCCTCTTTTCCTCATTTCTTCATCTAAATCTTTAAGCAAAACCGACATTTTATCTTTCAAAGGATGACATGTTTCGCCGGCGTAAAATACTTCACTCTCTTTACCTAAATGAACATGACTATAACCAGGTTCCTTTTTAACATCCATAACTGCCATTAAGTTCCTAACTTTCGCTACCTCTTCCCACATGGAAACACCAGCATAAGCATTAGATAAAAGTATAAAAGTTGATGGATCTTTAACACCCAACTCCATTAAACGATCAGCAACCCTGATTCCGATTTGAATTTTCCCAAATCTTTTACACGCACTTAAAAAAGAAGCCCAAACAGCCTCATCGACCTCAAACGGCATGGTGTTAAGTAAATTCTCAGCCTCATCTAAATGCCCTGATCGACTATAAAGATCTAACAAACACGTATAATGTTGCAGATTAGGTTTTAACCCGTAATAGTCAACCATAGATTTGAAAAGATCACGACCTTTATCAACCAAACCGACATGGCTACAAGCGTAAATTAATCCAACAAATGTTACCTCATTTGGTTTAAGTCCAGTAGAAATCATATCATCATAAAGTGATAATGATTCTTTAGCTTTTCCATGTTGAGCCAACCCCACGATTATTGAAGTCCACGAGACTACGTCTTTATTAACTATATAACAAAACGCAGTTTTGGAAGAGATTATATCGCTACATTTTGCATACATATCAACAAGTGCGTTACCGACGTATAAGCTATATTCAAAACCAAATTTTACAACCAAACAATGAGCTTGTTTACCAAGCTCTAATGCTACAAGATTAGCAGAAGCTCCGATGACACTTGACAGAATAAACGAATCGATTATTTTAATGCCTTCTTTTCTCATTTCGATAAATAAATCAAAAGCACTAATTACATGTCCGCTTTGTATTAATCCAGATATCAAAGCAGTCCATGAAAACAAATTCGCTTCTTTCATATCTCTAAGAAGCTCAATAGCTTCTGTTTTCCTTCCAGTTCGAGCATAGCCATTAATCATAGCAGTCCAAGAAACCGAATTTTTAAAACAAATCGTATCAAAAACAACACGTGCAGCATCCACCAATCCACATTTCGAATACATATCAACCAACGAGGACTTAACAACATCATCATACGAAAACTCCGACAATACAAACCGTGCATGCACTTGTTGACCTAGACGTAAAGCATGCAACGCAGCACAAGAATTCACTAAGCTAGCGAAAACAAAGTGATCAGGCTGCAAGCTATCGCGAATAAACATGTCGAGGAAGATTGATAGGGCAATGTTAGGGAAGTTGGCTTGGTTGTAAGCGGTGAGAATCGATGCGTACGAGACTTTGTCTCGTTGAGGCATTTCGTCGAACAGTTTGTGGGCGTCTTTGATGAGACCACATTTGCTGTACATGGAGATGAGTGTGTTTGGAAGTGGTCCGGATTGGGCGAGGCCGGTTTTGAGGATATGGGCATGGAGTGTCTTGCCGTGTAATGCACGGCGGCGTGTGCCGTAGAGACGCAGGGATTGGAGTAAATGGTGATGCATTTACGACGGTTTTGTTTTGTGTTGGTAAAATAAAAGTTCATCTCATAGTATTAGTAAGACCACTCCCATTCGTAACATCCATAACACCACTTTTCGTTGCCACGTCACCATAACACCAACATAACATAACATAACATAACCCCCCATTCATAACACCAAAAACTGGGACCCACTACCTTTTTTATTTTTCATTTTCTTTCTTTTTCTCATATTATTTTTAAAACATTATTAATAAAAAAACTAATTGCATTAAAACACAAAATAAACTTAACACGATTACATTAAAATTTTAAAAACCGAAATAAAAACATACATAATAATATAGATAAATAGAAATCATTCTCTGAAGCGATAGTCATCAGGAAGCGTAGCAACGTGTTCAACGAGATCGCTTCTAAGACAATGGTGTACATCACGATCTCGTATCTCTTTCGTTACTCGGATTTGTAGTTGGCACCTTTCGTGGGTAGTTCGTTGTTCTCGTGGTATTGGAGTATAGTATTCCTCGCAGTAACTGATATTAAATTGATTGTCTTCGATGATCATATTATGCAATATGATGCAAGTATACATGACTCGCTTTAACTTGTTTACCTCGTAGTATCTTGCGGCATTTTTTAACACCCAAAATCGCCCTTGTAGCAGGCCAAATGCCCTTTCAACATCCTTTCTTGCAGCTTCCTGAAATTTTTTGCACTTCTTTCGCTTTTCGTCTGGTGGATGAGAAAATGATTTCACAAATGTTGCCCACTCTGGATAGATTCCGTCTGCGAGGTAATAACCTTTTTCATACGGAGTGTTGTTTACCACGAAATGAGAAGGTGGAGCGGTGTCGTGGAGGAGTTCCGTAAATAGAGGCGAGACATTCAAAACATTGATGTCGTTGTTAGAGCCCGCGACACCAAAATAAGCATGCCAAAACCACATATCATACGAGGCAACCCCTTCAAGCATTACGGTTGGGTAGCCATGATCACCTCGTGTGTATTGGCCCTTTCATGCAATTGGACATTTCTCCTATGCCCAATGCATACAATCAATACTCCCAAGCATCCCAGATAACCCATGTTTTTCTTCATGCTTTGCATAAATACGTTGAATATCCTCTTGTGTTGGCTTTCTTAAGTAAACGTTAGTATATAAATCCACAACACATTTACAAAAATTATCTAAAGCCTCCATTGATGTACTTTCCGCCATGTGTAGATATTCATCAAATGCATCGGAAGTGATTCCGTATGCTAAAATACGCATGGCGGAAGAACATTTTTGTATAGCGGTAAAACATCAAGTCGGGATTTAAAATAGCTAAAGTGACTAGGAAGAGGAAGTTGAGAATAGTTAAGAATACCGTCGACTATTCGAAGAAATAGCGGCTTCCTCATCCGGTATCTTCGTCTGAATTGATCCGGTGTGCAATCTTTGTTGAAATAGTCTGCCATAAGGCGTTCGTTTGCCCCAACTCGATCTCTTCTTATAAATCTTCTTTTAACCCGAGCGTTTGAGGATTCGATGGCTTCGTCAGCTTCCTCTTGATCGTAAAAAGCCTTTCCGGCCATCTTCGCCATCAAGAGAATTGTTTCATCGTCGGAAGAATCGGAATTGGTCAAATTCATTTTGAAAGCGGTTGACGACATAATTGTGGTTTATGAGATAAAGAATATGAGTTGGTGTGGGTAAATTTGTGTTTTGGTTGGGTATTTATAGGGAAAAAAAAATAAAAAAAATTTAAATATATGTTACCGTTGTATTTCAAACGGTCAAAAAAAGTTTTTATTTTTTTATTTTATTCAAACTTGATTATAAAAAAAAAAAAAAAAAAAAAAAAAAAAAACACAAAAACCCGCGTCCTCCCACCAACACCTCCGCCATAACGCCGCTGTGACGGCGTCCTCCCAGCCAACGACGTCGTTCTTGGCGTCCAAAACGCGACATAAACGCCACCGCTGGGAGTGGTCTAAGTGACATATAAAAGTTGAAACTCGCGCGATGTTGCGGTTTCAACAAAAATTATAATTCATTAAGACTATACTGAACTTTGTTATAACGTATTGGTATTCGATTTGACATTGACATCTATATTACAAAATTGGTTAAATGATACGAAGGAATACAAACAATTTATGTATATTAGAAAAGCTTAAATATTCGTTTACTATAATTAAATTAATATTAAGGGTTTTGTTATATGTTGTCATGCGACATAAATTATCTATACTATATTATATCATAAAACATTCATTTTATACATTTAATCCATTAAAATTTAAGTAAGTTACTTTTCTATCATTTTTATACCTCATACAAAAATCATCATTTAAATCATTTTACAATTAATGTAGATTAATCAAATAAAAAAAAATTGTTTAAACATCTACAATGACATTTTCTTAATTACCATAGTAACTATTAACTAATATAAAATTTAAACTAATTTTGAATTCTATTTTAAACATCCACAAACATTCAAATATTTTACCATTTATTTTTTTAATGTATAAAAAATGGATCTAAGTACATACTTTAAATTAATAATAAAAGAATAGATGATATAAATTTTTGTCCAATTATTTAGTCTTATTCATTATAGTAATAATAATATTGAGATTAACAACATCTACGTTTATAACATATATATTTTATTTGTTTTTATATTATAGTAATGTATTCTTTTATTAATTTCTCAATAGTATAATGACTATTTTAGACGATGATATAATCAAATACAAGAAAGTTAAGTTTGGATATTGAAAACTTAAGTGACTAATTGTGTAAGCGACATCAACACCGAAAACAATATGAGTAAACCTTCTTTTTACTACCGCAACCGGTGTTGGTATTTAGGGGGTGACAATACCCGACAAGACACAAAACCCGACCTGAAACCGACATGAAATTATCAGGTTAGGTTGTATAATTTTAATCCGCTAACCGGACAACCTGCTATCACGAATTATTTTCGAGTTAGGTTCACGTTGGTCATTGTTGAATGGGTCGACTTGATAACCCAATTTTTTCCATAAACTATTTCTTTAAAAATAATAATGAAACTGAAACTGAAGCAATAATTCTCAAACTATGATGAAAAAATAGGGGTGGGCATGAGTCGGTTTTGTTCGGCTATGGACCAAAACCGCACCATAATGTTTTAGTACTTTAACAAATATTTTAGTGATTATCTAACTAAATTAATATTAACTTTTGTTTATCCTTTTCTTTTCTTGTCAAGATTATTTAATTTTTAATTTTAATCTCTCAAATCAAATGGTTAACCAAATAAAATAAAGTTCTAATCAAAGACATAAATAAGAAATCAAAACTGAGATAAATGCTATTCATTTATACAATACGTAATGCATTTGGATTAAAAGTCTTCTTGTTAATATAAACTAGCTTAGCGCCCGTGTGATACACGGTATTATACTATAATTTTATGATTAGTTTTAATAGATATTAGCCTTGATTAATCATGTTATCATTGTTTAGAGTTGGTAAAAAGCTTGATTCGTAAAATTATAGTCGTCAAGCTTTTTCAGTAAAGATAATACTTAAAATAGATAAGGTTAATTTCAATTGAAATAACATAGCATTAACTAAAAAAAATGTATTTCTAAGGCAGTGTACTAAAATTATGAAAGTTATGTTAATGAAAACCTGATTCACACATACATACATATAAACAACTTTTTTGATAAAGGTGCAACAGAATATCCATGACACAATTAGAAATTATAACGTTTATCTTATTAGTTAGAAATAAGTGCTGTGTATATTTTATTAATCATAACATTTATCACCTTGATGTCGATCATAAGTCTTAATGGGTCAAAATGCTAAATTGAGGTAAAGTTTTGGCTTTTCATAATCCCAAACCTAATGGTTTTCATACCTAGACATTCCATTGCATATAAAATGGTCAAATGGGTCAATTTAAATGAAACGGTTCAATCGAGTAAATTATTTCAAAACAAAAAAGATGAAATAAAATCGCATGCTTCGTATTCAAAATGATAGAATTCTGATACTCCCAGTAAATAATAAACACTATTACATTTGTCTCATAACCAAAATGATAATTAAAATCTGAAACAAAATCAGAAAAAAATAAGAAAAAAACATAAACCAAGAAAACGAACATGTAAACAAATGTGTTTCAAATCAAAACTACGTGAGGAAAAAAGAAGTAAATATGATTTCTGGTGGTGTTGTGTTATTAGCTTCCTTTTAAAAAATAATTATATCTTGAAAAATCAATATTGAAAATCAAACCTAAAAAGATGAATCCTTAAAAATGAAGTAGGAGCATAAAAAATATTCTACATAAGTCCTAAAAACGTAAACCTCAAAACTGTAAAATACGAAAAATTCAAAACACACAAAATTATCAATAGATTCTTCTAACGAAATAACAAAATCAGAGAGAAAGAGGAAGACGAAATGAAGCAACAAAATGTAATGTATGGAATTCATGTTTAAAAAGTTTGAATACTATTGGAAGATTAATCGGTACACACAACTCAAATGTTAAGCTTTCACTATACTTTCTTATTTCCAAGAAAAGCATGCATACAATTTCAATCATGGTACCCTACTACCCTAGTTTTCTTTTAAATTTAAATCAAATTCAATTTACATACTAAATATTTAATTATTTAAATGAATTATGACATCACATTTCCATAAGCTATCCTATGTGTACAATCTTATAATTCGACACATCGGTCTAATGACGTCATCGTAGACTCCCTTTTATTAGATAGAATAGATTCTTAGTGAATTTACTAAATTAGCCCTTGTTGTTAATATAAATTCTTTTTGAAGTATAAGTTTCTTCTTTTAACCCAAATATATTTAAATAAATTGTAATATCGACTTTTTGTGTGGGAAACTAAAATACAAATTATAAAATATTTTTCCTCAAATATAAATTTCCAACAAATATTTGTGTAATGTTATTATCTTTACTATATTATAAATCATTTCTCTCATATTCTTAATCCCTTAAATTTTAAGTAATTGAAATTACTTATCTACCATTTTTATACATCTCACAACATATCATCATTTAAAACATTTTATTACAATTAATGTTAGTTAATGTATAAATTTAATAAAAATGAAAAAAATAATAGTTTATAAATCTAGATTAGTATGTCTTTAATTACCACAATAACAATAACTAAAGTATTCCAATAACTATTAGCCATTTTTTTCATATAACAAAACTATTTTTATGTTTTGTTAAAAACAATGATATATTGATTAAGGAATTTATGACTGGAAACCAAAACTCTTATATGAGTCTATGCGATAATTAACCACATTTAATTTTAAACAAAGTGGGACAAATGTTTGGGCCAAATTCATAAACAAGTTTAATTACAAACTCTACAACAACCAATAAAGTTTAATAAAGTATGGAAAGTCGAAAGAGGTTCAAGAATCAATAAAGCTTTATCTGTCACTTTGTTTTGTAAATGGCAACGAGGATGTGTACTCGCCACTTATAGGTAGGAACTAGAACAATTCAAGTTGAAAACAAGTTTTGTTCTTTCTAAAAGACCCAAACATGTTTGATGGATTGACCTAAACACATTTTATCCCTTATTATTTACAATTTACGTGTCAAATAATATATTTCTTTAACCCGTTAGACGAGCTTACTAAATTATGTTTTTATAAATTATGTGGGTGCAGAGTGCTCATAGACTTTAAGATAAAAATTTATTCATTAATATTCTCTTTAGTTGTGCGGGAGTTGTTGAGGTATGATCAATGTGAGACGTTAAAACGAGCTTTATCATCAATAGTTTTTTTTTACTTCAACTTTAAATTTGGTGTAGCATTAGCAAGTTCTAGGATTAATACTTTTCTATTGTTTTAATGAATTGGAACTCTCAAAAGTAGATGGTATGCGTCGACTTTTATAAATTAAAATTCTCAAAAATAGATGATGGGTGACAAACACATACAAACTATGGAAAAATTAATTTTGACATACTAAAACACTATATAAGTTCATTTTCACAATTCAATATTTTTGTGAGCAAGATATTGTGCAATTCAACATAAACTCCGAAAGCCATAACACCAATGCACAAAGCGTAAACACTAACCCAAGAAACAATGCTCAAATCAACATTTTCCCCAACCACCCACAACAATACTTCGAGCAATAATGTTTAAAAGAACACGAACAATGTTCCCTTATAAGTACGTAATCTATCTTACGAGGAACATTTCTATGTCGCTTTGTCAAAAGAGATATCATGTAAAAATACAAATGTTTTAGTGAAGCTGCAAAAAATGAGACAGATTATACATTTCACATGTTGTCATTCTAAAAATTTTACATAATGAATTAATTACATAGTGTTTCAATAGTTAATGTTATTCTTTTGAATGAAATTTATATTTTCACTTTTCACATTATCATTGTACTTTAAATTCTTTTTCCTGTTTTTTTATTTTTACTATTCTATGTATTTAGTTTCCGTAGTGATATTAATTAATGTAAATTTTTTAAAATATACATTTTTCTCCGCCGCCACAATGCGCGGATACCATACTAGTCATAAAAGATGTGTTACCAAAAAAGATTGGTTATCGAAAATAAAAAATTATCTATTTATCATCCTTCTACAATGTGCTGATAACCTAGTTACTAATTATGTTTATAATTGTTTTCTATCTAAATTATTATCAAAAACCTTATGTTTATAAAATTTTTGGAAAATGTTGATAAAATATGAATTTTTCATCAGCTTTTGACGTCTCTAAAATGATACATTTTTAATATTTACGAAAAATATTTAATACGTGCTTTGCAACGATATATTATACATCCAAAACGGAGTTAAGATGAATGAGGTATCGACACCTAAAGATGAATGTTTAGTGCAAACTGATTTGAGCGTAAACTTATGGAGACAAATTTTGTGTTGTTTATATACAAGAACTTTGAACGCTTGGTCATATGGCTTGTGGTCTATACGCACACAAGCTCATGCCCTCAAGAGCATGGAATTGCAAATTCCAGTCCAAAAAGGCATTGGTCAAAAATTCATTCGAGTCCGCGCGACCTACGGACACGAAAACCCGGGCTCTGCAATTGTTTTTATATTTGTTATTTTGTTTAAATATAAATGGTATCGTTTCCTATAGATCCACCATAAAGAAAACCTACTAGTCATATACAAAAACTATTCTCGAATTTTAAAACATCAAAAATACAACATACAACATTATAAACAATAAATATGATGAATATCTAAGTTTATGGTTAATAGCTTAGAAACTTAGAATTGACTTATAGTGGAGAGGACACTCTTTAAAAGAAAAAATCATTGATTTTTATGTAAATTTTACGTTTTACATTCTCATAAACCCTATTGCCCGTGAGACAACTTGGAGTCTTGGACCAACTATACGATACCGTATACAATCGTATACATATAAACTACTACTGGATAGTTAGCGATATGTGTTTCTTATAGTGGTAATCAGAAAACTAGTATATGAACTATTTAGTAAAGGAAAACACTTTTATTTAACCGAACAAAAGCAACAAAGATCGTAATTTTTTCTAAGTTAACAAAGAAATCACCATATATACCACGTACCATCAGTTCATGGAAATTCAGCCAGTTTCTTCATTACTATGCTTTCGGTTTCTACCTTAAAACATTTCTTATGTTGTTTCCAGTAATCAGCCATAGGGTTTATCCACTCCGGCTCTGGAATCTCGATTCTCGACTTCATCAGATCATCCTTTGATATGTTGTAGTTGTCATCTCTTTTGTTAACTAATTCCGGTTTCACCACACCGTCACCCGAGGCTTGTGGGGACATCATTAACGATGGTAGCCCCAACGGGAACTTGTCACCTTCAAAATTAACCACCAAATTAAGAACAAGTAAAGAAAAATACAGAGATAGTAAAATGATGAATACAAAAGTTGTTAGCCTCGCCTATATCGGTTTGCCATGTGCACCAAAACTTGCCATAAGTTTTTGCTAGGTTTTTTAGCTCAGGCTTGACCACCATTTCTGGCATTCGAGGGTGCACCCACATGCCAGATTTAATCTGAAACACATAAATTTAACAATTTAGCTTAACCCATTGCTAAATTAGACTATTTTTAATACTAAGTTCGTCCCAATTTCCCAATTTAAATGTCTATATTCTATTTTGGGTTGTCGCAAAATAAATATCCACCTTCTTTTTTAACAAATTAAATAAGTTTTTAAGGAGTATAGATTGTATTTATTCGTAAACAGAGTAATAATTGTATTTTATAGGCGAACAACGTAATAATAGTTACTAGTTTCTAAAGTTCTTTTTTTTTTTACACTTAAATTGTGACGAAGAAATATGTTAAATCATGTATAACTATATGGAATATGTAAACATTTCCCCTTACACTCTATAAGACCACGGGGTATTTGTTTTGGCTTATAACTTATTGATATTTCGGCTTATGTTTTATAAGTTATGTAACTGTTTATGACCTTACTACTGTTTATTGATAAGCCAAAAAATCTGGGCTTATAAAACATAAGCCGAAATATCGATAAGCCATTAGCCGCATATATAAGTCCAAATAAACACCCCTAAGTAAAAACAAAAAATACAATAAAGAGTTGAACAAAACATAAGATTATTAAAACCTCATAGGCATGAGAGTGCCACAATTTTTGTTCTTCAGGTGGAAGTGTTTCAAAGATAGTATCAGAAACTATATATTCAACACCTACAAAAAAACCAAAAATATAAAATGTTACTTGTTAAGTGTCTTCTTATTAAGGGGGTGTTTGTTTCGGCTTATTAAACGGGCTTACGAGGTTATTACGGTATCAAAAGTTAATTGTAAGGTGTATGTTGTCTAGTTCGAGTCTGTCGAGTCTCGTCTCAAAGACAAATGTATAGTCGTGGTTTTCTTAAATTATATTCTTTAAAGAGAAAAATAAAGAAAGTGAAGGCTACATATATTACATGTATGCTTCCTCCGTCCCAAGAAAAAAAAACATGAACAATTAATGAAGTATTTTTTTTTTTTTTTTTTTTGAGACAGAGAAAGTACCTATGAGTCTGCCTTTAGAGTCATCGGTGTCATAAACCGCAGCCTGTAGGAAGTCTTGGTTAAGTCGCGTAACAAAATGATGCGTTTCGGTTTGGCGAGTCATGTCATGGCTATACAAAGCAAAAGTACAAACATGTTGACTCATGTTATTGATGGGTTTGAAAGATTGCATGATTTCAGCACCTTTGTCCAGCATTTGTTGCCCGACCGACATCGGTTTTCCGGGTGGTATCCCGTTCTTTTCGGCTCCGGTGGCATCGGTTGCGTAGGTTGAAGACATTTGCGATTAAGTGTTTTCGTTTTTTGATGGTTTGTTTGGAGGGATAAGAATGAGGTAGTAGGCAACAAGTATGAGAAAGGTGGCGAGTGATGAAGTTGGTATGGTGCCACGTGGTAGAGATTACAGGACACGTGTGATTATGATTTCGTCTATTAAGAAACAACTCTTTAGAAATTGTTAGAAAATGGTCAACTAAATATAAAAAAAAAAGAATCGTGCTTTATTATTTATACTCTAACTCTTTAACTTCTCTCAAACATGTATTTAGCATTTTCTTATTTATTATACTTCAAAATATGAAAATTAGCCAAAGAATTTAAACCGGTTGAACCGATGGGATCGACAATTAAAATAATGTAACGATTCGACCTCCGAAACATATTGAGGGCTTGTTTGTTTTTTCATTTCATTAAATCCTATATAAATATAATATCTATTTGGATTAATGACTCTGTATGAAATAAAAAATACAATGTTTGTTTTATATTTTGATTAATATATATATTTTTTAATTATATTATATATCGACTAAAATATATATTTGTTTTTATAAACTTTAAAATGAAAGTTCTAATATTAATACATATAAATTAGTGTTTTAAGTATATTATTAATCATACAAGGATTTTAATTTAATAATACAACTAACACGTATAAATCTCAAACATTAAACAAAAATTGATAAAAAAAATATAGTTTTTTGAAGTAAACTCTATTTACGAAAGTCTAAATCAAACTATTTATCATTAATACTAGTAAATATGTAAGATTTAAAATTTTCGATATAATATAACTAACAAAACGGAATTTAAAATAATTTTTTTATAATTTTTTAAAAATAAAGATTTGACATTATAAATTACCAATAAAAGTACTAATGTATTACAAACAATTATGTTTAAATATAACTAATATTTTTTTTATAAAAATTGGAAAAATCTGTGACTTAATGGGGACTTCTATCATTTTTTCTATTAAATCATGTCGTCCAGATTAAGTTAAAAACAAACATGTCTCTCATGACTTATTGTATCAAGTCAAATCCAAATTAAGTCCTTTAAATAAAAATCAAACACCATCAAAGAGAGCATCCTTAACCTTTTAGTTGAAGAGACTCTAAACAAACTCATAAAAGGTGATTGAACTATTGATTAGAACCTAGAACAATGATGGGAAATGAAGACACGTCTTGAATCGGCATATACTTTGCGTAAATCACGAAAAGAGAACCCAATTGTGAAACTGATAGACGAATAACCTCTTTTCCGCATGTAATCTTCCGATTAAAAACTATAACCCATTTGAGTTCTTCATTAAGGAAGTTACTTTTATCACAATCAAATTTACTATAACTAACAGTAGCTTATATCATGTGAACAAGAAATATGCAAAGTGCTGACTTTTATTTAGTACGAAATTGTAACGCCACAACAATGTGTGACATGAAAACGGGACATCATATCATTACTGAAGACAACACGAAGTACATATTACTGGCCACCGAAAGTACACATTTGCATTTTATGACATACAATATTAATTAAGCATACGAGATTACTTGTATAGATAATCTATCTGCTCTTTATATAATTCCACAACTTGGTTCCTCCTGATCTTCATAGTCGCGGTCATCAAACCATTATCGATCTGAAATTTCATAAAGTGTCAATTGTTGTCAAGTTACAAACATGGTATGTGAAATCTATCAACCTTTAAACTATGTTGCAAGGAAACGCCTATCGGGTGCCGTCTCACGTACCGGAAACGTCCCGGAAACGGGAAACGCCTGGAAACTCGCCGGAAACGCCTGGAAACGTTTCCCGGAAAAGGGAAACGTTTCACCTGTGAAGGAAGCGGCAAGGTTTAGCCGGAAACGGCACCGGAAACGTTTCCGAGAAAAAGATCACGTTTCTTTTATTTTTCATTTTTTGGGCTTTTAATCTAGTTTTTGGGCTTTTTATCTTGAAACCCTATTCTTTATATTATATAATAAGTCTTATTCTAAATAAAAAAAAAAACTTTCATATGTATTCTCCAATTTCAATCCTATGTGGTTTCTAAACTTTCTACTTTCTTGCATGAAGATAGACTAGATGATAACAACTTGTTTAATTAGGTATTCACGTTCAACAAACATAACAGCTTTAACTAGGTATTCACTTATTAGAGTACTTGATCATATGCGAATGATTTTGTTATATGGTATTACAGGTTTACTTGTATTTAATAATTTTAAACCTGAATACCTAATTAAACAAGCTAATTAAGTAAACATTCTATTACAATTTGATGTTAGATGTAAATGCTTATTTATTTTACTAATAAATATATATAAAAATATATAAAATACACAAACGTTTCTGGCCGTATCCGTTTCTTGATTTTTTAGACATCGGCGTTTCTAAGTACCGGTACCCGTCCCCGTACTCGTCCCCGTATCCGTCCCTGTGCAACATAGCCTTTAAATGGTCGATTCAAATTATGTTTTATATCTAATGGGTCAAACCGCTTAAAAGGTTACCCAAAGTATATTTTTAATGCATTAACCGAAAAAATGAATATAATGCGTATTTTTTTTTTTTTACCGTAAAAGGCTCTTCAACGACGAGAATGGGTCCAATCTGAAACGAGCAATCCGAAGTCCTGTATGATGAGATGAATTCTTTAGGTCATTCTGATTAAACAATTTAAATTTTTGTTGCGTAGACTCTTCAAGTTACAATGATCATTACCATTTGCGAAGCTCTCCTGATAAAAATCCAACTATTTTCTCCTTGCTCAGTTCGGCAGAACCAGAATCTGACACTGACAACTTTTTTGATGCCAATTCAATTTTCGTTTTATCTGGAACGATGATAGCTCCAAGACGACGTCGATCCTGAATGTTATTTGTGGAATGTCAAATGCATGGTTGTAAAACCCGAAACCAGAAAACCAAATGAACAATTTTTTTCTTTTCCTTCAAGAAGCGGGACATGTGTACTAATCGTAATTTGTTTTAAATAGAACCCGTTTTGACCCATTTCCCAACCCGCACGACATGTCCATCTTTCCACCTCTACTATGGAGGTTTCAAAGTTTAAGTGTTACCTGGCCAAATACAACAATTTGTTGAATCAAATCACTTCTAATAGCGGCTTCTTCTAGCTGTTCTGGTTCAACATTTTCCCCTGTTAGGCATTTAAAATCGTCAATTAAACAACAAATATGAAGAATCAAGATCTTGAAAAAGAAGAAATATATCAAAATATTTTAAACGAAAAGACGGACTAAGTATACCTGTTAAAAGAACAATAGTATTTTTGGCACGACCATCGAGAACAACAATGCCACCAGAATTACGACTTCGTCCTACTGAATGAAAAGGAGAAATCCAACCAATATCTCCGGTGTTTAACCAACCGTCTTCATCTATGGCTTGTTTTGTCGCAGAAGGATTCTATTTCAAACAGGCATATTGTAACATCCCAAAATTAAATCTATAACTATTTTTGCAATAAGTTTGGTGTAAAGGATCTTCTGTGTTAAAGTCTCAAAATTGAGGATTGTTTAAGTAAAGAATATAATCAAATACACGTGTCAAGTGTTAGAAGAATACATAATTTTAAGTTTATGTGTGTGTGTATGTTTTGGGTGGAAAAGACAAGAAAGAGAAAGAGAAAAACCAAGGTGTTCTTTAACCGAAAATCAAGCGTACCGAGTTTGTTATTGGATCATTTTTTAATTCCGAAAGCACCATTGTGTTTTTGGAAGTGCAAGGATCAGTTTGGTGTAAGCCGGAGTTAGTTTCGTGGCGGTTCTTATAGGGACGAATCGAAACCTGGTTCGAAAACTTAAGGTATAACTTATGTTTTGTGTATATTATCGTTATACTAGCCTTTTGGAGTTCATTAGTATAAGTTTTATTGAGTTTCGTTAACCTTGTAAAACCTGCAATTTTGGATGTTGGTTGGGTTGGAGAATAAGAAGTTTTAAGTTGGATTTTTCATACAGAAGCTCCAATCGACGGCTGGAATTATCTTACCGGCGGTTGGAAGTGTTTCGTTGAAAACTTTGTTTCGTTAAAAGAGTTACACTAATAGTTTTGTTAAGTAAAGAGTTACATTACTAAAGTGTTACGCTAGTTTTAAGTGTTGCGCAAGTGTTTGTTTAAGTGTTCCGTAAGAGTGTTGCGCAAGTTAGGTGTTGCGTAACTACCTCTAACCGGCGACTGAATTGTTCCAACCGGCGGTTAGGCAATGCTAGCCGGTATTTCTCAACCGACGGTTGAGTAGTCTGAAAGGGAATTTTTAGTTTACCGTTAAGCTAGTAAGTGTTGATCGTTGTGAGTTGTTACGGTCTTATTAACGACTGTTTTATGATCAGGTTGATCGTGTTTGTATCTCTAGAGCGATTGCGTTTTCCGAAGATTGAGGTGAGTACAATACTATTTTAAAAACCGAGCATTAAGATAAAAGATGTTTTAAAAATGAGATAACGTTTTTAGAAATGTAAAAACGTTTTGAAGATGTAAAGATGTTTTGAAAGATGTAAAGACGTATGATCGATTCAAGATGAACCTTTTTAACAAGATAACATAATCGTACTTTGATCGAGTAGTTGTAGCTACTCGTGTCTTCCTTGGGTATAATGTGATGAGATACACTGTTATTACTAATTATTATTGTTGTACATTATGATGACGTACATACTTGACTTTGGCCTTATAACTTCCTTATAGACGTTATTTATTGTTATTTATGATATGCATTATATGTGACTTGACATAGTTTTTCATAAGAGGCCTGGGTGCGGGTGATAAGTAGATGCTCGTATATAGGATGATACACTGTGGATCCCTCCTTAACGACAAGCCTCGCTTGCAACGTCGGAGTAATGAAAGCCTACATTTCGGGTTATTATAAAGATTGAGTGTCGCGCCGCAATGCTTATAATAACAAGCAGGAATGTGCGAGTAGCGAACGGGATTGTAGTCCCATGGGGCATAAGATGGACCCCGATTTAGAAAGATAAATTGTGGGAATAAGATGGACCTAAGTTGGGAAAGATGACGTTAGGACAAAAGCTGGATCTTAGACGCAAGTTATAGACATTAGTGCCGAAGTTGATTATAAGATGTGAATCAATTACATGTGCACTTTATCATTGTTTACTTTATGACTTGTGACATATCTGGTTGAGAGGGTGCGGGTATGGTTTGGGACTTTAAAGATGAGATTTTATGAAATTGTTTTATAGTCTTTACTAAACTATTGTCTCGCCAGCTTTGCTGATACTCTTTTCAAATGTGTATTTTGCTCGTAGGTTGCTAGACGCTAGCCTGGTGAGGCGGGGTTTCTTGTGTTGGTATTTGAACAAAGTTAAATAAATATGTGCCCGTAAATGTGTGAGTCTACAGGAACGCACGCATCGACATTTAGACTCGACTATACGTTTATTATTTGTTAATTATTAATTAACTGTTAATTGAAATAATTAATAAATATGAGGATGTATTATGTAATTATGGAGGTTTCCTAATTATAATACAACTTGTATACCAAGTAATTGTTTACCTATATATATTATACAATAACCTCATTCACAAAACACAATAATCGACTAAGGATTAATCCCTAATCGATTTCCATCTTTTCTAGTCGACCAGAACCCTTCATAAGGGTATTCGACTTTCGGTTTTCTAGAAAAGAAGGAAAGGGAAAAATCCCGTCTTTACGCCGTAAAGACTTAATCCTTTACGCCGTAAAGGAGTTTCAATCAGACTTGTACCAACAACTAGCTGAGGTGTAGTTTGAGCATACGGTGTAAACAAGCAAGCTAGACAAAGGTTGTGGAAGAGCTAGACAAGGGTTGTAATATAATAAACGTGTACTAGCATACAAGTGTATTGCTAAAGAAGGTGTGGCGTACGTAACCGTAGAATAGATCTTACACTTAGATCTATCACTTATTTGCTATTAATTCAAGACATAAAGGTATGACTTTAATCCGATTTAATTATTCTTATGTGATTCTATTTTCCGCTGACATATACTGTTTGACAATATAACTCAAGTTGTATACCTATAGTGGTATTAGCCGAAACATAAGTTAATTTTATGTTGGATTCGAAAACATCAAAATTTTTTTTTGGGGGGGGGGGGGGGGGGGGGGGGATGGGGATCAAGGGTTGGTTATAAAAAAATTTGTTGTTACTTAAGTTTTTTTTTTTTACAAATTAAAAAGTTAATTTGAAATCAATATACCTTGCAATATTTGATGTTTAGTTACATTTCTGCCATGTTTACCTTTTAAGCGAATTATTTTTATAAAGTTACATGCATAACTTTGTGTACATAATTAGATATATTGATACTGTTAAAAAGTAAATTGAATTATTGACATATTATTAATTGTTAATTGAATATGTGCGACATCAAAAAGATATTGTATTATAAATAGTTGTGTGTGGTTTATTTGATATATGAATTGTTCACAAATTGATAGCTTACGCAATCCAAACTTTTTTAATTGAACAAATGTATGTGGTCCGCTTCCTTTGAAACGGGAGTGAATCAAATTGTGAACAATGACCATAGAGACTTTTTATTTTAGGGCTCACTCAATTTGTTGCGTAGATTAATTCTTTTCATGTTATTATTTTTGTCAAATGGTTTTTGAACGAAAAAAATTTAATGTGACTAAAGAATTATGTAACGAATTTTTGATTTATTTTGACTCTTTTATACGTTCTTAAACCATGGGTTGGGTTATATTGTAATTTGCTCCCGTGACAGAACGTATTAAATTGCAAAAAAAAAAATTAAAAATCGAAACTTTAAAAAACGTGTGATTGGTAATTCATAATTAAATGCACATCCTCAGTGTATAATTCCCAACTATGATCACCTACGTAAAAGACGATGTTTAGAAAAGTTTGCGGATGTATTCTACTCCTAATGAGTTCAGATTTTAAGAGATGTTTTGTCATCCTCTACCCTCACTTGTTTTCCTGGTCGTACCTTGTGTAGAGCTACCGAAAGGGTTTTATGATGACGATGGTACGTTTAATTATTATATACACTTGGTGTATAGGAATTAGGTAATCATAGAAACACGTTTAAAACTAGTAATATAAACGGTGTGTTTTTAAACACCCAAATTATGAGATGAAGTTGTGTGCATGCATCTCCGTACATAGATTTTGTCACCCATGGAATTAAGTCATATTGCTATCCATATTTCTTAGACAACTTGTACTTGCTCGTCACTCTACGTGAGATGTAGGTGAAGGGTATCCAAGGTGGATTACCACTCATCGTGAGACGGTGGTGGACTATCCGCAATCTTTAGTTGGATGACTTAAATCGAGTTATGCAGTGAGACTGTAAACGCCGATGGCAATAAGATGCGACGAAACATGATTAATGTCACGATCACCATTTTGATGCTTGATCGAGCCATAACATTAAGTCCCATAATCTAGGAATTGCATCGGTAAATGCAATTACTGAACGTCACTTACCTTTTGAGTATCATTTAGTTCCTAGCAGATCAACTGATGGAACGGTGATATGTCTTTTGGATCCTAGACTTGACGGAAAGTAAACCATGGGTTTTACATTTCTGTTAAGAAATTTATGTCGAAAGTACTAATGAGAATTTTCTTTCTGTTTTGTAGAAATGACACAAAAATCCACTACTGATGAGATTTTGGGTGAAACCAAAACAACGTTAAGAAGCAATAAGATTTCTGGACAAAACTTTAACGACTGGTATCGGTCACTGAGGATTGTCCTAAGAGTGATGGAAATACTTGAAATCGTTACTACACCTATGATCGCTGAGCCAAATGCCACTGCTCATCAAGCATAAAAGGATCATTATAAGGCAACTTATAAGATTCACGATGAAGTTACTTGTCTCATGCTCAGCAGTATGACTCCTGAGTTATGTAAGCAATTCGAGAGCAAATGGCCCGATCAGATGATCACTGAGTTGCGTGTAGTTTATGAGAAACAAGCTGGCCTTGAGCTAAATGACTTGATTCGAGATGTACATGCATGTAAACATGTTTCAGGAACACCAGTGGGGACTCATGTTCTAGTCATGAAAAGTTTGTTTGATCGCTTGGATAGAATGCAATACACATATCATGAACCTGTACCTATAAGCATTGTCCTTAATTCTTTTTCACCTGAGTTTGAGGAGTTTACACGCAACTATAACATGCAGAGTATGAAAAAGAGCATTAACAAACTCCATGCCATGCTGGTAGAATTCGAAAAGAGTATTTCCAAGAAAAAGGTGAATGCCAACAAAATCCTTGCGATTGGTGGTGGTCAGGCCCAGAAAAAGAAGAAAAAGCAACCGCTACAAGCTAAGGTCAAAATTGCAAAGACTGGTAAAAATAAGCAAGCTGTTGTTTATTCTTCCAAGCCTAAGAAAACCCCTCAAGCTAAAAAGGCACAGGTCGCTAAAGATGATAGGTGTCAACATTGTGGTCAGATTGGACACTGGAAGAGGAATTTTCCTAAGTATCTATCTGAGGTACAAGATAAGAAGAGAGTCGACAATGCCGAATGTTTCAGTATCTTGACTATCGAATTATTTTCTTTCTCTAAAACAAATACTTGGGTATATGACACTGGATATGGTACTCATATTTGTAACTCCTTGCAGGGGTTTAGAGCAAAGAAGAAGCTGAAGAATGGATCCTTGTATGTGTATGTCAACAACGTCATACGTGTAGCAGTGGAAGCCATCGGAAGTTGTGACTTACAATTACCCTCGGGCATAATTCTTGTATTAGACAATTGTCATTATGTTCCTTCTATTGTTAGGGGAATTGTTTCAGTTTCAGTACTGAAAGATAATGGTTTTAATAATGCATTTACAGATTTTGGTATTTCAGTTTCAAAGAATAATATTCATTATTTTAATTGTATTACTATTAATGGAATATTTGAAATTGATTTGCATGATCGTCTTTCATATACTAATAATTCAATGTTTAATATAAGCACTAAACGAGCCAAGTCTTACTTGGACTCATCCTACCTATGGCATTGTCGTCTTGCACACATAGGAAAACACCATATCGAAATGCTTCAACGTGAAGGGCTTTTGAAATCAAGTGATGATTCATTTGATAGGCGTGAGTATTGTGTATTAGGCAACATTACCAGGAAACCCTTCTCGCATGAGAATCAAAAGGCAACCGACCTACTAGGAATCATACATAGTGATGTATGTGGTCCCTTTAGGCATATGTCTAGGAAAGGAGCTTACTACTTCGTAACATTTACGGATGATTTCAGCCGTTTGGTTATGTTTATTTACTTAAACATAAACATGAGGTGTTTGAAACATTCAAAGTGTTTCAAAACGAGGTAGAAAACCAACTCGGAAAAACCATCAAGATTCTCCGATCGGATCGAGGTGGTGAATACTTAAGCCTAGAGTTTAAGGATCATCTACAAGAGCGTGGAATTGTCCAACAACTTACTCCTCCCTATACACCACAACATAATAGTGTTTTGGAAAGGAGGAATCGAACCTTGCTTGACATGGTACGATCTATGATGAACTTTACAACTTTACCATTATCTTTTTGAGATTATGCCTTAGAGTTCGTTGACATGGTTCCAACTAAGGTGGCTGATAAGAAACCATATGAAATATGTTAGGAAAGGCCCTAATCTGTCTTACTTAAAGGTCTGGGGATGTGAGGAACTCGTTAAGCGCGATACGCCTGAAAAACTCGAGCAAAGATTTGTTAAGTGTATCTTCGTGGGATACCCAAAGGAAACGATGTGTTACTACTTCTATAGTCCTTTCGAGAATACTGTGAAAGTTGCTCGGTATGCTGAGTTTTACGAAACAAGGCTTATCGCTCAAGGAAACAGTGGGAGGGTTGTAGAACTTGACTAGGTTCTAGAGGAAGATACATCACCTTCTACTCACACTAGTGATCAACAATTTGGGGGGGGAAATAATTGAGCCTCAATTCATGCCTCAAACTGGTCCTCAAGTTGCGATTGAGCTGCCTCAGTCTCAAACTCAAATTGTTGATGCTCCAATTCGTAGGTCCGAAAGGATGATGCGTGTACCTAATAGATTGAACTTAAACGTTATTCTAGAGGAGGATGGCGTATCAGGGGATCTTAATGAACCTCAAACTTGAAAGATGCATTATCAGGGCCTGACTCTGACAAATGGCTTAAGGCTGCGAATGTGGAGATGCAGTCCATGAAGACAACGACGTTTGGGATTTGGTTGATCGTCCTCCAAATACCAAAACGGTGGATTGTAAATGGCTCTTTAAGATAAAGACCGACATGGATGGCAATATACACATCTATAAAGATCATCTTGTGGCAAAAGGATTTACTCAAGTTTATGGAATAGACTATGAGGAAACTTTTCCCTAGTAGCGCTATTAGAATTCTGTTAGCCATAGCGGCGTTCTATGACTATGAGATATGACAAATGGATGTCAATACAACCTTCCTGAATGGTTTTCTAAACGAAGACGTCTATATGAATCAGTCAGAAGGTTTTATTGATCCATTACATCCCAACAAGGTGTGCAAGCTTAAAAAAATCCATTATGGACTTAAGCAAGCATCACGTAGTTGGAATAAAAGATTTGATGAAGAAATAAAAAAGTTTGGTTTCATTCAGAATTTCGATGAGCCATGTGTGTATCAAAAGGCCAGTGGGAGTAATGCTACTTTTCTAGTCTTATATGTAGATGACATATTGCTAATGGGAAACATCATTCCAATGCTTGAAGATGTTAAATCTCATCTTGGAAAGTGTTTTGCCATGAAAGACTTAGGAGAGGCAACCTTTATTTTGGGAATCAAGATCTCGAGAGATAGATCTAAGCGGTTGATAGAATTAAGTCAGAATGCTTACATTGATAAAATACTAAAGCGATTTAGTATGGAAAATTCCAAGCGTGGATATTTACCAATCCAATATGGACTTAAACTTAGTATCAAGGATTGTGCCTCTACACCTCAAGAGGTGGAGCGCATGCAAAGGATACCTTATGCTTCGACAATAGGGTCTATTATGTATGCGATAAGATGCACAAGACATGATATTGCTTTTGCTCAAAACGTTTGTTAGCAGGTTTCAACAGAATCGAGGTGAAAGACACTGGATTACTGTGAAGAACATATTGAAGTACCTTAGGGCTACTAAAGATATGGTTCTGGTGTATGGTGGAAATCTTGAGGCTGAACTAAAAGTTACTGGTTATTGTGACGCCGAATTTCAAACTGACCATGATGACACCAAATCTCAAACTGGATATGTGTTCACCATGAATTGAGGAGATGTAGTTTGGAAAAGCAAGAAACAATCCACTACAACCATGTCTGCAACAGAATCAGAGTACCTAGTAGTTGTTGAAGCTGCAATGGAAGCTGTTTGGATCCGGAAAATTATTTCTGGACTTGGTGTTGTTTCCACAGCCAAGTCTCCTATGGATATGTATTGCGACAACATTGGTGCAATTATCATAACCAACAAACCCGGTGTTCAGAAAGGAGCTAGACACTTTCAAAGGAAATTTCACTATGTTCGTGAGCAAGTCGATCAAGGTGAAATTCATGTTCTCAAAGTTCACACGGATGATAACTTGGCAGACCCCTTTACGAAGGCTCTGTCGAAGATGAGGCTAGCTCACTTAGCTGCGGGCATAGGACTTCGTTTATCTAGTAATCACATGTAAATCCGTGAATTTAGTATTTGGATATATGGATGTAATAAACAATTTTATTTATGAATGAAATAATATTTGTGATATTTTGCTTTCATTTATTATAATAATTGTTATCCTATTTTTCATGTTTTATCCTTGAATAAGGTTGTGTAATATTATTTTAAATATCCGTTGTCGGTTGATCATATAGGAATATGAATGAATTAAGGCAATATATGAGTGTTTAGTCAGCTTGGTTCACTAACTCACATGGTATCCATTCTGATGCATACTGGATTATCCCATATGAATTATTCTGAATGGATCTTTGTCATTAAGTATAATTCATAAGGTATGGTATCCTTAGACTTGAGATGCAAGTTGCTACTCATGTACATAGTGCATTATTTGATCATAGTCAATACTACTCCTGGATAAGGGTGACAAAAATGCTATTTTTGGTAATGTTGCGAAATACGATGACTACCAGTTGTATTCAATAAATGATTTGTTCCTTCAGTGAAAACTGAAGTTAGATACTTACTGGGCCATTCATGGATACTTAAGATGTTTGTCTTGCCAGCCCAAATAAGTCTAGAACTGTCTTGACTGGATACGGTATTCTTAAGTGATTCGCAAAATGAAAAACAAAAGTTAAAATGGAATGAATTTGATCCATCTCCAAAGTTTAACTAGAGTATCTGTAACAAAAGGATATAAACCGTACATAGACTCACATTGACTTTGGCGAAACTTCACTCGTGCATGCATTTATGGGAGCATTGATATGTTGCTAGACATTAATCAATGTTATCATATTTGTTTGAACTTATTCAAAAGTGGGAGTTGTTGGTATTTGAACAAAGTTAAATAAATATGTGTCCGTAAATGTGTGAGCCTACGGGAACGCATGCACCAACATTTAAACACGACTATACGTTTATTATTTGTTAATTATTAATTAAGTGTTAATTATAATAATTAACAAATATGAGGATGTATTATGTAATTATGGAGGTTTTCTAATTATAATACAACTTGTATACCAAGTAATTGTTTACCTGTATATTAAAGAATAACCTCATTCACAAAATACACAATAATCTTTTAAGGATTAATCCCTAATCGATTTCCAGCTTTTCTAGTCGACCGAAACCCTTCATAAGGGTATTCGACTTTCGGTTTTCGAGAAAAGAAAGAAAGGGGAAAATCCCGTCTTTACGCCGTAAAGACATAAAGCTTTTCTCCGTAAAGACATAAAACTTTACGCCGTAAAGATCTTTACACCGTAAAGACTTAATCCTTTACGCCGTAAAGGAGTTTCGATGAGACTTGTTCGAACACCTAGTTGAGGTGTAGTTTGAGCATACGTTGTAAACAAGCAAGCTAGACAAAGGTTGTGGAAGAGCTAGACAAGGGTTGTAATATTATAAACGTGTACTAGCATACAAGTCGGTTACTAAAGAAGGTGTCGCGTACGTAACCGTGGAATAGATCTTACACTTAGATCTATCGCTTATTTTCTATTAATTTAAGACATAGAGGTATGGCTTCAATCCGATTTAATTATCTATGTGGTCCTATTTTCCGTTGCCATGTATTGTTTGACAATATGACTCAAGTTGTATACCTATAGCTTGGGGTAGACGTTGTCCCCGTTTGTATAGTTTTGATGTATACTTTTGGAAATTGTAATTTAAGTAACGTATGGTTTGTATAAAGATGTTTATGAACCGCTAAATTACGTTTTAATATGTTTCCGTTGCGTAAACCTATTATAACTTAAAAAGTTTTTGTAAAACGTGATTTTTGAAAACGATGACGTTACACAAATAAACCAATCACCATGAGTAATCTGAGGAAAACTGTAGAAAAGTGTTTCCGGTCACCCAACTCACTATTTACCAAAATTTCACGTTTTAACTCGTTGTCTAGTGTTACCTTGTAATAACCCTGCATGATCGATACTCCCCTGGCTTTGACAATTCCCTTTGAGCCAGGAGGAAGGTCTTCGCCTGTTTCATCGTCTACAACTTTTATTTCGGTATCCTTTAATGGATGTCCAACCGAGCCAAGAACCTTCAAATGTCACATCTATGATGTTTTCAGCTAGTCCCAATCTAAGTAAATCTAATAAACAAAAAAAATGTCGCGTTTGGATTAGTATATTACATTGCAATCTGGTCTCCGAATAGCTAACACCGGTGATGACTCTGTTAATCCGTATCCAACTTGGACTTTTATGCCAATTGCCTGTAAAGACTTAAGACGTTAACAGATACAATATCGGTCTGCTTACGATAAGAAACCGTGTTTCACAATGACACTCAATTTAGTCTAACATAATATATTGAGAAACACAGAAGCCTCAAACCTCAAAGAATCTATCAACATGCAACGGCAAGCTACCACCTCCGCTTACGCCAGCCTGTAAAATGTTACAACTATCTCGATTAGAAATTTATTGATGTTTTTCTATGGTTGGTTTCAGTTAATCCTAAAAAAGAGTATGTCGTATATAAAATCACCTTTGAAAGGCCAATGGACGAGTGAAATTTACTGTACACGAGCTTTTTTGCCAAAACATGCACCGGAAACAAAATTGCAGCAATAACCCGTGCATATAGCCAGTCGAATATCGCAGAAATGTAAGAAGGTTGCTTAACAGTTCTTGACAAGTGTTTACCCTACAAGGCAATACGAAGAATAATTACGTCTTTAGATTATCAAATATTAGAAGTATTTAAAAGAAACGATAACAAATGTACTATCATATCTCACACCAAAAACAAAAAGTTAAAAGTCGACAAGAAGCTTTTCAGATACAAGTGTAGAACCTGATATATTTTTTCCAACTCCATGTATGTCATACTGATTCTTATTAATGATACCGCAACTAGCTTACTGATAGCAGAGCTGGTTGATATCTGTTTCTGTATCCAACTACAAAGCGATAAATACATTTCAATCATTAAACAAGAAACGTACTTTGGGCAAGTATTCTCGACTTTTTCCAAATGAATCATTATTCTAATATGTTAGAGAGTAAAAAATGAAGACGCTTGTACCCGTATAAAGTTTGAAATACTAAAGGGACGGAAATCATATACTGAGGTTGATAATGCCGCAAATCATCCTAACAGCATATCAGAAGGATATAATGCTCCATTAAATGTTTAGGGACGATCACAGTATCTATGGATCTCTAACTGGAGCGTTTAAATACGTACCTTTAAGTGTTTCACCGTTGTGTATACTATCTCAGCTCCCAGAGAAAGTATTAAATACTCGAAGGAACGTTCATATGCATGCCACGGTGGAAGCATGCTTAGAAATCTATCCCCAGGCCTAGCAGGAACGGAGTCCCGCAAATTATGAACCTGGAAAAGTATGGAAGCAAAATAGCTTAAGTATCGTTGCAATGCATATTAACACGGATGGTGGATAAGATACACAGTTGTACCTGATGTAAAAGATTACAATGTGTTAGCATTACTCCTTTTGGGTTGCCTGTAGTCCCGCTTGTGTATATAAGAGCCGCAACGTCATTTGACTTGATGGGCTCATAAACATACTTTTCACCTAAAACTCCACAAAATCAGACAAGAATGAAAATGTAAGCTATTAGCTAGCAATTGTAAGTTAACTTACGGGCATCATATGAATCAACCAAAACCGCACGATGTTCACGACCAATATCTATGATCTCGTTGTAGCTATAAGAGGGAACTCCCTCCTTCATATGGCCGACTAAGGATGATTTATCCCCCCGAAGAAGGATAACAAATCTAACAGATGCCTTGGAATTAAAGGCATCTGCCATTCGGTGATATAATTCAGGATTATCTACAGCAAGTGCAACACTGTTTTGGAAAGAATGGTTTCATGTTATTCTCTAAAGTGTGAAAAAAAAAAACGTTTATTGAAAAGAAACCCGGCCAACGTCTAAAAAGGACCTTTCGGAATGATTATAGATGTGTAAGAGCTCTTCCACAGATGATCGAGATCCCCTCACAACATTTATCGCTCCAGTGGCCATAATACCTACAACCATACTTATTAGAAATCAAAGGCTAAAGGAGAAAATCATATCTAACGGAATTAAGTTTACTTCAAGAATTGTACCTTGATCAGCAACAAGCCACCGACAAGAATTATCAGCAAAAAGTGCTACCTTTTCACATGGTTTGATTCCAATAACTCTTAACCCTTCGGAGAAATCCAAAATGTCCTGTTCCAGCTGCAAATTTCAAAAATTTCAAGTGAAAGTTCGAAATATTATGTCATATACATAGAAAAGAAGAAGGGAATATGTGATATAGTTAATAGAGGTGGCAATCTCGACCAGTGTACTTACGAATGGGTTTATTTGTGTAGCTATTGATTATCTCAAGCGAATTAATAAAATGTTATGAACCGGTTGAAAATCACCCAAGTCTATATAATTTAAGCATATAACCTCCTAAACCGGATTATATAAACGGGGTATCTTAAGTGACTGGTTTCGACCCGTTACCCAACCCGCCTCTAGAGATACAATAAAATAGAAGAAGACCTGCTTGTAAGTTATATTTGTAGGAGGGGCATGATGTGGATCCACCAATGCAACTCGATCACCAAACCTTTCTGCGGATAACCTCCAAATGTCAGGAATTGCCTTCAATTCTGTAGTCGAAACATTGTTCTTTGACAGAAACGGACTCTCAAGAAGAGATGAATACTTTCGTACTACCTTTTCTTCCGGCTACAGGTGAGCATTATGTTAGAAATGTCAAAACACAACACAAAAACGAGTAGTATAATTCGTATACCTTAGATTCAGAATAAGCTCGAATTCCATGACATAAACTAACATGATCACGAACGCCTTTTTTGCCACGTAAGAACACATTGTTAGAGTTGACCTTGACATTGTCACACCAGTACCAAAAGCCAAAAGGTTTCTGACGATTGTACGACTGCAAAAAGATCTCATCCATTGAAGTAATTGCAGTCGATATCGAATTAGTCATTGAAACAGCATTTAACAAACTTCCGTAAACTTTCATCTTGTATGTGTGTATCAACAGATATGAAGCTTGTATTTAAAGAAACTGAGAAAATGCAAAGACAAACTAACAAACAGGGGGAAATTTATTTATTAGTTTAGACCAGTGTTTTGAAACCCGGGTCGACCCGTCCGGTTGAACCGGTTGGACCGCTTCCGGCAAAAAAAACGGGTCAAAACAACCCGGGTTTTAAGGAAACTGAGAACCGGTCGAACCGGTGGGTTTTTAGACACCCGGGTCAACCCGGTTCGCTAATACCCGCCGGGTTTTGTTTTTTATACTATTTTTGAAAGTTAAAAGGTTACAATCTGGTAAGATTTATGCCATTTGAAGTTTAAAACTTATAATCTCGTAAGATTTATGCTTGGGTATAGCCTTTTGAAGCATAAATCTTGTAATCTCAGTATGACTTATGCCTTATCAAGTATAAAGTATGAAACTTGTAATCTTTTGAAGTAAAAAGTTGTAATCTCTTATTTCTTAATTAGATAAACATGCTTCTTTGATGTTTTTATGCAGCAAAGGTTAGTGTTTTGAACTTTTGACAGAGGATATTGGAAATTTTGGACATTTGCAGAGACCGGGTTGACCCGCCGGTTCAACCGGTTGGCCCGGTGACCCGGTGACCCGGTGGCTAGGCCGGGTCGATCATTGACCCGGTTTTCAAAACATTGGTTTAGACATGTATATTAATATATGGCTGTTAAAAAAAGAAGTGATGCCTCTCACATTTGGTGAGAGTTTGCTAACTCGAGGGGGGTGGGGGTGGTTACGTTTTGTTTTCAACGAGACTCAAATCCTCGACTTCAAAGAAGAGACACACACTGTTACATCTCTATATAATAATATCTATACTAGTAATGTGCTCTTTAAAGCCCACGATTGATGACATTGAGTTTTTAAAAGTAAACGTGGAAAATAAACCATTTTCGTCATTGGTTGAAATAATTTAAGACCGATAAGAAACTTAAAAGTTAAACCAATTAAAGATTTCCATTGCCAATGTTGTCCTTCCTTAGGGTTAAAATACAGCTAAATGAAGAAATTGGGAATACCAATATTAAATCAAAGGTTAGATATTTTTTGTAATCCTTAATATCAAATAAATACATGGTTCTAAATAGCGCGCTATAGCGCGAGGCGTGGTCTCGCCGTCACGAATCAGTCCATAGCGTTGTCTTAAAGCGTAGCGTGATGTAAGGCGCGCTATAGCGTCATATCGCGCGCTATTGCGTGTCGCGCCTTTTCTTGAAGCGTTTATTGTTATTTCAGATTTGGGCTTTTTCAATTCATCTATTTGGACTTATATCAAATGGACCACTCATATAAACTAAAAAAAAATAGATAAATAAGTGAAACCCAATCTGTATCACACACTCACACTCACACACAAAAATTTGTATACTAATTTTGTTTATTTGTATACTAAATATTGCCGTTATATATCTCGCCTTAACAAACGCCGTAGCCTCGCTATAGCTTGTAAGACTTGAGGCGTGGCAGTGCTGCTGCTACGCCACGCATCACGCTATTTAGAACCTTGAATAAATATATTGAATAATATCTATATTTTATATCTAATTATGTAAGGTGATTCGGTTCGGTTAAACGATTCGGTAAAATGATTTCCATAACCGATCCAAACTATTGGGTTAAGGAAAATCATAAAACCGAACCATCAGTTAATAAAATGGTTCGGTTTTAGTGGTTAATTCGGTTGTTGATCGGTTAAGTCGGTTTTTCGCATACCCTTATTATAAACAATCAGGGAACTTTCCCCATTTACTCGGTTAGTTTTCATATTGCAGGACAAGAGTTTGGACTGAGATAGATACTAGGACGAAGATCTTGAGATAGATACTAGGACGGATATCTTCTTTGGATCATACCTTCCGGATCTGAATCTTCGCCCCCTTTGTGTTGCGACATTCTGGTGTCGCAACAGTGGGCAAGAAGCTAGGTGCATGTACAAGAAAGGTGAGAAGTGAAGTTGGGCATGGATATCAAGTGGTAGAGGTTATATGACACGTCTGATTTTGTTAGAGGCCATGGGCGGCCGCCCGTCCTCGGGGACTTTGACAAACACCCTCTTAAGTCGTGAGCAAAGGCAGATTTGAAATTCAAGTAATTTTGTTAGTATTGAGAGGGAAAGTTAAGTTGCTCGGACTTTAGATAATGACGATCAGCGTTATGCTAATCATA
The DNA here is from genome assembly GCA_910822075.1 of Senecio squalidus. Lineage (NCBI taxonomy): Eukaryota > Viridiplantae > Streptophyta > Magnoliopsida > Asterales > Asteraceae > Senecio > Senecio squalidus. The sequence goes on from CAJVGC010000508.1 coordinate 47,044,255, forward strand.
AAATAATATAATTTTATATCACACGTACGTACAAGAGAACGAGACATTCATATACAATGAAATTGAAATGCCAAAATTTTGTGACGTGAAGAGAACGAGATATCATTACTTGTGAAACACAAAATTCGGATAATTAACTACAGAAAAGAAAACATTTATTCTGTAAAACATACTAAACATAAAAAATTAATTACTTGTATAGATCATCTATCTGCTCTTTATATAGTTCCGCAACTTGGTTCCTTCGGATCTTCATGGTTGCAGTCATCAAACCACTATCAATCTGAAAAAACATAAGGCGTTTTAAAGCATTCGAAAGTCACTGCTCAACGACTTTTACAACATAGCTTCAAAAAAGCAAGTTCGACACGTTTACTTTTTTGAATGGGTTGATTCAAGTTATGTTTTATCTCTAATGGGTCAAACGGGTCGAGGAGTTATTCAAAATATATTATTAATGCATAAATTGGAAAACGAGTACAACATATGTATTTTACCGTAAAAGGCTCATCAATGACAAGAATGGGTCCAATTTGAAATGAGCAATCCGAAGTCCTGCATTTACAGAAGATACCCAGAAAAAGTAAAACAGGTCGAAATATCGTTTAAATGAATATTCGGGAACTTGATAGTTTTTTGAGAAATTCTTAGACGTCTAGAATCTAGATACAGTAAGACAAATCAGTATGACTACGAAAATAACACAAAATAAAGGTGAAGTTGCATAGACTATTATAACTTAAATAGATTTGACATTTATTACCATTTCTGTAGCTCTTCCGATAACAATCCGACTATTTTCTTCTTGCTAAGTTCATTAGAACCAGAATCCGACATTGACAGCTTTTTCGATGCCAATAGAATTTCTTCTTTGTTTGGAACGATGATAGCTCCAAGACGACGTTGATCCTGGTTATCATTTGTGGTAATACAAATGAAAATAAAAAATCACCCTTTATGTTAGGTTGTCAAAGCAACGAACTCGTGTGCAATGGTTTTGGAAGACCAAAGGATATAAAAAAGGATAGATATGAAGTGTTACCTGGCCAATTACAACTATTTGTTGAATCAAACTACTTCTCATCGCGGCTTCTTCTAGTTGTTCTGGTTCGACGTTTTCCCCTAGTACCCATTTTAAACAGTGAAGCAAATCATGATATTATAAAAGTGAAAATGTAACAAAGAAAAATAAGATAAAATACCAACCTGTTGAAAGGACAATAGTGTCCTTGGCACGTCCTTCTAGAACAATAAGGCCACCAGAGTTACGACTTCGTCCTACTGAATGGGAAGGGGAGATCCAACCAATATCTCCAGTGTTTAACCAACCGTCCTCGTCTATGGCTTGTTTTGTTGCAGTGGGATTCTATTTTAAACAGGCAGATAAACTAATCACCATGAGTAATCTGTGGCAATTTGACCCATTTACTTATGGATGGTTTTTGGCTTATGTTTTATCTCAAACGGGTCAAAGAGGTTGATAGTCCCCCAATTATTTTTAATACATAAAACGTCCTAAATCATTTCACACCAAATTAGAATATTAATGAAAGTGAATAAAAATTTGTTATCGTATTTGACACGTTTATTCATGGAAAAATTGAACTAAAGTGTTTCGGGTCAGATAACCCAACCCGAGCTGTACCAAATTACCCGTTTTGACACGATCCGCCCATTGGAGGCGGTTTGAGGTACCTTGTAATAACCCTGCATGATGGGTAGTCCCCTGGCTTTGACAATTCCCTTTGAACCATGAGGAAGGTCTTCGCCTGTTTCATCGTCTACAACTTTTATTTCTGTATGTTTAATTGGATGTCCAACCGTGCCAAGAACCTTCAAATTTCAAATCTATGATGTTGTCATATAGTCCCAATCTAAAGAAGTACATACGATAAAAAAAAATAATGCCACATTCGGATTGGTATATTACATTGCAATCTAGTCTCCGAGCGGCTATTACAGGAGATGACTCTGTTAATCCATATCCAACTTGGATTTTTATGCCAATTGCCTATGAAAACATCAACATTAGCAAAATACAATATCCGTTCATGAGCAAACTGTATCTCCCAATGACACTCGATTCAACCCTAACCCAAAGATCAACTAGACCTAAATAACACAGTTTAACGTAAAATATTAAGAAACGGAGAACCTCCAAACCTCATAAAATTTGTCAACATGCAAAGGCAAGCTACCGCCTCCACTTATGCCAGCCTGTGGAGTGTAACATTTATGACAATCAGAAATTTATTAGATGTTCATTAGTCGTTGGTTGCAATGCTAAACATCCCACGTAGAAACTAGCAAGTATGAGTTATATGATAAGTAATGCTCTTAATAATAGTTAGTGAACCAGAGGTGGAGATTTCGGCATATTTGGTTATGAATGGGTCAATGTGGGTTATGTTTTATCTCGAACGGGTGAAACTGGTAAAATCAGAAAAGTTAGCTAAAAAGGAACAGGGCGAAAGTTGACCAAAGTGTATTTTCTAATGTATACAAAAAGTTTATCATTTTATTCAAATAATAGATTATACTGAAATATTACAATTTTTGCAATCATACTTAAAGCACTCAATATTTATATATCAAGAATATATTTATACAACGAAAAGTGTTTCGGGTCAACCCAACTGACACGTACCCCTAGTGAACCATATACAAAGTTCTCAAATGGTGAAACATATTTAGCATCACTCAGCATTCCAACAACACTAGAAGATAGACCGCTAGATACAACAAAAGAACTTGAAAAGAGTCGTATATCAAACCTTTGAAAGCCCGATAGATGAGTGAATTTTACTGTACACGAGCTTCTTTGCCAATAAATGCAATGGAAGCAAAATTGCAGCAATAACCCGTGCAAATAGCCAGTCCAATACTGAAGCAATGTAAGAAGGTTGCTTCTGAGTCCTTGACAAATATTTTCCCTGCAGCGCAATATCAAGAATAATTAAAATATTAGATTGTCGGATAACCAAAATAATATGCTTGAAATCCACCATCATATCTCATTGCAAAAAAAGAAAAAGTCGAAAGTCAACAAGATTTAAAGGTTGAACCTCGTATATATTTTTAAACGCCATGTATGCCATACTGATCCTTATAAATGATACTGCTATCAGTTTACGTATAGCTGAGCTGGTGGATATCTGTTTCTGTATCCCACTGCAAAACAAGAAATACATTTTAAACACTTGAACAAGATAGGCATAATAGAAACTTGTAGTGAAGGTAAATCAACTAGGGCACAGGCATAATTAAGACGGTTTGAATCAATATATACCTGTATAAAGTTTGAAATACTAAAGGGACAGAAATCATATATTGCGGCTGATAGTGCCGCAAATCGTCCTACAATGAAAATAACTGAATATCAGAAGGTAGGTGTGTAATCAGAAAACATGAAAAAGTTATTTGCTATCTTTAGAAACATCTAAGGAACTCGAACTAGAGTCAGAAAATACCTTTAAGTGTTTTACGGTGGTGTATACTTGCTCAACTCCTAAAGAAAGTATAAAATACTCGCACGAACGTTCATATGCATGCCAAGGTGGCAGCATACTTAAAAATCTGTCCCCGGGCCCAGCAGGGACGATGTCCCACAAATTATTGACCTGGAAAAGTATGGAAGCAGAATATCAGTATTACGAAGAACATGAAGATTTGATCGCTAATTGATTTTTCAAACGTAAATTTTATTAAATGTAAGATTCTTTACAAGCTTAATAAAATGGAAAGTGGGAAACATACATATTTTGTACCTGGTGCAAAATATTACGATGTGAAAGCATTACTCCTTTCGGGTTGCCTGTGGTCCCGCTTGTGTATATAAGAGCAGCAATGTCATCGGACTTGATGGGCTCATAAACATACTTTTCACCTAAAAATCCACACAAAAACAGCGAATGAAAATGTAAGCTGACTTACGGGAATTGAATGCTGGTGGATATGATAAGTTGACTTACGGGCATCATATGAATTAACCAAAATCGCACGATTTACACGACCCATATCTATGATCTCTTTATAGCTATAAGAGGGAATTCCATCCGTCATATGGCTAACTATGGTTGATTTATCTCCCCAAAGTAGGACAACGAATCTAACAGATGCCTTGGAGTTAAAGTCATTAGCCAACCGGAGATATAACTCAGGATTGTCCACGACAAGCGCAACACTGTTACGGAAAAAAATGCAAAGGATAAATTTATGTTATATTCTGAAGTGTTGAAAGAAGCTTGCAGATATCATAGCTAATTATTAACATGAGGAAATACTGGTTGAATACAGTTACTGCGTCTGCTAACCTTTCGGAATGGTTGTAGATGTGTAAAAGCTCTTCAACAGATGATCGAGATCCCCTTACCACATTGATTGCTCCTGTGGCCATAATACCTACACCCATGCTTATTAGTGTTACTATACTTTTAGTTCTCAAGTTGACACGTTAACGCAACATAAAGTTGAGGAATAAGAAGAAATAATCAGAAAGCACAAGTCATGTGAGAATGTCATATCAAACGGAATTAAGGTTACTACCTTGATCAGCAACAAGCCATCGGCAGGAATTGTCGGCAAAAAGAGCGAGCTTTTCACATGGCTTGAGGCCAATAACTCTTAAACCTTCGGAGAAATCCAAAATGTTCTGCTCCACCTGCAAACGAGAATCGGTTGTATACTTAACAGAGGTGGAAATATCTGCCAATTTACTTATGAATGGTTTTATATGGGTTGTATTTTATCTCAAACAGGTCAAACAGAATGTGAAACGAGTCAAACGGGTCGAACTGGTTGAAAGTCATTCAAAGTCTATTTTAAGGCATACAACCTCCTAAACCGAATTATGTTAAGGTTTTTATTATCATTGTAATGATAATTATCTCACATGTTATTTTTTATAAACAAATAAGCCCGTATTGACCCATACTTAAACTTGGCATATTTTGACCCGTTACCCAACCCGTCTGACCAACCCATCTTGCTACCTTTAGAGTGACAATAAAAGAGAAAAACCTGCTTGTAAGTCATATTTGTAGGAGGGTCATGATGTGGATCCACCAATGCAATTCGATCACCAAATTTTTCTGCCGAGGAACTCCAAATGTCAGGAATTGCCTTTAATTCTCCAGTAGATACATTGTTTTCTGACAGTAATGGACTCTCAAGAAGAGGTGAATACTTTCTCACTTGCTTTTCTTCCGTCTACAAGTGAGCATTATGATGGAAATGTCAGTATCTTTTATCAATATTACAAGCTTACTGTATCATCCTTCTACAACTTTATAAAATCAAACTAAAAAGCGTTGGAAAGTGCAAAAAGAGGAAGACCCTGCTGCATTTCTGATTACATCAGATTATATGATTAACGCCTACGATTACTTTAACATTATACCAAATTCAATCAAAACAGATTAATCATTTAGTCAGAACGTCAAAAATCATAATTATCTCCTAGTAATTTAAACGATGATGGATCATTATCATTAGACATTCTAATTTGTCTAGTTGCCTGAATGAACAGGTTATCTAAACGGAATTCGCTATGAATCACCAACATAAATTGCCACTTGACAGATACATTTAAAAATGAGAAAAAACAATTAATCAACTAATATGACCGACAACTTGGCAACATATTATCTTTGACACTAGCTCGTTTTTCTTGGTTCCATAGTAAAACTATGTCTTTTGTACCTATAACATTCTTAGCCAAGTAAAAAAAGTAACGCTTTTTTCTCTTGCCATCCCCGAGCAGAGACTTTTTTTCCATGAGCTTTTCTTACGTCTGAAATTAAGTACTGTAATAATTAGCTACAAAATCACTGTACTTTAATTGCTAAACAATTTTTTTCATTTTCTCCAATTTTCAACTACTTTATACTTTTCTTTTAACTATTTAAGAGATTTTTTTTGTCATTTTTGTATGCAATTTAATGTTGAAACAAAAAGATGGAATAACAATTACCGAAAAAACATCTGGTTTGACCTTATTTGTTATTTTCTTTAATAGTTTCGAAAGTACATATGGACCATATAAGTTTGCTAGCCCTACAATTCAATCAATGCGTCATAATGTTAGATGATATATACTATGATTAGAGTAATGTTTACGGTTTTTGGCTTAACTAAAAAACAAACCAAACAGTCTAATACGATAAGATTGTTTGGTGTGATGTAATACTTAACTAGAAGTTGTGAATTCGAGTCCCTTAATAGACAAAAACTATGAATAATTGTGTGTGATTTAATACTTGCCGTTTACGGGTTGCTACAAATAGTGAATTTTCAAGTATTATTAACGAGGACGTCTTCTCTTCCATCCAGAGGAAATCTTTGATTTGGCTTAAGCATAGGGGCAAAGAGGAAGGATTATGCTGGAATAACTGGTTTGTTGAACCTAGCTAGTTGTTTTCTCGGTTTTCTTGTCTCTTTGTTTTGTTGTTTCCTGTTGTTTTCTCTTTATTTTCGGTTCCGCCTCTTAGGCGGGTTGTAGAGTTAGCTTGCCTTTCTGCCTTTGGTATATATATATATTTTGCTTTTAAGAAAAAAACGAGAAACACAAAAGAAAGGCTAAACTGAGATGGTTTTTCTTTGTAATGGTTTTTCATTAGCTCTGATACCGTATTAAATTACCAAAATTAATGAATCGTAAAACAAAATTAAAGCATCAGACAAATAAATCAATTCTAACAACAAACAATTATCATACTCCCTCCGTCCCCAAAAAACTGTCACATTTCTATTTAAGTTTGTCCCAAAAACTATATTTTTGTCCTTAAAATTAAAAGATTTATTGCACCTATCTTATTTTCAACTTTTTAAACTTTAAAATTTACAGATTTATTTTAACGCATGAGCATAACATGTAATCTGATCAAACATACTATATTAATTGCATCTATCTTACGCTTTACGGGACTTTTAGGGACAGAAGGAGTAACTCATATTCATAAATTAACACAAAACCGAATAATTCGAATACCTTCAAATCCGAAAAAACTCGAATTCCACGACACAAACTAACTCGATCACGATCACGATTACGATCATTTCCAGAGTTGACTTTCTTGTCATTAACAAACCGAACCCGATAACAAAACCGATTCCCACGATAACAAAACCGTGAAACGATATCGTTGGATGAGGAAACTGCAACGGATATTGAATTCGACATCGATGGAGCTCGATTTAAGAAACCTCCATACAGTTTCATATTGTATGTCTGAATTTAATCGATCAGTGAAGCTTTGAATTTTCCGAAGTGGTGAGACTGAAAAGAATGACACACATTGGAAATTTCGTAACAAACTTAACTGCCTCGGGAGTACGGCACTCAGTTTATGCTTTTTTTCAGACAATTACTAGTATGTTACAAATTTGGTTTGTAATATAGATAGATTCATAGTATGTACGTGTATATATATATATATATATATATATATATATATATATATATATATATATATATATATTATCCAATTATTGAAGACACAAATAGTGACGTGTGTTAATATTTCCTATATATAATTTATAGAGTTAAATTAAATAAAAAGACGAATCATACCGCTTCAGGTTTTATTCTTAGGGTAAATGAATGTAAAGGAAAAGAAATAAATAAATTATCGTGTTCTCTGTTTATACATTTTATTCGATTAAACAATTCGATCATATTTTGGGTGATCGTAAAGTAAAATAAATATTTTCCTTTACTTTAATTTTTTTTTCTTTACATTACTTTCTTTTACTTTAATTTTAAACTCTAGAACAGAATGTTGGTTTTGTTAATATGGTCTAATGAACATATGATTTCAAATATTACTAGAACTAAAGTTTACTTTCATATTAAAAATATATTAAATACAAGTAAAAATAATACATGTGCCAATGGGGGTTTACCCCATTGGTAGGAGGTTATCATCCCCTAGGAAGGTCTTGGGTTCGACCTCCGCGTACTATCCAATTGGATGTCAGTGTGGGTCCGAATCACTAAAATAGCCGTTTTAAAATAAATAAAAAATAATACATGTAATTTATGTATATTAAATGTTTTTATTAGCATTTGCAGTTCACTGACACATTCTAGCAAAAAACATAATTTGATTATAATGAATTTTAACTTTTCAAACACTAACTGATAATAGCATTAACCTCATATTCAATTTTCATAGACGCATTGCTATGCGTGCAGGAAATTGTTTTTTAATATTTGGGCTTCGTTTTGGGCTTCGTCGTTTGGGCTTATATCGGTTTTGGTTTGGATCTGGTTCTTGGCTCGTCTTCATATTTTTGTATTACACGCGGCAGATTTTAGTATTACACGTGTCTTCGTCCTGACTGAATTCCTTCGACCTCTTTCTTTGTTTTTCCGGTGTCGCTGCATTGCCGTCGTTTAGCATTTTCAGGTAATTTTTTGTAATCGTTTGTTTTTGTTCGTCCTCTTCTTCATTCGAATTTTTTTTTTAGTGGTGTCAGTTAGCTAATCAGGCCTGCATGTTTTCTTCTATAGATTTTCCTGCCTGTTGTTGTTCTTCAAAATTTCTGAGGTATATGTTTGTATTTTGTCTTTGCTCTTGCCTTTGATTTTTGTGGAATCAAAGTCTTTGTGGATGTATGGAATGTGGATATATGTTAGTCGAAGTTTTTGACTTTTGTGGAATGTGGTATGTGGGTTTATGTTCTTCAAAATTTCTAGTTTATGTCTTTGTGGCTTTTGATTTTTGTGGAATATGGATATATATTAATCGGTCTGATAGTTTCCTGGTTGTAGATTTTGTGTTGTTTTTTATTTTTATGTAGACTCTAACTTTTTTAATTCTTATAGGTTTTGTGCATTTTTATTTTTACGTGTTTTTGTGGAGCACTAGATTTTAGATTCTGATTTTTTGGGTAACTGATTTTGTTTTATTTTCGTCGTGTTTTATGCGTAGTTGTTACGGTTTGAGCTACTACCGGTTACTGCTGTTGTTTGTCATTGCTGAGGTATGTTTTTGCATTTCGTTCTTCCTCTTACTCTGCAGTGTTATTGATTGTTGTTTTTGTGTTCACGGGTTCCGGATTTTATGTATTTGTGTTTTTATATATTTCTACGAATGGGTGGTTTTAATATTTTTTAGTGAGTCTGTAGATTGTGTGTTTTGTAAGTTTTTTATTTTGTGTTTTTTACTTTTGCGATAGTTTTGTATCATGTGGGGTAGCAGTCTTAGGGTTGGTACTTCTTGGCCTGTGCTTGCTGTTCCTATACGTCGTAGGGGTAGGGGTCGTCGGCCTGTTGCACCTCCTGCATTAGTCTCAAGCGATGCTTTGCCCACGTATCATGATTCTGGTGACGCAAGCTGCTATTGTAGTTATTGTGGCGCTTATTTCTGGTACGAAGAGAGGGTTCTGCTAGGTTCACGGGTTGGTCGTCCTGTTTATAATCAGTGTTGTAAAGGGGGTTCGGTGGTTTTGACTACGTCTGTTTCTCCGTCGGTTGCTTTGCTTGCCTTATATGGAGATTCTCATTTTATGCGCAATATTAGGGCCTATAACTCTATGTTTTCGATGACCTCATTCGGCGCTAAAATAGACAGTTCTGTGAATGTGGGACATGGTCCGTATACGTTTAAGGTTTCTGGTCAGGTGTCCCATTACATAGGTTCTTTGTGTCCTGTGCCTCCAAGTGCTCCACGTTTTCTACAGTTGTATGTATATGATACCCCAAATAGCGTTCAAAATAGGTTGCGTTTCTTTCCGGCTGCTGAGAATGACGATGCTCTTAAACCTGATGTGGTGACTGTTTTAACTAATCTTCTATTCTCATGTAATGAATATGTTCGAACATTTACAAGGGCGGCCGAGATTGCAGATTGTAATAACGTTGATGATTATGCAGTGAGGTTGTATACTAATGTACCTGATAGTAGGTATGCTATACCGCAGCCGGGGACGTTGGGCTCCATTGTTGTAGCTGATGACGCGAATGCTAATGCGTACGATATCATTATTCGATCCAAATCTGACCGCCCATTTCGTATTAGTAAGCTTCATCAGTCTTATATGCCTCTTCAATACCCTTTGTTGTTTCCGTACGGTGAGGTGGGTTGGTGTCCATCGTTGAAATTAAGGTCCATGTTTGGTAAGGAACCTAAATCCTTGACGGTCAATATGTACTATAGCTACCTGCTACATAGTCGCCGCGATATTTTTTCATTATTGTTACGTGGTGGTAAACTGTTTCAGCAATTCTTGCTCGACGCCTACTTGTGTGTGGAGGAGAGCAGGTTAGAGTATATTCGTAATCATCAGAATTCCTTAAGATCTGAATATGCAGCCGGCGTGTTTGATGCGATCTCAAGGGGGGACTCTATGGGCAACCAAATTGGGAAACGCATATTTCTGCCTTCGTCTTTTGTTGGAGTGTCGCGATATATGTACAAGCTTTATCAGGACGCTCTTGCTCTCTGTCGTGTCTACGGTAACCCTCAATATTTTATTACTTTTACGTGTAATGCTAACTGGCCCGAGATCAGCAGGTTTATGGATTCACACAACATGGGACATTTTCAAAACAAACCCGATATCATTGCGAGGGTCTTTAATATGAAGGTAGGTAACTTCATCAATTTTCTTAAAGAGGATAGGCCGTTTGGCGTCGTAACTGCGTGTGGGTACCGTTTTTTTCTTCGTTCTTGCTCTACTACATTTTTAACGTCTTTTTATTACTTACCACCGTCGCTACTGCATAACATGTCCAGATTTGTACACAGTGGAATTCCAAAAAAGAGGTCTACCGCACTGTCATACACTTCTGTGGGTTGAGGAGTCGTTTAGAATTAGAAATCCCGTTGATGTCGACAAGTATATTACAGCAGAATTGCCTAATCCCGTTACCGAGCCAAGATTGTTTTCTACTATTACAAAATCTATGATTCACGGAACCTGCGGTTTATCTAATTCTGGTGCTCCTTGTATGCGAGACGGTACTTGTAAAAAGCGATTTCCAAAACAGTTTTCTCTTTCTACTTATTTCGACAAGGACGGGTATGTACACTACAAGAGATCTGATTCTTCGGTTTTTACGACAAACAACGGAGTTCATGTACATAACGGATTCGTGGTTCCTTATAATAAATTGTTATGTAGTCGTTTTGACGCGCACATAAACGTGGAGTACTGCGGCTGGAACATGATGATAAAATACCTCTTTAAATATATATCCAAGGGCGTGGAGCGTGTGGCATTTACGTTACAGAAATGTGATGCCTCTGCACATCCAAGTTCAGGAAAATCTGGCGCGTCTACTTCTCATTCTGTGGCAGCTGGTACCGAAAAAGGGGTTGATGAGATTGAAAACTTTGTGGACGGAAGATTTATATGTCCGCATGAGTCGGCTTGGCGGCTTCTGAATTTTTCTATACACGAGAGAGAGCCTGCTGTTCAAGTGCTACAGGTACATCTCGAACACATGGAAACTGTTACATTTCAGGATAACTGTGATCTACAAACGTTGACACGCAACACTAATTTTGGTAGTTCCACTGTATCGAGATGGTTGATCAATAATAGATGGGACCCGGATGGCCGCCACCTGACCTATGTTCAATACCCACTGTTGTTTTCGTGGAATGCAGGCAAGAAAGAGTGGATTTTTAGGACAAAGAAGATAGTTACTCCGATAGGTAGAATGGTTTACATACACCCCACTGCTGGCGAACTATTCTATCTGAGAATGCTCCTTTGTCACCAAAAAGGATGCCGTAGATTCGGTGATATTCGTTCTGTCAACGGTGTAATTTATTCCTCATACCGTCTTGCATGCGAGGCACTTGGTTTAGTTGGCGATGACAAAGAATGGTTGACTGCTTTCAACGAGGCTTCCTTCTGGGCATCTTCCATACAGTTAAGTTCTCTTTTCTGTAATCTTTTGTTATTTTGTGACGTTAGCGATCCAAAAATTTTGTGGAACAATGCCTGGCCGAAAATGGGGGATGATATCGTTCATATTCTGTCGGCCTCTGCTACCTCTTCAGATTCTGTGATATCAGAGGCTACATTACAGCAACACATTTTATTCGAGCTTGAAAAAATACTAAACGCTGCAGTTCCATCTAAGTCTTTAGTTTCATTTGATTTGCCTCTACCATCGTCCGAATTACTATTGACATTGAGAAACCGACTATTATTAGAGGAAACATTATATGACAGGATTTTGCTCGCCCAACAACATTTACAGATGTCGCATAACTTAAATTCAGAACAGTTACGAGTATACAACAGGATACGAAATGATGAGGCAAAAGGCAAGCAGACGATGTTATTTGTATACGGTCATGGCGGGACGGGAAAAACGTATCTTTGGTCAACTATATTAGCATACTTTAGGTCTACCGGGAAAATAGTTTTGGCTGTCGCCTCATCAGGTATCGCATCCCTGCTTTTACCGAGTGGCAGAACTGCCCATTCTCGATTCAACATACCCATCGATTTAACTAACATATCTGTCTGTAATATAAAGAAAAAAACCCAGCTGTCTGAATTGTTACAACAAACATATATGATCGTATGGGACGAGGCGACTATGATGGATCGGAGATGCTTCGAATGCGTGGACCGCACATTTAGGGATATACTAGGCAAAAAGGAGAAACCATTCGGTGGCATATCTATGATCCTTGGAGGGGATTTCAGACAGACTTTACCTATAAAACGAAAGAAGGGACACCAGGACATCATGTTAGCAACTCTACCCAATTCGTATCTATGGCCGTACTTTAGTTTATACAAACTGTCACATAACATGCGTTTATCACGTTTTCATACAGGCGACTCTATATGTACAGATTCCAGTCTTTTTGCACAATGGCTTCTAGATATTGGGAACGGGACTATTGGCTTTCCAGATACGCTTAGTTCTAAGTACACCTCGCAAATCCGAATTCCAGATGGCTTTCTCATAAAAGATAGTGTATACTGTCTTCAACAGCTAATCGATTTTGTTTACGGACCATCTATTCTGCTTGCCCCAACACGAGAAAACCTTTGCAACAGAGCAATTATTTGCCCTAAAAACTGTACAACCGACGACATAAATTCAATGATTTTGGACAGCACCTCAGAACAACCAACCTCATATTACAGTTCTGACTCTATTACACCACATGCTAGAGAAACCTTAGATTTAGAATTGTTATATCCAGAGGAGTATCTTAATCAATTAAACTTTCCCTGTCTTCCATTACACAGACTGGATTTGAAACGAAACGCTCCAATTATTCTGTTACGTAATATGAATCAAAAAAACGGCCTCTGTAATGGCACGAGATTAATTGTTACTAGACTTCTGCCGACGATCATTGAGGCCGTCATCATGACCGGGACATGCATTGGGCAAAAGGTTTTCCTTCCTAGAATAAAATTCGTTCACCACGATCCAGAACTCCCCTTTACTTTTACCCGAAAGCAGTTCTCGTGCAAAATTTCATATGCCATGACAATCAACAAAAGCCAAGGGCAATCATTGCAAAAAATAGGAATATTCTTGCCCTTCCCGATATTCGGTCATGGTCAGCTATACGTAGCACTGTCTAGAGCCACTTCCCCTGATTCCGTTAAAGTGTTGATTAAGGACGAAAACGCAGAGTATTCAGATCATACCAGAAACATCGTCTGCGGGGATTTTCTATGTTTTGTAGACAATCTACAGAATATATAACATGCCGCTGCAGTCATATATACGTGTACAATAAAAATTTTGGAAAATAGAGCACACACAAAAAATTTTGAATTTTTTTTTTCTACATTTCTCAGAATTGCAAATAAAATTTACAAAAAAATTAGTTCTTACATTCTTCATAATTGCATTTTCGTTATCTACTAACAACCTATATCTTTCTATAATTGCAGGAAACCATGGTTCATATATCTGATCTCGAATACGGTTGTGCCGGCTTACCTCTAAACATAAGAATCTTAAGAAAATGGACTCCCCATTTCAGACAGAAGGAGACGTGGTTTATTGCAGCCGACGAACATGTAAGAATAATATATTTATTACAAATCTTCCACATTTACAAACTCCCGCCATCTTAACATCTATTACTGCACATCAAATCATGTAGCTTATGTGTAAACATTGTACACTTCCCACTTTTACAAAATACACGTATGCTAAGTATATGCTCACAACAGGCAGACACAGCCGCAATCGTCGGTGAACAACAAGGCCAGCAGTTTGTAGAATCAAAATTTCAGATCAACAGCTGCTATGTCATAGAACAATACTCGTGTACAGAGACGCCGAAGTACCAAAGAATGATCAAAAACACAATTCACCTTAATGTCGGAGAGGCTTCAAGGATTGCTTTAATCCATAACGTGGAGAAAATACCCGAACACTGTTTCGACTTCGTCTCTGTAAACCAACTACGGACGTTCCTAGAGAACCCTACATACTACCCAGGTACGTAAATTATAGTCACTCCACTAATACGATTTTTGCGATACAGTCTAAAAAAATAAATTACAAACGCAGACTTTCTCGGGAATTACAGAAGGCAGACACTTTGTTACAAAAAAAATGGTGATCCGTTCCTGCTCTTGACTCTGATAGATTCTGCGTAAGAACACAAAAATCCCATATTTTCATACTATTGCACAAAAATAATAATAACAATACAATAAACTAACACTACCACTATATCGACATCACAGCGGAGAAGAAATAACCGCAACGATTTGGAAAGAGTGTATGGAAAACGCAGAAAAAGTAGACACTTCTACCCTATCCGCAGTATCTCAAGGGACAACGATAGCTATAACAAACGTTAAACCAGCAACATACGCAGGTATGCACACTGAAATACAAAAAAAATCCAAATTAACATGTTTGCAACACGACAAACTGAATGCTTTATACATAAACTATTTCAGGGGCATTAAAAATGTCGTCCACAGATGCGACTCATATTATTGTCCACCCACAACTACAGTCAGACTTGGCTCAACAACAACAACTAACTATAGCAGGTACAAAAACATCGACACTTACCTCACACACCACTGCAACGCTGCAGGAACTAACATCAATGCCTTACGAATCAATATCGGTAAGTAATTAAACCCAAACACGTATAATTCACAATTTTACCATTTCAAAGAAAATGCAAACGTTCCGATAAAACGCAGAAACACGCTTTGTTTACAAAAAATTGTCTTTATGTAATTCTTACATCAACAAAAAAAACGTGGCAACAGCAAAAGACAATCTCTGCCAACGCAAGAATCACACAGGTTCAGATAGAAAACAGCTAGTATACTGTATCTTGTCCAGAATGCAAGTGCCAGATATCAAAACAGAAACAAAGTTGGTTCTGTCCAAATCATGGCCAGAAATCTGATCCGAACTTCTTGTAAGATCGTAATACTACACATATATACATATATCATATTTAAAAAAAAAATTGATGAACTAACATTAATCATACAATTGCAGCTATAATGTGAGAGTCATCCTTTCCGACGGAACTGCTGAATTAGAGGGCATCGCAACGGATTTGTGCATGCAAAAGATCGTAGGCCGGACTTGCAAACAAATAATCACAGAGGACGGTTATGAAGATCGCAAAATGATGCCTCCCGCATTCAAAAAGGAATGCATGAACACGAAAAAAATTCTATATAGAACTCACCAAAAAATCAAGTCCCAATAATATCAACTTCGTCATCGTCAACACAGAATCAATAATCGAGCAAACACCATCCCCACAGTTCACGACCCCCAAATCTCCAACAGCCACAGAAATGTTACAGATCACCCATCCACCATATTCGCCTACGACTCCGAAAACCGACACCCATACCCAAACAAAAATCCTGACTGAAATACAAGAGACCACCAGGCCGCGCACTGCCAGACAGTTATCGTTCGAGTCAAAAGGTAACGACGTTAAAAAAAAAAACGTCTGCGTATATAAAAATACTAATTAAGGATATTCCAAAACTGCAGATGATGCCAAAGACAACCCAACAGAAACAAAAGAGCTCACCGACGCAAGCAACACCGCACAGTTATCGATAGAACCAAAAGGTAACCACTTTCAATATATGTCACCTTACACAAAAATACTAATTATCATCACTCCAAAATTACAGGTGACACCGCCAACACAGCCGATAAAGCAACGCAAAAACGGAAACAACCGATAATCGAGCAAATACCATCCCCACAGCTCACGACCTCTAAATCTCCTACAGCCACAGAAATGTTACAAATCACCCCTCCACCACATTCACCTACAACTCCAAAAATCGACACCATAACCAAACAAAAATCCCGACTAAAACACAAGGGACCACCAGGCCGCGCACTGCCAGATAATTATCGTTCAAATCAAAAGGTAACAACGTTAAAAATACGTCTGTTTATATAAAAACACTGATTAACGATATTCCAAAATTGCAGATGACGTCGAAGACAGCCCAACAGAAACAAAAAAGCTCACCGAGACAAGCACCACCGCACAGCTATCGATAGAACCAAAAGGTAACCACTTTCAATATACGTCAGGTTACTTAAAAATACTAATTACCATCACTCCAAAACCACAGGTGACACCGCCGACACAGCCGATAAAGCAGCTCAGAAACGGAAACCAACAGACGCAACAGGTATTCACTATCCATAACAAACAACAATACTAGCAAATGTAGGCACACCCGCTCTAAACAAAAGTCATGATACTTTGCAGATACAATAGACACTCTAAACCCCACAAAACGTGAACGTTTCCCTGAGTGAAAAACGAAGGACAAAAAAATTCAACAGCACCCGTTTGGAACGACGCTTTTGTAAGAACAACGAACCCCGTTTTTAGGTGAATGTAAACATAAATCACTCCAAGTTCCATACGTCTTGTAAACAACGTGCTGATGTGATCCTCAAAAACGCATCCGTCTATGTAAATATTAAATACTAGGAACTCGATATCTTTTGCTTTACTTAAAAATCGGATATGTTACAAAATTCCAGTCATCTACAAAACGCACTGCACTCCTATAACGCCGATCCATATCGTTCAATTATAAAACTTCGGTTCTACAACATCCATATGTGTCGATGTCACATAAATAAATACAAAATATTACTACCAAGTACCCCAAATCCATTACAATCACCACGTTTTATTCAAGTAATACGAACATCTGCTCAGATAAATAGTAAATAACGGCATCGCTTTGGCAAATAGCTACATTTACATTTCAATTACTCACCATTAAATTGGACTTCCAAAATTTACATACTTCAAAAAATTAAATATGTAATAAGTGTACGAGTCAAATTCAAATATTTATATATGGTAAAACGTCTACAGGCCAAATTAAAGCATTCTTTCCTGACATAACACAATATTGATTTTAATATTTCGTTCCAACTTTCTATGTACTTCACCACCTTCGGATTATCTTTCCACTCTTTACACACTATCCATTGTATACGTGAACAACTTTATTCAAAATTTGTTTTCAAAAGACCAAAAAAGCAAACGGTACGTGAACAAGTTTATTAAAAATTTGTTTTCAAAAGACTAAGAAAGCGAACGGGCCTAAAAAATCAAATCCAAAAAACGGGCCCAAAAACAACCTCTATTTACATAGACCTACAAAAAAAAACACACACACACAACAAAAAAACCCTAAAACAAAGCCACCTTTCCCGGATACGCAACCGCCGTTCCCTACCCTAAACCGATCGCCGACAACATTTACCACCTCACCTTCAAAGTTCTCTTGGTCGAAGGCGGTAGATCAGTGCATCTGGTTTCGCTGCAGTCAACCCTACGAACCCATTTCAAAAGAGAACGAACAAATCAGCGTAAACAAACAAACGAACCAGATGCATCTGATTTACCGCCGTCTACTAAGTGGAAGAAAGTCGATTAATGCCAAATCTGCCACAGTAGCCAACCACAAAATCAATTCCATCGAATATCAGATAAGTTGCCTTTCTGATAATGATTTCCCCTTATACCTATTTTCTTACTGAATCTACAATCAGCGATAGCTGTTTTAATATACTTTTCACTTTTCAGGTTGTAGAAAGTCAAAGATGAAAACAATGACAGAGCGACGGCAAGCAGGTAAATACCCTACCACTACGTTTACCCATAAAAAACAACCCCTATTGTAAGACTAAAACCCTCACATCCGTTAATCAATACATTTAACCATTCTTATTTATTGTACTCTAATAAGTTATTATTCGAAAAGGTCAGTCAAACTAACACGAAAACGAAAAAAATAAAACAAACCGAAATTAAAGGACTGAAAAACATGAATCGTAACGTGCAACTGAAAATTAGGACTACTAAAAACAGGTTTTTGGATTCAAATGTTAAGGTTATGAGTTTCGAACATTTGGGTAACGAGTTGATGAGCCGACAACAAAAAAAAGCCGTCTTCCGCGAAGACGATTTTTTTCGTTGTCGGCTCATCAACTCCTTACCCAGATTTTCCAAACTCAAAACCCTAACATTCCAATCCAAAAACCTTTTTTCAGAAACCCTAACTTTCAGTTCTACCTTACAGTTTATCTTTTTCAGTTCTTCAATTTCGGTTTGTTTATCTTCTTCGTTCGAATGCTTTGTTTTTAGACAACTGTTTCCTCTTTTACAAGTGTCTACGCGTTAGTAAAAAATGAGCATATTGCTGGAGTTAGAGAAAAAAGTGGAGACCGGTTGGAACGAATGACAGCAAACACGGACGCCGTAGGGTGAACCCTGCGGCTTCGAAAGCTGCTGCCACTCCTTCAAACCCATCTTCACATTTTTCTTTAACTTCAGCAAGATGCTCGATCTTTACTAACGCGACGCGTACAATTCAGATTCCACCACATTTCGTTTCTGATGGGTCAATTAAACTAATAAGTTTTAACCGAATCCAAAGGTGATTCAAAATGGTCTCCGCATTTCCAACTAACGAAATAACGAAAACCATTGCAAAATCACCTTCGCATTCGGGCAAAGACAGTTCGTTCGATTGAACCATCCCAAACGACAGCCAACAGAGATCGACCCATTATGCGCTGTCTTAACTTTTTTTTTTTCCTAGAACATCCTATTCTTGCAGATTCAGTAACTAATAAGAGCAGGCTCCTACACAACCACTCGGCTGCTTACAAAGCAACACAAAATACAAAATAGACTCAAAGAATCCGAACATTGGTTGCAACCAGGATCAGCAGCCGTGCTACTAATCGTCCTTTCTATTTCAGATGACTGTAATCGAACTCGTGCGAAGCACGATGGATCTTCTAGTTGTTATCAATTTTCATACATAAATTGCTCAAAAGTGGTTCGTCAAATTATAATTTTGGTTCTTATACTATTCTTAAAGTGTAATAGCAATTATGTGAAAGATATTTAGTGTTAGGGAGTGTTTGTTTGAGCTTAGTCTGAATTTTCTGACTTATATAATCGTTTATGGGCTTATTATTGTTTATTATGTCATAACAAACAGTAAGAAGCCCATAAACGATACATAAGCCAGAAAATTAGAGCTTATGAAACATAAACCGAAATGTCAATAAGTAATAAACCTCTTATATAAGCCCAAACAAACACCACCTTAATATTGTCGATAGCTTAAATTAATAGACTTGTTAGTTAAATAAATTGTTTTCAAAGTATATATATACTAATATTTTCCAAACTTTAATTATCAAAAGAAACTTCAGATGAATTTACATTTCAAAAAAGTAAACACACTAAGGTCACTGAGTACACAATAAATTACACGCATCAAAAGTGTCACGTCTTACCTACCAACAATTATTATTATTATTATTATTATTAAAATCAAAGACCATTAAAAAATTTAAAACCAAAAGAGTTAATTATAACTTTTTATTTTAAAAACTTACTTAAAATTTAATTTTGTTTAAAAATTGAATATCTCGAAAATAGTAAATGTATTAAACGAATAAATTACACCATTAAAACGAATATTATTTTCTATTTCTATAGAGCATCCACTTGATAAACTTTTGACAAAAAAAAAATCCGTGTTTTTTGACGAGTTTTAGATAATTTATATCATAAAATCACAGTTTTATCATATGTGATTTTAGTAGTTTGACTTATGATTTTTGTGTTTTTTTTTTATTCTAATTAAATATACATCATATAATATATTTAGGTTTTGAAATTCACATTTAGTGTTCATATCACATTTGATTTTACCTTACGAATATCACAATTTGACCAAAAACGAATATAAAAAAAGTCATCAAATTTCGATTTTTTTTCGGGTCTATATAAATTATACCTCATATAATATTGTTGTGTTTAAAATTTCACATTTAAAGTTAAAATAATGTGTGTTATTGACTTATTTGTTTTAAATTCTACGTATATTATAATATCATGATTTAAGTTAATATCATATGTTATTTTAGTACCACTACATGTTATTTCGTTGATTTTTTATAGGTTTTAATTTAATTATATATCATATAACGATTTTAGATGTTTAAATCCACATTTTATGTTAATATTACATGTGAATTTAAACATTTGTCTAAAAATGAAAAAACAAAAGTTGTCAAATTTTTTTTTTTTTTTAGGGGTTTAGATAAATTATACATTCTATACAAACTTTCTTCAGACGATTATTACTTCACTTAGTAATGAGTTATCCATGACTGATTTAGGGGATCTTAATTATTTTCTGGGAATCTCTGGCCCACGCAATTCTAGCGGTAAGTTTCTATCTCAACAAAAGTATGCGTTTGACATTCTTGAGCGTGCTCATATGCTTAATTGCAACCCATGTCGTACTCCTGCTGAAACACGGACGAAATTAGAGGTTTTGTGTCCTCCCGTTTCTGATCCTACGCTCTACCGCACTTTAGCTTGTGCTCTTCAGTATCTTACGTTTACTCGGCCATATGTTTCATATACGGTACAACATATATGTTTATTTATGCATGATCCTCGGGAACCACAATAGAACATATATGTTTACTCGGCCATATGTTTCATATACGGCCATATGTTTCATATACGGTACAACATATATGTTTACTCGGCCATATGTTTCTTCGATATATTCGTGGTACGGTACATCATGGTTTTTAGATTCACTCATGTACTACTGATGGTCTTACTGCTTACTCTGACGTTGCTGATTGGGGTGATTATCCCACTTCGCAACTTTCGACATCATGTTACTCTGATTTTCTTGGTGATAATCTTTTATCTTGGTCTTCTAAGTGTCAGGGTATTGTTTCCCGCTCTAGTGCAGAGGCGGAATATCATGAAGTTGTTGTGAAGGTCGTGGCTGAAACATGTTGGCTTCGCAATCTTCTTCGTAAGCTTCAAGTCTTGCCTACTAAGGATACTATTGTTTATTGTGACAACATTAGCTTTGTATACATATCAGCGAACCATGTTCATCATCAACGGACAAAACATATAGAGATGGATATTCATTTAGTTTGATGATAAAGTGGCTCTTGGTCAGGTCCGGGTTCTCCATGTCCCTTCTCGTTTTCAATATGTTAATATCTTCACTAAGGGACTATCATCTACATTGTATACTGAGTTCAAATCCAGTTTGAAATTTTGTTCTTCATCCCCCAATCAAACTGTGGGGGGTGTTAGTATATATGTATTATTGTATTTTATGTATTTAGTAGGTTAGCTATTACCGTTATTAGCCTTTGAAGACTCATCTATGTAATTATATATATATTGATACATTATGTTAATAGAATGATTTATTGAGCCATATACAATCTTATGGAAACTTTGAAATTTACTTTTAGTTCGCTTTTGAGATCGGGTGAAAAATCGAGTTTTCGGTTCATTTCACCCCTAATACGGTACTCATTTTTGTATCGGTGATATACATAAAAAAAAAAAAAAAAAAAAAAACAAATATTGATCAAGTTCGAGTATTTGAAATTTTAAGTCTAATAATTTGATCATTATATTGCATAATCTGTTTTCGAAACATAATCCCAAACATTCATAAATCGACAAAAATCATCAACATTTCTATAAATTACTTGAATAATCATTAAAAAAACAGATTCAACGAATAACAAACAACTAATTAAACTTCAAGATGTGTTTCAAATAAATTTTAAAACATAATACGTCATTATTTACTATGAATTATTTCATGTGTCCCGAATTTCTCATATGACCGAAGTTGATGACTAATCCGATGGAGAGGGTCTCCCGGTTATGTTCACCTGATAAACCGCGGTCCCATCAGGATGTAACAATCCCCAGTGTCGTTCAGTAGCCGGTCCATACTTTTGATTCTCATCGTACATTGAGAATATAAATGTTGGAATAACTTCCCCGGGTCGGGCTGGAGTTCCAACACTTGGAACCAAAGACATTTTTCTTATAAGATTGTTGTTGTACTCAGCTGCATTTTCGCTGTTGGCACCCACATCACCTTCGTGGGGCCAGCCGGTTTCAGCAATAGCTAGTGTGACATTACCATATCCAAGTTTAGTCATTGCATAGACCACTGAGTCGAGCATTTGGTCCAAAAGATCCATGTAAACTAGTCCACTTTGTGGGTCAGTGTAGGTTTCGTTTCCGCTTCTAAGTAAAGCAAAATCAAGACTTATTCCATTTTGATTCACTGTTTGATTCGCAGTTTGATTCGCTGTTTGATTCGAAGTTTGATTCGCTGTTTGATTCGCTGTTTGATTTGTTGTTTGATTCACAGTTTGATTTGCGGCTTGATTTGCAGTTTGACTGTCTAACCATGTAAAGTAAGGGTAAACATCTAGGAAGAAAAACGATTTTGTCCCGTTTAAGTATTTCAATAATGGTGCCATAAGTTGGCGAATTTCTGGCCTGAAGCTTCCATTTGATGGTGGAAATGTTGTTTGCATCATGTCCATAGAAAGTGGGGTTCCGACTTTGATGTTTTTAATCCCTTGGGCTTTAATCGTGTTCTTAATCCTTCTCATGGCGGGTACAAGATCACGGGCTATTTGCATATCTTGTGTTGTGTTTATAGAGCTAAAAACATCATTCCCCACTAGAACGAAACGGATTCTAGTACCAGGATAGTGAGTCAAAACATGTTCGTATACCCATTGGTCAGCTAGATGTTGATTTTCCGCGATTCCAGATATTTCATCATTCGCTATTGAGATTGCAACGTCGATATCTTTTCCTGATAAAAGATTAAGTATTTCATGGTCAGCGTCATATAGTTTGACCCGACCAGCGTTCATATTTTGGAGAAGTTCAATTGATCGAGCCGGAGGTGGAAGGTTGTTTCCAAGCCGCCCGTAGCTTATACCAATCCTATTCGAAACCACCGCCCCTAAAATCACAAAATAAAAAAAGTTAGTATTAGTAAAACTTGAAAAGTAAAAATGATATAAAAACATTAATAGTAAGAAGTGTTTGGGATTTCGTTTGCAAATAACAAATACTCAATTTTGAGTGTCAGAACGTAATCCCAAACACTTCGTTAAAGAAAAATTATGTAAGAAAGGTACTCGAGAAAGCAACGAGAGAGAAAAAAGAGAGGAAAACAATAGCCATGTTGGTAAATTTGTGATTCTCCATATTGAAGAATGGTAATATCATATGATAGTGTATTAGTGATTGAAATGGTATATAGATGAATATATGATGGTGTGTATATATATATATATATGTATACATGAGGATAGTGTTTCAAAAAGAGTGATTGTTCAACTTCATCAATGATCTTTGTGATGGTTTTATTTAATATTAATAATATAATTTAGAAATGTTTACATGAAGGTGAGCAAGACAAAGGTTATGAGGGGAGAGATTTGATGTGTTTGGTATTTTATATTTTTCGAATTTACAGCCTTTTTTTCTTTCTTTTTGATTGCTTGTGACCGAAAAATTCAAGATAGTCATGGATCGTGCCTCTCGTTTTCTTTGAAGAAGAAGATCAACTCAAGTTGGTTATATACGTGAGAACATAATTCATTATGCGGTGCTTCTTCTACCTCCATGTCTTTATATAAAACCGGTGTTTCTAGAGCTTTTTTTTTCACGGAAGCTTTGTAGTCGGACTCAGGGGCGGAAGGTTCAGTAAATATTCAAATAAGAAAAGTAATACCCTAATACCAACTTACGAGATTTTTCGTATATGAAAGCATCACATAATCAGTTGGTTATGTTATTTCGATATGAAAAACAAAAAAAAACGTTTCATTAGTCAATCTAACATCTAACAAAACCAAGCATACCAAATACTTCAATAAAAATGAAAGAATTAATGCACGTTTTAGGAGTAAGTTATAATATACCATTACAATCATGTAAATGTGCAACACGATTACACGAGAGTGACCCTTCACATGCTCCTAAACCAAATCTAACTTTGATAAAGAAAAGTAATGTGTGATTTACATAAGAGTTGCTAAATTTAGCTAATGATTCAGTTTCGCTGCAAAAAGTTGAAGAAGTAACCTTAAGCACTATGAAAACTGCGTCTGCAGATTTTAACATCGACATTCCCAAAGGAAGTACACACCATCTAAGATACTCAGTGCCAATCATATATTAATTCTATAAGAACATTAAAACTTTACTCCAATACCTTTCAAGAGAAATGGTAGTTATCTCTAACTCAAGTCGGTATACAATAAGTTCGTTTTGACCAATTGCCAATCATATACGATTCGATTCAACTAAACAAGAGAAATGAACAATTTTTTATTTTTTTTTTCGTCAATCAGATGATAGTAGTTATCTCTAACTCGAGTTGGTATACAATAAGTTCAGTAAAGAGTTACTCGCACAACAATAAAAAAAAGAAGGTTACAAGTTACAAGAACAGACAAACATCGGTTATTACATACAATAAAACAACTTGATGAAACTTACCTCCAAGCAGAAGCAACGATCAACACTTTATCTTCCCATCCAAAATGGATTGCATTTGTCTCGACTTTCATTTTATACCTTTGACTGTACTGTTGTATCAGCTTACGAATCATATCATTCACGTTTTCACTGATTGGGTTAGCCCGAAAACCCGCCATCATCATCCTTGCCTTCCACTTTCCGGACACTTCATACCTTTCAATTCTTTCTTCTCCTTCACATGCAATTATGTTAACTATGTCACGAGCTAGGCATTGTTTTTCCACGTTTACTCTTTCTTGACTTTCTCGTGGAAGTGTTGCATCTAAACAGTCAAACATAGCAGAGTAGTAAGTATAGGCTTCATGAAAGCGATGCAAAAAAGGAGCTGTATTTGTGTTCACGTCTTGTTCCACAACTGTTACAAGTTTCGGGTTTAAACTTTTAACCATTCTTAGAAGTTGGTCTCTTTGATTGATAGTGGAAACACTCTCATCAGGCATGTGGTGGAGTTGAAATGCAAAGTTTACAATCACTGCCTCGCCGGGACGACAGTTAAGTGTCTGGGGCTCGATAACTGCTGTATCAGCAGCCACGGAGTTGAACTCGAAGTCGAGATTGTATGATTTAGCGAGTTCCTTGAGCCTGAGCCCGATGTGGTTCAGACCACCAACGGGTCGCTGAACAGACTCTGGATCATCGACCCCGGTCAACCTCAAATGGGGTCGTTGACCACTTTGACCCGCTAGTGTCTGTAACAGGGTTATGTATTGGCTACCTTGGTTAATATCGAAATCAATTATGTGCACACTTTTTTCACCATTAAAAGTCTCCAGAATTGCACCATTTGCTGCCATGAAGCCAAACCTAAAACACGGGCAAACCTCGAAAAGCACTTGCATCGCCGAAAGTCGATCTTTAGATGGAGGTTCTTTGCATTTCAGAGCTCTGTAAAGACCTTTACCAGAAACCGCAACACGAGCAGCAAGTGCTTCCACCATATAAGCTAAAATTCTATGTGAAGGTTCCCCATCAATAGAAACAGTTTGTCTTAGCTCGTTTATCATATTAGATGCATCTTCAATGTTTCCTTCAGAAACTGCTACAGCGCACTCGAAAAGCAGATCTTTAGGGGTGGTTGCACGAGCCTTAGGTGTAATCACGGAAACCTCTTTGTTACTATTAATACTGCTAACATATGACTCACTTGAAGACGATTCTTTAGGTGATTCAAGAACAGAATAACCCCAGTCCGTTTCAATTTCCATGTTCTGACTAGGGCCAGAATCGTCAAGAAGTGCTTCTTCAAGTTCTTGAAGCTTTGATCTCATCTTGTCTTCGTCATAACTTAATCCTTCAAAATTTTCACTTAACACGTATTCAGGTTGATGATTTGATTCATGTTCTTCAGTCGGGGAATTAAGAAAGTACTTAGCTGGATCATCATAACTCTCGCTTTCGCTGTTGTAGGATTGTGTCGACGAATAAAGGATTTGATGCTCTTTTTCTTTGTTGCCATTTAACAGATAGAGCTTGCGGTTCCCATATGGTGAGACGGATCTAATCATGGTTGTTGAGTTACTCCGGAGTCCAGGTATTTTCACACGAGTTGGTTTTCTTATAAACTGTAGTTAAAAAAAACAAGAAAATACCATGTTAACATTAAACAAATTAATCAAATACAGAATAGCTATATAAGAAACTGTAAGAAATATGATTTGTGAGATATACATAAACTCGTCTATGAGTCTATCTATCCCAAGTTTTGATAAAACAAATAATTATTCATCTCACAATAATTAGTTTCAAAACCATCACCAAAGTAGCCTAGTAGTAAGGCGTCGTGAAGTCCTCAGAGAGGTCTCAGGTTCAAACTTTCGTAAATAAACATTTTGGAGTGGCCAGGGAAAGGGTTCAGAAACGGTCTTAGTATTAGGCCGTGTATATCTGAGTTAAATATGCGTCCTGCCTGGGTAACCCGAACATGTAAAAACCTCTACGTTGAATACTTAATTCTAAAACAAACATCCAAAAACACCCACCAAAGTGTGCTTTAAACGAAACACAAATTCATATACTCTATCACAACTGAAGAAACAAAAACCTAAATTCTTTCGAGCGAAATTACAGCTAGCAAGTTAGGTTTTGACATTCATACGGGATAGTCAACTACAAAATTACAATTCACCAATTTCGGACTATAAAACATGAAATCAGACACATAGATAAACAACAAAATACCTTAAAATCAGTTGTGCAACAATGAAAAATCACATATAAGATATGATCATGAATTCATGTTTATCTGAAAAGGATAATCTTAAAAGTCAACTCAATTTCAAAAGCAAATAAACATTCCAATTCCAAGTTAGGTAATTAAGCAACAAAAACTTCAAATAGAATAAAAACATAATAATAAACAATAGAAAAAGGAACTCACCTCTAAAAATTGTTTTTCTTGCAGGAAGGGAAAGGTTTTGTTAATTTAATTATTTATATACCTTTTACTTTTTGAGGAGTAAAAAGAAAAAGAATAGTGTTTATGTTGGTCTACACGGTTTGCCCCAAACTTGTCTTTCTCTAATCAAAGTCTTCCACACTATCTTAAAGTTACATATGTTCTCTATAACCCGCACCTTTTTATTAGATATACTCGGTATTAAATAAAAAACAAGTGCGATTAAGTCTTTGCATCTATAACTAAGGTATAAAATTTATATCTGTGTTTTAATCATAAGAAAGTAATCGTCAGAAAATCGTCAACCAAATATAAAAGATCTATGTCTTAAACATAGCCCCACTATGCATTTCCATAAATAAATAGTACTCCCACAAAGTCTTACCCTTGAACATTTGTCAACCACTATCCTAAAGTGAACAAGTTTCTCTATCCACTATATTATTTTATGATGATGGTGATGATGATTTGCTACATTTGTAATTTTGTTTCCTTTTTTATGTTTGTACTAATTTACAAATTACAAATGATATTACAAAGGTAACAAGGTTATCTTAGGTTTTATCACTATCATTGATTGTCTATCATTAACATCATATGATATTATGTTCGTATTTAAGATGATGAAAATTTCTAGTGAAGGTCTTAGATTCAAACTTGGACATCATACATTGTTATTTGAGTTAACTACATAATTGGTCCCTGTGTTTGTTCCAAAACAACGGGTCCAGTCCCTGGGTCACAATTCGTTCGGGTCCAGTCCCTGGAGCCTATCTTTGGTTGCACGTTTGGTCCTTCTCTCTAACAATCGTTAAAAATTATCGTTAAATCTCTCATGTGACAGGCACATGATGGGTAAAATAGGCAATTCGCCTTTCTTTTTCCCCCTTCATGTGTTCTTCCCCAAATCATCTCCAATCAATTTCCCCCAAATCAAAAACCCTAATTTCCCAATCACCCAATTCCGCACACTAAAATTCATTTGAGCAAACTTGCTCGTGAAAGCAACACTGCGAACAGAACAATGGAAGCAGATCGTTTACACACAATGTTTCTACACCTCTTAAGGCAGGCACGTGCATGACTCACTGATAGAGAGAGTGTAGAAAAAAAATGGGTCAATAAACAGACCAGTGGCGCAAACCAAAAGGAACACACGGTTCCATTCTTGAACCCATTCGGATCTTGGTCTAGAAACACCCTCCTCCCTCGTGGGGGACAGTTGCCAAGGATTGTATTGTTACATTCTGTAGACATCTCTTGAACGGGTTCTTCGTCTTCTTGATCATCGTCTTCATCACTGGTATCAGTGTAAGCATCTACAAACTCATGACTGCTAGTCATGTATGAGTACGTGTGAGTGTGTGTGTATATATATGTATATGTATAGATATGATGTATGTGTGGTGTGTTTTCACTGTCACTGTGTGTGAGAGAAAGAAAGAGAGTGAGGGATGGATGGGGTTGAGTCAGATATTAGAGAGTTGCAGAGGGAATATATGTAGAGATTTGTTTGGATAGTAGGAGTGATATGTGTTTGAAGAAGAGAATGTTCAAATGAATTTTAGTGTGGGGAATTGGGTGATTGGGAAATTAGGATTTTTGATTTGGGGGAAATTGATTGGAGATGATTTGGGGAAGAACACATGAAGGGGGAAAAAGAAAGGCGAATTGTCTATTTTACCCATCATGTGCCTGTCACATGGGAGATTTAACGATAATTTTTAACGATTGTTAGACGGAGGGACCAAACGTGCAACCAAAGATAGGCTCCAGGGACTGGACCCGAACGAATTGTGACTCAGGGACTGGACCCGTTGTTTTGGAACAAACACAGGGACCAATTATGTAATTAACTCTTGTTATTTTATTATGTTTTGATGACATATGAGGATAGGACCAAAAGGAACCGGTATATAAAAATGTTACTATAAATTAAAATGGGATTTTGGGTTGTTAATTAATGGGCTGATATCATTTATTGGCGTTGGATGTCTTAATGTTTCATTTTGAAGAACTTAATTCCTGTCTGGTTCAGGTTCATCACTTTTCATGTGGGCTCTAAGCTTGATTTATTTTAGTTGAAATCTTTATTAGATGGTTTCCATTGGGCCTCAGAAGGTCCAAATTTGTTGATCTCTATAATCCTATCTGCTTAGGGCTCAAACTTCCTACAAAGAAAAATAATACATAAACAATTTCATAAACAAAGTAACACAAAATACTTGTTTGATTTTTATACCTAACTAGATACACTTGTGTGTTGCACGACTCGTTATGACTTTTAAGATTATTAAATATATACGAAAAATATTACATAACTAACTTTTAAAAAAGATAAAATTTTAAAAATTATAAAGATTTTCCAAACCAAAAGAATTATATGTATTGAATTCATTTTTCATTACTCGTTGGTTACAAAATTTATAGTACTATATAAATGATATTGACCGTTTGGTTTTAAGAACTAAATATTAAGAAGATTAAATCGGTCATTCATTTCATAAACTAATCTAAACCATTCAAATTTGTTAGAAAAAAATTAAATGAAATTAATATATAAGTTTGTAACTTATAAATAATTAAATAAATAATTAAATAGAAATTAATACATGAGCTTTAGTTACCAGTTAATCAATTTGTAACTATTTTAATAGTATGAAAACTAAAACAAACTTCATCTTTTAAGAGAAAAATTAAAACACTTTATTATGTTTCTATACATTAATTAATATGCAACTATCGGTAACTGTCTCTTTTCTATTCACTACCGCCGCGTAGCACGGGTACGCTGCTAGTTGTTACTTAAACTTAAAATAAATTATATTGAAAAGGAAAAAAAAAAAGTTGAAATGCTTACCTTGCATTCCATATATATAATTTTGGAAATTTTACTGTTTTGTGAACGATGTTACGTTCTTTTTTATATATATACAACTAGATTATTGTCCCGCGATAACGCGGAAAAATATAAAAATTAAATCGTAAATTTTATGTTTATGTAGATTTTTTATTTATTATGAGAAAATAATGTTATACTGATGTTTATAGTTATAATAACATACACTTCAGGTTTTGATGGTTTGTATTAGCAGATTTTAGAATAATAATAACGTAAATCACAATTCAAATTGAACGATTATTTAAGTATTGGAATTATGTTTTTTATTTTAGTGGAGATGGAATGAAAAGAGATGTTTTTTTATTTTAGTAGAGATGAAATGAAAATATATATTTTTTATTTTAGTGGAGATTAAATGAAATTAAAAGAGATAATGTAATTATGTATTGTAAGAGGGTGCAAAATGAAAATAATCGCTGATGACATCATCAATCTGATCTAACGGCTGACATCAAAGAAGTGAACCTATCCAATGGACCTTACTTCGCCATGTGGCATTTAATGCCTCTCTTTTATTATATATTAAAGATATTCAACCAATTTGATAACAAAGCTCTTTCTAGCCTGCTGGTAAAATAAGCGTGTTCCTTTCCTGGCAACCTTTTGAAAAAAGAATTTAATTAATGTTTTAAAAATGACCAAATAATTCCCGAAGTTAAACTTTGAAATATTATATATTAGACCCTATAACTAATGTATTACATATTTTGGTTGGGTAAAGAAATGTCAAAGTACCTTACTGATTTTCAATTTGGGGTTGGAGTGTCGGGTGGCGCTGAGGCTGTTCTACATAGCGTCAATAGGGTTCTGAGTGAATATCATCATGATGGGTCTCTTGCAATGCTTACTGTAGATTTCTCGAAAGCATTTAACCTTGTGGATAGATCGGCATTACTCCACGAGGTTAGGGTGAAGTGTCCCTCTATTTCTTTGTGGGTAGATTTTTTATATGGGCAGGCATCGAGATTGTATATAGGAGACACACATATCTGGTCTGCCATTGGGGTGCAACAAGGCGACCCGTTGGGACCTCTTCTTTTTGCTCTTGTATTGCACCCTCTTTTACATAAGATCAAAGATAACTGCAAGCTTCTTCTTCATGCTTGGTATCTTGATGATGGAACCGTTATTGGAGATTCAGAAGAGGTTGCCAAAGTGTTAGACATTATAAAGGTGAGTGGTCCAGGTTTGGGTCTTGAACTTAATATTAAAAAAACAGAGTTATTTTGGCCCTCATGTAACGGTATGAAGCTTCGAGATGGTTTATTTCCTGTCGATATTCGGAGGGTATCATCGGGTGTGAAGCTTCTCGGGGGGGATGTTAGTAGAGACACAAATTTTATTAGTGGGTTGGCTATGAGAAGAGCTGTGAATGATGTTGGTTTAATGAGTATTCTTCCACGGTTACATGACCCGCAGAGTGAACTTCTTTTACTTCGATCATGTATGGGTATTGCCAAACTCTTTTTCGATTTAAGGACTTGTCAACCTGAACACATGGAAGAGGCGGCCTTGTTTTTTGACAAAGGTTTGCGTGGGTCAATCGAGAATATAGTGGTTTGTGGTGGACCATTCTTTGGAGACTTACAGTGGCGACTTGCGTCTTTACCTATTCGACTTGGTGGTTTGGGTTTGTACTCGGCAAAATTGGTTTCCTCATACGCTTTTGTAGCCTCGAGGGCCCAATCTTGGGTGCTACAAGACCACATATTACGTGACAGTGGCATATGTGGTATGGATGATGATTATGCTTCTGCTTCGGCTCGTCTTCGTGATACGCTTCCAAGCTTTGATTTTAGTGGGTTCACTAATAAGGACACCGTCCCCTCGAAACCCCAACAAACACTGGCGAATGTCCTTTTTAGCGATTTGGTTAAGAATATGGAAGTTCACTTTGACATGACTATGAGGCAGAAAGCGGTTTTTGAGTGTCTAAGCGCACCACATGCTCAGGATTTTCTACTAGCTATCCCCATAGACGGGCTTGGTCAACATATGTCACCGGTGGAATATCGCACTATTCTTAAGTATCGTCTTATGATTCCATTATTCCCGGTTGATGCGATATGCCCTGTTTGTCGCAAGGCATGTTTGGATTCCTTTGGGGAACACGCGGTTCATTGTAAAGAGCTCCCGGGATTCAAATACCGACACGATATGGTTAGAGACGTCCTCTTTGACATATATAGACGTGCCGGGATCTCCGCCAAGAAAGAAGCACCTGTAAACTTTTTAACAGACCCATCGGATGGAAGATCTACACTTAGACCGGCCGACGTTTTGGTTTTTGGATGGGTTGGAGGGAAACATGCGTGTGAGGATCTGACCAGGGTTTCTCCTCTCGTGGGGTTACGTAGTAGTGGTTTTACAGCGGGTCAGGCTGCTTTGAAAGCCGCTTCAGGCAAAGTGACAAAACACGAGAAAGCATGCATTGAAAATCAACACGTGTTTATTCCCTTTGCTTTTGATACCTTCGGTTTCCTTGCACCGGAGGCGGTAGAGCTACTCAGTCAAGTTCAACGGGTTATGCATAGCAATGTTATGACTCCTAGACGTTTTGATGTAGTTTTTAAACGTATTGGCTTTGCGATCCAAAAAGGGTTAGCGGCGCAACTTGTTGCCCGCTTGCCTTCTGTCACTTTGTAAATTCTAACGTTCTAAATCTAATATGATTTTGTTAAAATATATAGTTACATTTTCTTTATTTTCTTTTAACGAAACATATAATATATATAGATATGAATAGGTAATGTTATTTAAATAACTCTGTTCATCTTTTGTATAATTATATTAAATGAGGTATAACGTTTTTCTGCATATTGTTTTTTTATATACAAATTAGTACACCTATTCTTTTTAAAGCAAAACTATTACCAAATAATATATTCCTTGAATGATTGAAGCACGTTGGAAACCAACTTTCTACTTCAATCACCCTTATATATCTATTAAAAAAACTAATTAACACAGACACAATTTTTAGCAATGTTAGGACTAAAGAGAAAGTCGTATGAGTTACTAAAGTGCATCACGTTTAGAGACTCGAGTTCGACTATCTTCCCTGATAATATAAGTTACTAATATTAGTCGCATCGCGTGGATAAAAATTTTATCGTTCTAATAGTAATACAAAAAAAGAAAATGTTGATACGAAGTTTGAAAATTAACACAACCTAAAATAGCTATTATTCTCTTTGTATATAGAGAAATGATAATTTACATTTATAACTTCAATGGGTTATATGAGGTTTAATAACTTTTTGCTATAAAAATTTTGACCAACAAAATCTTGTGATACATCAATGAAACCAACAAAGTCTATAAAATTAATGGGTTATTCTCATGTAGACTTTGGTAATATGTTGTAACATTTTATAAGCTAAAACTTTTTTATTAAATCAGATTTACATTATGCAAAATTGTTTTAAGTAAATGACATAAATGACATTTTATTAAATTTAAACTTGTTTTAGTTATATATCTTGTATGTAGTATGTATTAAATGCAAAGTTGATATCAATATCAAATTTTCTATATCCCAAACATATATATCCGAAAACATAAAAAAATATTAAAAGAAAAAAAAAATAAAAAAAAATATCAATATGAAATTTTCTATATCCCAAACATATATATCCGAAAACATAAAAAAATATTAAAAGAAAAAAGAAATTAAAAAGAAAAAAAAAATAGTTTAACAAATAAGAAAAAGTCAGAAAAGGAAAGAATGACACATAGAATCTCTACCCATACGCAACAAGCTGGCATACTTGAACAATATTCACCTCAAAAGTTTTAATTAAATTGTAATACCAATGCATTTATACGTTAAATATATGCTAAATGATTGTTTTTTTTGGGGTTGAAATCATGATAACTTATTTTAGATATGAATAATATTTTATGTTGTAGTTTATTGAATATTGAAATTGAAATTATACTCTATATATTAATAAACTCTTTTTAACTTTTCTAACAATTAAAAATACAATTATTTCAACTTATATTCAACATTACAAAAAATTGACATTACAATAAAGATAAAGAGTAGTGAATAAGAAAGCATAAAAGTGGAAAGTTAGTATAGTTTATCTCATTATGAAGGGTAATAATTATAGTAAATGAATGATTAAAACTATAAGAATGAATTATAGATTATAGTT
This sequence comes from Senecio squalidus, assembly GCA_910822075.1. NCBI lineage: Eukaryota > Viridiplantae > Streptophyta > Magnoliopsida > Asterales > Asteraceae > Senecio > Senecio squalidus. Next base: position 47,078,641 of record CAJVGC010000508.1, read on the forward strand.
TCTAGATTAAGCTTAACATACCTATATTTTTAATATAAAAATAAAATTAAAATATATAAAATTTGCTTTATAAAATAGTATAAATAATAAAATAGTATAAATAATGTAGGTCTAAAACTATAAAAATGGGTTATTGATTATGTTTAAAATATTTTAAAGGAAAGTTTTTTCTTTTTTGTGACATACATAGAGGGCCTACATTATAATGTATGGATTAATAATTAGGTAATGTAAACAGACCTTAATACATGAAATTATATATACAAAATCAATCAAAACAACATCATTTTGTTAAAAAAAAAAATGTAAATTGGTGCGGGGTTATCACATTCCTCAAACTAACTTTCTAATTTTTCTTCATTCATATCCGTTTCTGTAATCGTATTTTTCTATAATACTAGATTATTGTCCCGCGATAGCGTGAAATAAAAATTGAATCGTAAATTTTATGTTTATGTAAATTTTAATTTATTATGAGAAAATAAGGTTATACGTATAATACATATATACTTTTACGTTTATACACATGCTGTTTATAATTATAATAACATATAACACATTTACTTTTATACACATGTTTTTGATGTTTTGTATTAGGTGATTTTAAAATAATAAGAAGGTAAATCATAATCCAAATTGAACGATTCTAGATATAAATTATAATTATGTTTTTTATTTTAGTAGAGATTGAATGAAAAAGAGAATGTAATTATGTATTGTAAAAGGGTGTAAAATGAAAATAATATTTGATGACATCATCAATTTTATCTAACGGTTGACATCAAAGAAGTTAACCCATTCAAGAGAACTTACCTTGCCATATAACATTTAAGACCCCCTTTTTATTATATATTAAATATATGTTTTTTTTTCTTACTTAAAATCTATCAAAAAGAATTTTAATAACTTATACGCAATGAATATCATCTTTCAATATTTTCATGGTTATCCATCTCTTGATAAATATATAACAAATTAAACGTTTAATAATATATAAAACAACAAACGACATGATGTTAATAAGTTTCACACATAATTCAAGTTATAATATAACAACTTCATTTTCACTTACTCTATTAATATTTATTCAATGTCTTTCATAAGAGATATAATATATAGCATGATACATTAGTTAATTGAGTTTCTTAGAAATTCGAATTTAATCTAAATCTTATATATAATAATAACGGATAAAACATTTAAATGTTAATGATTTGCTATCACATGGTTTTAATTGGTTGGTGACCAACTAAATTGTAGTTGACGCAAAAAAAATATGTGTCTTAAGGAATCTAATAATTCATTCATAAAACTTCGAATATCATTTGCTTTTTATTGATCCAAATTATTTTCTTTACAAAAAATCTTACATATTTACAATCTTTTTTCTTTTAATTTATTTGTATTATTGATGTTTTCTATTGTTTTACACTTTCTTACCAAATAAAACATTTGATGTACTAAAATTTTATGTAAACAAGTGATACTATTAAAGAAAAAGCTAATTGTAGTTTATCTATTAATTAATTTTATTATGCGTTTGTCACCGTTATCCCACATCGGTGAGTTCGTATAATTGTTTATAAGTGTAAATGTACGCCAAATTTTTGCAATTTTTCTTGAGAAACTATGAATACATATTTGTATCATTTATTTTGATTTTTTGTTTCTTTAAAATTACCAAAAAGTTTATTTGACAAGTTATTCAACAATTATAAAATTTAATGATTATTATTTGAGTATTATCTAAGAGTTACAAATTTAATCTTTACTAATACATAAAGAGTTTCATCAAAACTCTTAATCCCTTAATATTAACGAATTGAAATTATTTTATTACCCTTAATGATAAATTTTAAAATTTCAAATTAATTAATATATTTGAAATGTTATGAGAGATGTTAACTTATATATTTTCAACAATTTATATATTTATAATCTTTCTACTTTTACAAATAGTAAGTATTTATATATAGAAAATGTCAATGATGTTTATAATCTTAACTATTTTAAGTATATTATAAAGAAACTTCGCATACTCTTAATACCTTCAAATTTAAGTAATTGAAATTACTTATTTTATTTTATTCAATTTAAACACATAGAAAATTTTAGATAAAGTTGAATTACTTATTTACCCATTTGCTCATTAAATTCTATATCTTTATGATTTATTACATAATAATGCATCTAATGTTTTTTGAATTCTATGTTTTAAGTAAATTAACTTTTAGAGAAATATATTTAACATATTCATTTTTATAAAAAAAAAATTCAATATTTGAATCCAGAATTATTTTTTTTGTATTTGATTTGTTTTTTCAATATACGAACAAGTCAAATTTGACGGGGTTGACACAAAGAAGTAAGAAGAGAAATTTTTTTTAACATTTTCATTTTTCAGATAATTACATTAAAATTCGAACAACTACTAATAATATTTTTGCCACATTATTTCAAAGATAAATTGTGTGTAATTTGTAAATTAGCAATATTAGTTATAGTTATTTTGTTAGAAATTGTTTGGATGGTTGTTTATGTTGCTTTTATAGATAGATTATGTTTAATTGTTTTTTAAGAGATATAAAAAAAGTTTTCGGGTTTTTGTAAGTTTTAATTCTCTAATAAATATTAGTGTTGATTATACGGTTTAGTTGATAATCATATCTGATAATTATATATATAGTTTTTTGTGAAAAAATTAAAAGGTTGATATACAATACAAATAAAATACAATACAAATACATAATAAAATGATAATAATATGTTTATTTTTTTGTTTATGTTGTATAATAATGTATTTGTAAATATTTAACATTTATGTCTCAAACACTAAGAAACTTCTATTATAAAACGGATTTTGTATTAAGTTTAATACGTATTAAAGAAAATGCAGAGATAAACAGTCATCTCTATAATTTTTTAAAAACATGCATTATAACAATTGAATACAAGCATGGTAAAATGGTCATTTCATATAACTAACTGAAATAAGTTAATCCTAATGGATTAAAAGATTGAGAGTGTATAATGTTTACAAATAAAGAGTGTGTGGTGTACTTTCAAAATCAAGAGGATTAAACATATCATATTTGTCAAATCGTAAGAAACATATTTGTAAATATCCCTACTTTATTTTTTTTATACATATATGATTTTACCAAGTGGGCTAATAGCGTAAAATAAGTTGAATTATCCAGATAGGTTAAATGACTAAAGATAAGATTTTCATATGTGTCTTAAATGGTCGAAACATAAACTAATAAATGATGTAATTTTTGTTAATGGTCAGAATAGATAATGTTACCCCATAATTCTACTTTATTTTGAGACGAACGAAAAAATATCGGAATTCGTTAAAACAATGTAAATTGTCGAATACAACTTTTCCACTGCCGCAACATCACACGAACCAAAAACTAGTACACTCGACTTATTTGTCACTCTACAAGAAACTGGTTAGCGCAAATAAATAATTCTTTTTTTGGCATGAAGGGATACACCGAAAACCATTAGTTCATAACTTTTTTGTGGCTCAAGGGCTGAAATAAAAAAAATATCACCCATTAATTCTTTTCATAACGCGAATTACCGAACAAGAAATTATTAGATGATAAATATAAATAATTATTAGTGGGTTTAAAGGGTTGAACTTAAAATTATTAGATATCACGGCTTTGTATTGTTAGTTATACCATATTATAGTCAAAGAGCTATCGTATCAAATAAATATAAATATTTTACCACTAGAATACACTTAGTGTAGAAAATGGTTGAACAAGAAACAATTATAGCAACGCTTATTATGTCTCAAATTGCCAAACTTGAAATTTTACCGCAAAATTCATATTATAACACGAATCACCAAATAAGAAAGTGTTATACTCAATATATAGCCGGAAGTAACGAATAAGAAACTATCGAAACTCATTGTCATATCAATTATTTTTTTCCATCTCGAAAGGTTGAGCTGAAATCGTTACCGCATAGTTTGTTTTGGCCCAAAGACCGACCCATAAATCATTACTCTCACGACATAAATCACAAGACGAATTGGAAACTACAATAAATCATTATCGCACTATAACTTTTCGTCGTCGCTGCATCGCGCGTGTTCTATACTAGTAATTAAAATAAGAGTAAATTACATGGTTTGTCCTTGTGGTTTGTTTAAAATAACATGTTGTTCTTTGAGTTTAAAATTAACACTTGACGTCCTTTAACTTTAAAAGTATAACAATAATTATCCTTTGTGTAGATGTCGGTTAAAAATGTCCATTAACTCATATCATGTGAGTTGCACATGAGAGTTAAACTGTTAATTTATCCCTAAATTAATTTGGTTTAATTTCTTAAGGAAAAAATTCCAACCAGTTGAAAGCCAAACCAACTAAAATCCAACCAACCGAACTTGATATTTATTACTAGACATTTCCCCACACCTGGGAATGTTGGTATAAATACCCCAACCCTTGCATGCTTCAGACATCCAACTCATACTCATATACATTATTATATCATAGCAATCATCTTCTTCATCACCCACACACACAATATTATCCCATCTGAATACTTACTTACCATAGTAACCATATTCCGATCACCTTCTACGTCCAATCTCTTGACCACCTTAGGCTCGCCAAGAGCTTGTTAGGTTTAAACTTCTAAGAAGGAGGCCAAGAGATTGACTTCCAAAATCCAGTTACTGAGCTTGCTATTCTTTGCTCAAACATTGGCGTCATCTGTAGGACCGTTTTAGATAACGGCGTCTTATTTCATTTTCATCTTCGCATGTCATTTCTTAATTTCACCACCAGTTCGTCTTCTCCATGGAAGGCAATTGCCCGTATCAGATAGGTTCACATAAATCAAAAACAACCACCAACACCCCATCCATCACCCAGCTAATTACACATACATGGTGAATGAAGAAGGTACATCTCGCCAAAGGAAAGCATCAGTCCTACATGATTGGGCGATGGAACCAATTTGTTTCCCACCAATTGAAACTTTTTCTATCAACCATGTAGTAATACAAATCCGATTAGCCAACTATGAAGTCAACAAGGAAGCTCGATGGACATCATTTATACACATTGTTTTAGGAAGCTCCCTTAAGAAGTACAACATTCATTTACGCGATGGAACCAATTTGTTTCAGGCGAGACGCATTGGACAGTCGGAGAGGTATCTATGTACATGATGTTAGGAGAATATCCACACTACAGGTTAGAAATGATAAATTTTCCAAAAATTGATGCCCCATCGACCTACAATGTCCTCTTGGGCAGGCCTGCATTACCAAAATTTGAAGCAATTCCATCAACCATTCAAGCATGATAAATTTCCCTACCCCGGCTGGCATAACCACAGTCATGCCTTGAACATCATGGCTAAAGAATGCAAACAAGTAGAAAAACCAAAATTGGGGGAGGGTCCCAAAGGTGATCCAACAATTGAAATAAATGATGTTCGGGAACAAAAAGTTATTATTAACAAAAACTTTCCTGACCAACCAGTGACTATTGGCTCAAAAATCTCATCTTAGACAAAAAGTAAACTTATTACTTTGCTAGAATCGAACCTGGATGTCTTTGCATGGAAGACATCAGACATGACTGGTGTCCCAAGGGATCTAGTTGAACACGCCTTAAACGCGAATCCCAATATGGTTGAAGCGGGTAAATCTGCATGTGACCAAGTAAGCAAAATGGTTGAAGCGGGGATTGTTAGAGCGGTAAAATATCAAACTTGGATCGCTAACCCAGTCATGGTAAAGAAAGGATATGGATCTTGGAGATTATGTGTTGATTTCAAAGAAATCAACAGAGCTTGTCCAAAGTATAACTATCCTTTACCAGAAATCGATTGGAAAGTGGAATCCTTAGATGGATTTCGGCTGAAATGCTTTCTAGACGCATACAAAGGTTATCACCATATTTCTATGAAAAAAGGCGATGTAGAAAAAACAGCTTTTCATATTGACCAAGGTATATTTTTTTTCTTCAAAAAATGCCATTTGGATTGAAAAATGTCGGGGCAACCTATCAACGTCTAATAGATAAAGCTTTCAAAAATCAAGTGGGAAGGAACATAGAAGCCTATGTGGATGCCATAGTCATCAAAATCAACTCTGAAGATATCATGTTGGTTGACATCATGAAAACTTTCCAAACATTACGTAGCATCTACATGAAGCTTAATCCATCCGAATGTAGTTTTAGTATGGAGGAAGGAAAGTTTGTGGGACATGTTGTTACACCCAGAGGGATCAAAGTTAATCCAAAGAAGGTCAAGGCAGTCATTGGCATGCCATCTCCTACCACCAAAAAGCAAGTCCAAAGCCTAAATGGCAAGCAGGAAACACTTAGCCGTTTCTTGTCCAAGGCTGCAGATCGATCACTTCCGTTCTTTAACACCCTAAAGGGATGCATTCGGAGAAGGACTTCTCATGGTCTGAAGAAGCAGAAGTGACATTTCAGGAAATGAAGAAATTCATGGCCAATCTTCCAACACTCACAGCTCCAATAGTCGGGGAGACACAATGTGTCAGCGCAGCTTTAGTGTTCCAAAGGGGAGATTCACAAATGTCGATCTATTTCATCAGTCGGGCATTGAAGGTCCCAGAGGTAAATTATCCATGTTTAGAAAAGTTATCACTCTCCTTTGTTCATGCATCTAGAAGCTTGAGAAGGTATTTCCAAGGACATCCCATCCAAGTGCTAACATGTCACACCCCGCCTGCGGCGGAAACGCAGGGTGTGACCGATTTGGCAATCATCACAACACAGAAAAAGAATATAGAGAATACTACATGCAATAAAAAGGGAAGGTTGTAACATTGCCAATTAACAAGAAATATCCTTGTCTCATGAACACGCCGACCAAAGCGGCGCCAAAAACTTGATGTGTAAAATCTAGTCTTAATTTAAACCTATTTTTTCACGCAATAACACACTTTTAGGCAGTGGACCTATCCGTATATAATATAGTTTAAAGCAAGTAAAGGTTCGTTCGCAGGGACTAATTTGTTTTAAATTCCGAATTAATAATACTTGAGTATTTGTGGGGGTTTTTATCGTAACAAAAGATTGCAAATAATTAAGTAAAAGTGATGATTAATTAAAATCGAATGAAAGATTAATGGATTAAATCAAATAATGAGAAAATATACTTGTTTGACACTTCACCTATTTTCCGCTAATTTTACGAAATCGATTGTTTATAAAACTTCTAAGATATAATAAAAGTCCTTCCGAATCTTTTACTAACTTTAATTATCTCTAATTACCCCGTTCCTCCCGAATACAGGAATAATTATTAATAACCAAGCAATAAGCAACAAGTCCGTTTTAGTGATTTAACCTTATAGAGTTTCCTCCCGAATAACTCCTCTAACTATCAAGTCCTTCCGAATCTTAATACTTAGACCTACCCACTTAAATTTAATTACCTACGTTGTTATTACTAAGTCCTCCCGAATCTTAATAATTTCAAATCGATTATAGACCGACCGATTACTTCGTATAACTTGTTAAACCTATCTAGATTCCTCTCGAATACCTAGAATGTTGATTAAGCAAATTATATATAAACAACTCTGATAATATACTAAAATTTAAGCAATTAAGGATCACCGATTAAACACAAAAACATAAATAGTCAATAAACGAAACGTGAACTTCAAATAAGATCCATAATCAAACAAGCATAAAACGAATTTAGCTACTCATGATTAGGTCTGAAAAAGCAGCTAAGAATAAAGAAAACATGACTGAAAAATCTGGAATAAAAGGAAAGAAACAAACTAGAAAAGTCGGGAATTCGATTCGTGACCGAATTGTAATCGTACTCCAACTCTAACTCTTTACCTTCCTCTCCAAGCTTCCAAACCGTGATCTCCAGCTCCAGATACGTGAGAGAATGATTGATGATGAAACCTGGTCGTTTGGGTTGGTATTTATAGAGATAAATCAAGAGAAAATCGAGTTCGAGTCAAATTCCAATTGCTGAAAATCCCCTAGTGCGCAGCACCGTGCACTTTTTTCCCAATATTCAAAATTTACAAAATGTAGCTCTCTCTTTCATCTTTATTCTCCAATTTGAATCACCTAAATCGGATATCGTATGAAGAAGTTATGATCAAAACGGTGGAGGTGATACTGCAACGTTCTCTTCGTCAGATTTCACTATTTTTGGTATTTTAAGCTCATTTCTTCCACCATTTCCACTTCCCGATCATGTAAATCTGAATAATAGATAAAAACACTTTTCCACACGATTAAATGTACAAACCTATCCTATCCATCATGTTTACTATGAAATGTGACCAAATATCGCATATAAATATCTATATAAATATGCGATATCAACAATCCACAATATACGATAGCAATGTAGAAATGAATAAAGCAAAGGCATGCAATTCCGAAATAAAATCCAAGTATCACAACGTAAATATAAGACTAATGCAATGCACTCTAGTAGTTTTCTAAAGTCTGAACTCGGTAACGTCCTATGTCTGTCCATTACATGAAAATAAAGCTCAAAAAATCAACATAAAGTTGAGAGAGTTCATTGAGTAATTTAAGTTTAAAAAGTTTAAAAAAATTCTGAAAATAGTAAGTTTCTAATTAAAGAAATTTTCCAAATATAGAAGGTTTCTGAAAAATAGAAAGTTTGTAAAAATAGGAAGTTCTAATTTTAGTAAGTTTTACTGAAATAACAAGTTTTCCCAATCCGTGTAAGTAAGAAATCTATATATCATCTCAAAATGAGTGTAACAAAAATACGTTAAACTAATGCACGTAAGTAGTAATAGAACGTATCTATTATAAATGGAGATAGCCTCGCTATCAGTACACATACACCAAGTATGGAAAGTACGCATACATAAAGTATGGAAAGAACGCATACGCCAAGTATGGAAAGAACGCATAGACCAAGTATGAAAAGTACGCATGCATCAAGCAGGGAAAGAAGTAAAGTAATCATTCACAACCAGTATCTCATATTAGTTTTGAAAATTATGCATTAAGTTTTGTTACACGTTAAATGAAATCCATATGTAGTAGAATATATATTTATGGTAAGTTTCTAAACATGGTAAGTTTCCAAAAGTAGAAGGTTTTCCATATATAGGAATATATATTTATGGTAAGTTTCGAAAGTAGAAAGTTTCTATTCTTAGTAAGTATAGAAATGAATTCGTTTTCTCAAAACAGTTTGGTTAAGCTTTACTTTCCCCCGATTTGTTTAAAGCAAGTGAAACAGTAGAAAGTGGGGCAATGAACTCACTTCGAAAATAGGAATCAAGCGACACTACTCGGGTAGTGTAGGTGTGTGTGTAAATAATAGGTCACAAGCTAGGTTCCGCCTCCAAATAATGAGCTCTCCTAAAAGTGTATAGCATGGAATCGTGAGTAATTACATTTTTCAAGATTTTAATCCCGCTTTATGTATTGTTAAGGATGTCGGATAACCAATTTGATTAGCTTAAACACATTTTAATAATCGTAAGTTTTAGACATTAAGGCCAAACGACCAGCAAGTACCCCCGACCACTAAAGTTGCCATATCTCAAGTTAGAGAAAGAGTTAGAAGATGAATCTTATACGTACGGAAACCAGACTCAGAGGAATATATCAAAGGTTCCGAGTTCATCAAAAATGAGTTAATTACGACCGAGATATGACTGTTACAAAACATGTTGTCACACCCCGCTAGGAAGCGGAAACACGGGATGTTCCAGTTATAATATCAAAGTGAAGATTACAACAACATAACCAATAAACAAAACAACAGATTAAGTAGATCATGCCAAATGTTACAAATTACATCAAGTCAAAGGCGATAAGACGCCAAGTATAATACAACTTCAAAAGAAATCAACAAATGGATCGTCATGGAAATTACATAAACAAGATAAATTCAAATTTCCACAAAAGCAAGCGATCCAAAAACAACTATGGCATGATCCAAGGAAATCCTCAATTTCCTGCAAAGCGTTAAAACGACATCAACAACATGTTGGTGAATTATTCGCAAGTTTAAAGTAAAAAGTGACCCATCGGTAAATTTCAGTAGACAGAGTAAGTTCAAAAATCATATATCTTGTATTCATCCAAAAGTGAAAGGTACTATGCCTAAGTAGTCATACATCTCGAACCTGAACCAATCAGTTTAATCCCCTAGCCTAAGGTGCGTTAAACCGAAGGCAAACAGTTTAATCATACAGTTTAAAATGAAGGTCATAACATCCGCTCGTAGTAACAGTCTACAGAGGAATGTGGGTTAGGTACATAACCCAATACAGATCTATACATATGAACCACGGGCAAAAGCTTAACGAGTGTATTAGAGGGGAGCCACCATGGCTTAAACGCTTAAAAACTAAGGCAGACCAAATTCACTGGGTAAACAAGATAATCAGTAATATTTCCGCATTTATGCAGACAGTTTAAAATACACAGACAGTTTAAAATACGCTTTACAGCCCAAAAGTATTTAAGACAAGGGCTACGAATAACTCACGGATAAAGCTTCAGCAAACAAATATCGGGTATACCAAACACAGAGCTACAACTCCACCGCCTAAGTGCCTTACAACAATAAACAACATAGTCTCAGTATCTCTATAAGTCTAGGTCCGGTTTAGCCTTGTCGGTTAAGATTAAGTTAAATAAGATAATCCGAATATTAATAAGTTTAAATGAGGTGACGTATTTAGAAGGCGACGTTCCGCGTCAAACAGGACCGCTCGGAGAGATATCGGCATTCCACGTCATAATCGTCAACAGGAGATGAATGATAATCCGAATCGAAATGATTACAAGGAGTATTGGTTAATAAAATATCGTTATCAAGTTTTAAATGGATCGACCAAAGTCAACGGAAACAATGTTGACTTGGTCAAAGTCAAACGTAAGGAATGTTGACTTTATAAAGTCAAGGTCACAAATGTTGACTTATGAAAGTCAAAGTTATATTATGTTGACTTATGAAAGTCAAATGTCAATTATGTTGACTTATTAAAGTCAAAATCAATTAAAAGTCCAAATTGACACTTTGAATAATTTGAAGTGTTTTCATACCAAAATGTTTAGAGTAAAATACCTTTTCAAAACCATTTATAAAGTTTGTCGCAAAACATATTTTGATGACTTAAAACGATGATCAAGTATGTGGCGAAGATTTAATATATCGCAAGGAGTTTGAAAACATCCGTTTTAAGTAATATTATGATATTTTTGATTGCGTTGGCGTCCTTGAGTCCAAAGACAATGTTATTGTAAAATATGTTACTTTTGTACGCAATTGATTTATGTAAGTGTTTTAAGTCGTAAAAAGTCGTAAGTGGAAAATCCGGCAGCGCTTCCGCGACGTATATTATTAGTCCAAATTTTATACACTTTCCCGCTTATCAACAATCGCATTTTAATCCATTATTCATAATACATAATACCATATTAAGTTTAATACAACACTTTGGTTAATTCATATTTTATCATAACTTGTCCAATCTTCAATCCAAAACGATCAAACGCACGAGTGTTGGTCTAATAATTTATCCTAACCGATTTCAAGGCTAAAACCGAATACGAATATAACGAAATTAAAGGATTTACAAGGATAACAATTTATACCGCAAACACCCGCTTGATTTGACAAGAATCTCGAATCAACGACTTCAGTGGTGTAGTGATGAGAATACCCGCCTCCAAAACACAAGACAACCACCGAAAATTAGCAAAACGAAAGATTTGGACGGACAGACTGATTCAGCCGCTGGCTGAGACAATCCAGCCGCCGGCTGAGAAAATCCAGCCGCCGGCTGAGATAATCCAGCCGTCGGCTGGAGGCTGACAGACAGCTCCAGATTTTCGTTATTTTATCGTTTTTAAGCGTTTTCAAGTATATTTTTAGTAGATCTCGACATGCAAGTCATAACCCTTTAATAATATCCATAGATTCTTTAAATAACAACCTTTTTATGTCAAGATTTTAGCAAAAAGTTTATAAAAATTATGTTCTTATATAAACCACCATAAAACTTTTATAAAAACTTTTCTTTGATCATAGATGAAACATGCAAGTATAATATGATAAAATGTAAATAAAAACAGTGAGGAAATGTTATTATACCCCAAGAAAATCGAAAGCAAGATGATCTAGCTTGATTGAAGAAGATTTAGACCCGAAAATGATGAAGAACTTCAAGAAATAACCCGGAAAATCACCACTCCATGCTCCTTATGATGAATATACTTGATTATTGTGGTGTTTAGGTGTTTTATATGGGTGAAGTTGGCTGGAAATCAAAGCTCAAAGTGAAAGGAAATGAAGAAAAGGGTAGAGAGAAAATCTCTATGTGTGTGTTTGTTTTGATTGAAAAATGAAAGAAAAGATGAAAATGGGTGATAATATCACCTTGAAACAATAATTCTGGCAGAAAAGTTGGTCCAATCGGGTTTAGACAAGTTGCACCACTCGATTTTCATGCAAAAATGAGTCACCAAAGCTGACCAGACCATTCCAGCCGTCGGCTGGCTGGATTCAGCCGCCGGCTGAATCCCTGCCAGCTGTTGGCTGGTCGGTTGGCCCTGCAGACTTGTTTTTGACCGTTTGGGAGTTTCGTACATCGAAAACTCCCGATTCTTTTTGCGTTGAACTTAGAATTGTTCATACTTTGATTTAATTTATGTTAGGTTCACTTATTATTATATTTTCACTTTCGATTTCGAGATTCGCACGATTTCGGTAAAAGAGCACACAAGAGCAAAAGCACGATATCTCGAGGAGAAAGGATCCGATAACCGACAATTTGGCATAAACCTTCTTACTTATACTTATGAGAATACTAACTAGTTGGCACTTAGATAACATAATATTATTATGTCTCGAGGGACAAATCAGCAAATACGAAAACCCGATATTTAATAACAGTAAATTGCGAGCAAAACAAAGAGTAACACAAGGGTCGAAATCAATTGCGAATAATATTAAAATAATGACGGTAACTCAAGTACCTCAAATTGACGGGACGTCACAGGATTAGAAACGGAATTGTACGGTACGGTGTTGTAAAATTAGTTTTTGAAAGTACCTATGGGTTTTTCAAATTTGGGTTTTGATTTTAAAATGGTATATTTGATTTGATTGAGTTTTTTATGGATTAAATGGCTTCAAATACTATTCTTAAGACATTCTTAATGCTATTGTAACGTAGGGGATTATTTGACATCAGTATCACACACCTAAACGTAATTCTAACTCGTACGGAATGTAATCTAGGTTTTACAATAAAATAAGCGTTTTATAAGGTATAAATTGGTTTGAATAGTTGATATAGGTAATTTTAAAGTTTATTAGGCTAGTGTGGAAGTTTGGATTAGAAACGGAATTGTACGGTACGGTGTTGTAAAATTAGTTTTTGAAAGTACCTATGGGTTTTTCAAATTTGGGTTTTGATTTTAAATGGTATATTTGATTTGATTGAGTTTTTTATGGATTAAATGGCTTCAAATACTATTCTTAATACATTCTTAATGCTATTGTAACGTAGGGGATTATTTGACATCAGTATCACACACCTAAACGTAATTCTAACTCGTACGGGATGTAATGTAGGTTTTACAATAAATTAAGCGTTTTATTGGGTATAAATTGGTTTGAATAGTTGATATATCTAATTTTAAAGTTTATTAGGGTAGTGTGGAAGTTTGGATTAGGAACGGAATTGTACGGTACGGTGTTGTAAAATTAGTTTTTGAAAGTACCTATGGGTTTTTAAAATTTGGGTTTTGATTTTAAAATGGTATATTTGATTTGATTGAGTTTTTTTATGGATTAAATGGCTTCAAATACTATTCTTAAGACATTCTAAATGCTATTGTAACGTAGGGGATTATTTGACATCAATTAGTTTTTGAAAGTACCTATGGGTTTTTAAAATTTGGGTTTTGATTTTAAAATGGTATATTTGATTTGATTGAGTTTTTTATGGATTAAATGGCCTCAAATACTATTCTTAAGACATTCTAAATGCTATTGTAACGTAGGTGATTATTTGACATCAATATCACACACCTAAACGTAATTCTAACTCGTACGGGATGTAATCTAGGTTTTACAATAAAATAAGCGTTTTATTGGGTATAAATTGGTTTGAATAGTTGATATAGGTAATTTTCAAGTTTATTAGGGTAGTGTGGAAGTTTGGATTAGAAACGGAATTGTACGCTACGGTGTTGTAAAATTAGTTTTTGAAAGTACCTATGGGTTTTTCAAATTTGGGTTTTGATTTTAAAATGGTATATTTGATTTGATTGAGTTTTTTATGGATGAAATGGCTTCAAATACTATTCTTAAGACATTTTTAATGCTATTGTAACGTAGGTGATTATTTGACATCAATATCACACACCTAAACGTAATTCTAACTCGTACGGGATGTAATCTAGGTTTTACAATAAAATAAGCGTTTTATTGGGTATAAATTGGTTTGAATAGTTGATATAGGTAATTTTCAAGTTTATTAGGCTAGTGTGGAAGTTTGGATTAGAAACGGAATTGTAAGCTACGGTGTTGTAAAATTAGTTTTTTAAAGTACCTATGGGTTTTTCAAATTTGGGTTTTGATTTTAAAATGGTATATTTGATTTGATTGAGTTTTTTATGGATTAAATGGCTTCAAATACTATTCTTAAGACATTCTTAATGCTATTGTAACGTAGGGGATTATTTGACATCAATATCACACACCTAAACGTAATTCTAACTCGTACGGGATGTAATCTAGGTTTTACAATAAAATAAGCGTTTTATTGGGTATAAATTGGTTTGAATAGTTGATATAGGTAATTTTAAAGTTTATTAGGCTAGTGTGGAAGTTTGGATTAGAAACGGAATTGTACGGTACGGTGTTGTAAAATTAGTTTTTGAAAGTACCTATGGGTTTTTAAAATTTGGGTTTTGATTTTAAAATGGTATATTTGATTTGATTGAGTTTTTTATGGATTAAATGGCTTCAAATACTATTCTTAAAACATTCTAAATGCTATTGTAACGTAGGGGATTATTGGACATCAATATCACACACATAAACGTAATTCTAACTCGTACGGGATGTAATCTAGGTTTTACAATAAAATAAGCGTTTTATTGGGTATAAATTGGTTTGAATAGTTGATATAGGTAATTTTCAAGTTTATTAGGGTAGTGTGGAAGTTTGGATTAGAAACGGAATTGTACGGTACGGTGTTGTAAAATTAGTTTTTGAAAGCACCAATGGGTTTTTCAAATTTGGGTTTTGATTTTAAAATGGTATATTTGATTTGATTGAGTTTTTTATGGATGAAATGGCTTCAAATACTATTCTTAAGACATTCTTAATGCTATTGTAACGTAGGGGATTATTTGACATCAATATCACACACCTAAACGTAATTCTAACTCGTACGGGATGTAATCTAGGTTTTACAATAAAATAAGCGTTTTATTGGGTATAAATTGGTTTGAATAGTTGATATAGGTAATTTTAAAGTTTATTAGGCTAGTGTGGAAGTTTGGATTAGAAACGGAATTGTACGGTACGGTGTTGTAAAATTAGTTTTTGAAAGTACCTATGGGTTTTTAAAATTTGGGTTTTGATTTTAAAATGGTATATTTGATTTGATTGAGTTTTTGATGGATTAAATGGCTTCAAATACTATTCTTAATACATTCTTAATGCTATTGTAACGTAGGGGATTATTTGACATCAATATCACACACCTAAACGTAATTCTAACTCGTACGGGATGTAATCTAGGTTTTACAATAAAATAAGCGTTTTATAAGGTATAAATTGGTTTGAATAGTTGATATAGGTAATTTTAAAGTTTATTAGGGTAGTGTGGAAGTTTGGATTAGAAACGGAATTGTACGGTACGGTGTTGTAAAATTAGTTTTTGAAAGTACCTATGGGTTTTTCAAATTTGGGTTTTGATTTTAAAATGGTATATTTGATTTGATTGAGTTTTTTATGGATTAAATGGCTTCAAATACTATTCTTAAGACATTCTTAATGCTATTGTAACGTAGGGGATTATTTGACATCAGTATCACACACCTAAACGTAATTCTAACTCGTACGGAATGTAATCTAGGTTTTACAATAAAATAAGCGTTTTATAAGGTATAAATTGGTTTGAATAGTTGATATAGGTAATTTTAAAGTTTATTAGGCTAGTGTGAAAGTTTGGATTAGAAACGGAATTGTACGGTACGGTGTTGTAAAATTAGTTTTTGAAAGTACCTATGGGTTTTTCAAATTTGGGTTTTGATTTTAAATTGGTATATTTGATTTGATTGAGTTTTTTATGGATTAAATGGCTTCAAATACTATTCTTAATACATTCTTAATGCTATTGTAACGTAGGGGATTATTTGACATCAGTATCACACACCTAAACGTAATTCTAACTCGTACGGGATGTAATCTAGGTTTACAATAAAATAAGCGTTTTATTGGGTATAAATTGGTTTGAATAGTTGTTATAGCTAATTTTAAAGTTTATTAGGGTAGTGTGGAAGTTTGGATTAGGAATGGAAGGAATTGTACGATACGGTGTTGTAAAATTAGTTTTTGAAAGTACCTATGGGTTTTTAAAATTTGGGTTTTGATTTTAAAATGGTATATTTGATTTGATTGAGTTTTTTATGGATTAAATGGCTTCAAATACTATTCTTAAGACATTCTAAATGCTATTGTAACGTAGGGGATTATTTGACATCAATTAGTTTTTGAAAGTACCTATGGGTTTTTAAAATTTGGGTTTTGATTTAAAATGGTATATTTGATTTGATTGAGTTTTTGATGGATTAAATGGCTTCAAATACTATTCTTAATACATTCTTAATGCTATTGTAACGTAGGGGATTATTTGACATCAATATCACACACCTAAACGTAATTCTAACTCGTACGGGATGTAATCTAGGTTTTACAATAAAATAAGCGTTTTATAAGGTATAAATTGGTTTGAATAGTTGATATAGGTAATTTTAAAGTTTATTAGGGTAGTGTGGAAGTTTGGATTAGAAACGGAATTGTACGGTACGGTGTTGTAAAATTAGTTTTTGAAAGTACCTATGGTTTTTCAAATTTGGGTTTTGATTTTAAAATGGTATATTTGATTTGATTGAGTTTTTTATGGATTAAATGGCTTCAAATACTATTCTTAAGACATTCTTAATGCTATTGTAACGTAGGGGATTATTTGACATCAGTATCACACACCTAAACGTAATTCTAACTCGTACGGAATGTAATCTAGGTTTTACAATAAAATAAGCGTTTTATAAGGTATAAATTGGTTTGAATAGTTGATATAGGTAATTTTAAAGTTTATTAGGCTAGTGTGAAAGTTTGGATTAGAAACGGAATTGTACGGTACGGTGTTGTAAAATTAGTTTTTGAAAGTACCTATGGGTTTTTCAAATTTGGGTTTTGATTTTAAATTGGTATATTTGATTTGATTGAGTTTTTTATGGATTAAATGGCTTCAAATACTATTCTTAATACATTCTTAATGCTATTGTAACGTAGGGGATTATTTGACATCAGTATCACACACCTAAACGTAATTCTAACTCGTACGGGATGTAATCTAGGTTTTACAATAAAATAAGCGTTTTATTGGGTATAAATTGGTTTGAATAGTTGTTATAGCTAATTTTAAAGTTTATTAGGGTAGTGTGGAAGTTTGGATTAGGAACGGAAGGAATTGTACGATACGGTGTTGTAAAATTAGTTTTTGAAAGTACCTATGGGTTTTTAAAATTTGGGTTTTGATTTTAAAATGGTATATTTGATTTGATTGAGTTTTTTATGGATTAAATGGCTTCAAATACTATTCTTAAGACATTCTAAATGCTATTGTAACGTAGGGGATTATTTGACATCAATTAGTTTTTGAAAGTACCTATGGGTTTTTAAAATTTGGGTTTTGATTTTAAAATGGTATATTTGATTTGATTGAGTTTTTTATGGATTAAATGGCCTCAAATACTATTCTTAAGACATTCTAAATGCTATTGTAACGTAGGGGATTATTTGACATCAATATCACACACCTAAACGTAATTCTAACTCGTACGGGATGTAATCTAGGTTTTACAATAAAATAAGCGTTTTATTGGGTATAAATTGGTTTGAATAGTTGATATAGGTAATTTTCAAGTTTATTAGGGTAGTGTGGAAGTTTGGATTAGAAACGGAATTGTACGCTACGGTGTTGTAAAATTAGTTTTTGAAAGTACCTATGGGTTTTTAAAATTTGGGTTTTGATTTTAAAATGGTATATTTGATTTGATTGAGTTTTTTATGGATGAAATGGCTTCAAATACTATTCTTAAGACATTCTTAATGCTATTGTAACGTAGGGGATTATTTGACATCAATATCACACACCTAAGCGTAATTCTAACTCGTACGGGATGTAATCTAGGTTTTACAATAAAATAAGCGTTTTATTGGGTATAAATTGTTTGAATAGTTGATATAGGTAATTTTCAAGTTTATTAGGCTAGTGTGGAAGTTTGGATTAGAAACGGAATTGTACGGTACAGTGTTGTAAAATTAGTTTTTGAAAGTGCCTATGGGTTTTTCAAATTTGGGTTTTGATTTTAAAATGGTATATTTGATTTGATTGAGTTTTTTTTGGATTAAATGGCTTCAAATACTATTTTTAATACATTCTTAATGCTATTGTAACGTAGGGGAGTATTTGACATCAATATCACACACCTAAACGTAATTCTAACTCGTACGGGATGTAATCTAGGTTTTGCAATAAAATAAGTGTTTATAAGGTATAAATTGGTTTGAATAGTTGATATAGGTAATTTTAAAGTTTATTAGGGTAGTGTGGAAGTTTGGATTAGAAACGGAATTGTACGGTACGGTGTTGTAAAATTAGTTTTTGAAAGTACCTATGGGTTTTTCAAATTTGGGTTTTGATTTTAAAATGGTATATTTGATTTGATTGAGTTTTTTATGGATGAAATGGCTCCAAATACTATTCTTAATACATTCTTAATGCTATTGTAACGTAGGGGATTATTTGACATCAATATCACACACCTAAACGTAATTCTAACTCGTACGGGATGTAATCTAGGTTTTACAATAAAATAAGCGTTTTATAAGGTATAAATTGGTTTGAATAGTTGATATAGGTAATTTTAAAGTTTATTAGGGTAGTGTGGAAGTTTGGATTAGAAACGGAATTGTACGGTACGGTGTTGTAAAATTAGTTTTTGAAAGTACCTATGGGTTTTTCAAATTTGGGTTTTGATTTTAAAATGGTATATTTGATTTGATTGAGTTTTTTATGGATTAAATTTCTTCAAATACTATTCTTAAGACATTCTTAATGCTATTGTAACGTAGGGGATTATTTGACATCAATATCACACACCTAAACGTAT
>CAJVGC010000508.1:47098212-47119700 GCA_910822075.1 Senecio squalidus
CGGAAAATGGTATGTAAGGAAAAGGAAAATAGAAATAGAAATAGAAATAGAAATAGCGTGTTAGCTTTATAAGGTTTGCTTTTTAAATGATATATTGTCTAAAACGGTCCATTAACTTTAGAGATTTTGTTGTTTTTCGTTGGTGATGTCTAGGAAACATTTTAAAAAGTTTCATCGGTGATATGAACAAATAAAATTTGGGGTTATGGATGAGGAACAAAGTTTAGGTTTAAAATTAATGTACTTTAACTTTTGAAAAATAACCGTTTAAAATATCGTTAAAAAAAACAACATGTAAATTTGAAGGAATAAGTATTTACTTGTATATTAACCATAAAATTAGCTTTAATCATAAACAAATAAAATTTGGGGTTATGGTTGAGGAACAAAGTTTAGGTTTAAAATTAATGTACTTTAACTTTTGAAAAATAACCGTTTAAAATATCGTTAAAAAAAACATGTAAATTTGAAGAAATAAGTATTTACTTGTATATTAACCATAAAATTAGCTTTAATCATAACTTTCTAATTATTATTTTCGTATAAATAAAGAAATTTGTTAACCATAGCCCTCGGACTATGATTAGTGTATTCCTTAAATAAAACTTACCTTGTATTTCGATTTAAGGAAAAGGTAAAATAGAAATAGAAATAAGAGGAGGAGGAGGAGGTGGTGGTGATGGCGTGTTGTTGGTGGTGATACGACACTATGTGTGTGTTTTTAGTGTGTGTTTTGGTCGGAAAATGGTATTGTAAGGAAAAGGTAAATAGAAACAGAAATAGAAATAGGGTGTTTGCTTTATAGGGTTTGCCTTTTATTTTCATAAGATATCGAATCTTAGAATGATATATTGTCTAAAATGGTCCGTTAACTTTAGAGATTTTGTTGTTTTTCGTTGTTGAAGTTTGGGAAAAAATTTAAAAAGTTTAATCGGTGATATGAACAAATATAATTTAAGGTAATGGTTGATGAACAAAGTTTATGTTTAAAATTGATTTACTTTAACTTTTGAAAAATAACCGTTTAAAATTTTGTCAAAAAAAACTACGTGTAAATTTGAAGGAATGCGTATATAGTTGTACATTAACGATAAAATTAGCTTTAAATAAAAAAATTTGTTAACCATAGCCCTTGGACTATGATTAGCCTATTCCTTATATAAAACTTACCTTGTAGTTTGATTTAAGGAAAAGGTAAATAGAAATAGAAATAGGAGGAGGAGGAGGTAGAGGAGGTAGAGGAGGTAGAGGTGGCGTGTCATTGGTGGTGATACTGCGGTGTGTGTGGTTTTTTAGTGTGGGTTTTGGTCCGGAAATGGTATTGTAAGGAAAAGATAAATAGAAATAGAAATAAAAATGTGTTTTCTTTTTAGGGTTTGCTTTTTATTTTCTTAAGATATTGAATCTTAAAATGATATATTGTTTAAAATGGTCCGTTAACTTTAGAGATTTTGTTGTTTTTCGTTGGTAAAGTTTGGGAAACATTTTAAAAAGTTTCATCGGTGATATGAACAAATATAATCCGGGGTTATGGTTCATGAACAAAGTTCATGTTTAAAATTGATGTACTTTAACTTTTGAAAAATAATTGTTTAAAATATCGTCAAAAAAAACTATGCGTAAATTTGAAGGAATGCGTATTTACTTGTACATTAACCATAAAATTAGCTTTAATCATAGCTTTATCATCATTTTCTTCGTTTAAATATAGAAATTTGTTAACCATAGCCGCCGGACTATGATTAACATATTTCTTAAATAAAACTTACCTTGTATTTCGATTTAAGGAAAAGGTAAACTGTAGGAGGAGGAGGAGGAGTGTCATTGGTGGTGATACGACAGTGTGTGTGCTTTTTTAGTGTGTGTTTTGCTCGGAAAATGGTATTGTAAGGAAAAGGTAAATAGAAATAGAAATAGAAATAGCGTGTTTGCTTTATAGGGTTTGCTTTTTATTTTCTTAAGATATCGAATCTTAGAATGATATATTGTCTAAAATGGTCCATTAACTTTAGAGATTTTGTTGTTTTTCGTTGGTGATATGAAGAAATATAACCCGGGGTTATGGTTGAAGAACAAAGTTTATGTTTCAAATTAATGTAATTTAACTTTTGAAAAGTAACCGTTTAAAATATCGTTAAAAAAAAGTACGAGTAAATTTTAAGAAATGCTTATTTAGTTGTACATTAACCATAAAACTAGCTTTAATCGTAGCTTAGATGGTTATACTTATTATTTTCGTTTAAATAAAGAAATTTGTTAACTATAGCCCCGGAACTATGATTAGCATATTTTCTTAAATAAAACTTACCTTGTATGTTCGATTTATTTTAATTTATGATTATTATCAAGTTTATCTATAAAATTATATACACAAAAATGAAGGGATATTAAACCAATACGTCAAGTATTTCCCAATATGCGCAAGAATTCGTTGTGCTACTTTCCCATTATGAATGTTCTTAACAGCCAACACCACCCAATTCGTTTATTGTTCATTAATGTTCGTTTAGCACTTAAACGAATGAATATTAAAAAGTTTATTTTTAAACGAATGAACATGAACCCTAAAATCCGTTCTTTAAGTGTTCGTGTTCTTTTATTTGACATATTAAATTTAAACAAACAAACATCAACAAGCCTTGTTCGTGTTCATTCTGTTCATTTACGTTCCTAGTTTTTATTGTAAAATGTTTGGATTTATAATTATAATTCTAATATATAGTAAGATTGGTGAAGTTTTAAAAAAAGTGTTTGGACATTTTAAAATTTTTCATCGATGATATGAAGAAATATAAGTCGTTAATATTTTATGTTAAATGAAAGAGGTATAATAAGCGATTTAAGTTGTGGGATGCGGTCGTTGGTATTGGTGTTGGTGTTGGTGTCTGTGGGATAGATTTTTGAGGTTAAAAGAAATGATAGATGCATTGTGGTTAAAAACAAAGCTAGTTTAGTTTCTCAAGGCAACACACATGAGAAAGGTATTGAATATGATGAAGTGTTTGCACCTGTAGCAAGAATAGAATCCATTATATTGTTTTTAGCTTATGCATCATTTAAGAACTTCAACGTTTACCAAATGGATGTTAAGTTAGCTTTCTTGTATGTGAAATTAGAAAAGATTGTCTATGTGTGTCAACCACACCACACTTCCGAGACAGGGTGTTGAAGCTAGATAGAGCCCTTTATGGCTTACATTAAGAACCCACAGCTTCGTATGACAAATTACCAAAGTACTTGATTGAAAATGGAAATCTTAGAGATACTACTGATAAGACTTTCTTCATTAAGAGAGTGAAGGATGATTCAATTTTTATGCAAATATATGTAGATAACATCATTTTTTTTGTTAGACTAATGATGCCTTGTGTAAGAAATTTGAGTCAATCGGGCATTTTAAATTTCAAATAAGTTTTATGGGAGAAATGACATTTTTGTTGGGGTTGCAAGTAAAACAAACTAAGTCTGGCATTTCATTAGTCAATCTATATATGTTAAGGATAAGCTTACTAACTTTAATCTTCTTTTGTAAGTCTGCTCCTACTGTTGTAGACACAGAGCTAAACTTTGTCCTGATTTAGAAGGAGAAGATGTTGATCCACACTTTTTTAGGTCAATGAATGGTTCTTTAATGTATCTCACTACTAGTAGACCAGACATCATGTTTGTAGTGTGTTTGTGTGCTAGATATCAAGTTAATCATAGGGTTTCACACTTAGCTGTTGTCAAAAGGATCTTAGATGTTTTAAGGGTCAACCTAGTTTAGGTCTTTAGTACCTTAAGGATTCAAACTTTGAGTTTTATGCCTATACTGACAGTGATTACGGAGGTTATAATCTTAATAAGAAGTATACCACACGAGGTGGCAGTTTCTAGGAAACATACTTGTTTCTTGGCAATACAAGAAGCAAACATCATTATTAAAATTTTACGATTTTGTTTACCAAAAACGATCCTGATCCGCATATAATCTAAAAGCGTAAGATCTTAGCAGGATCTCGATCTTTGTCTTAGAATCTTTGTACGATCTGATTCGACTTTTCTTGAATTGGAGAACAAAAAAACTGTATATAAATTAACTTTGTTAAATAAACTATAGAACAAATCGTCTAACCGGTTAAAACACGTAAAATAGTAACTTTTTTTATAAACCTTCTTTGCTTTAACCAGCGAACACAATATAGATAAAAATAAATATTAACTCAATTACCTAATTTATATCTATATTAATTTTACTACACCAATTTTATCATGTTAAAATATTAATTAATTAATGATTTTAACATATTATTAGCAATTATATGAATTATAGATTAATATGATAAAAAATTATTTTAACAGGATCTGTTGAGCAAAGATTAGCAGGCTCAGTAACTAGGTTTTGAAAGTCAATCTCTTGGCCTCCTGCTTAGCAGAGCAGACCTAACAAGCTCTTGGCAAGCCTAAGGTGGCCAAGAGATTGGACGCAGAAGGTGATCGGAATATGGTTATTGCGGTAAGTAAGTATTCTGATGGGATAATACTGTGTGTGAGGGATGAAGAAGATGATTGTTATGATGATAATAATGTGTTTGGGTATGAGTTGGATGTCTGAAGCATGCTAGGGTTGGGGTATTTATACCCAACATTCCCAAGTGTGGGGAAACGTCTAGTAATAAAGACCAATAATGTCTCATCAATGCCATTTATGACGTTCCAACGTATTAGAGTTTATGACAGAGATAACGCTCTTCTTAATCATTATGTCCTCATTTGGATGATTGTATTAAAGTCCTGACAGTTGGAATCCAGGAGTGATAGTCGGGTACCGGGAATCGGACGCCTAAATGCCTAGAGCTGGGAGTCGGACGTCGGGAGCTGGAAGATGGCACAAGTTAAAGGTTTCGTGTGAGTCAGGATAGGTGTTTAAGGGATTAATGGGCTACAAATATTGAGTCATTCCTTACTAACACCACCATGCCCCCTAGTTAGGTTTAAAAAAAGTATTTTGAAGCCTAACTTCTTAGATTTTGTTGCCTGCTTCGGCTTTTCTTTGTCTGGCCCTGCCTGCTGGCCATGTCTATCATGTCTAACCCTAGCGCTGCCATTCTTGGCTATCGATATTGTCTTGTGTAGTTATGGCCCGTTTGGGCCATGTCCAATGTGTCTTTAAAAAAGAATGTTTTATTGGGGGATCAAGCCAATAACACATTTTTATATTTTTTATCTTTGGATGTTGTGTCCATGACACCGTCTTGGTGTGTATGACAATATTTATATTGGATTGTGTCTATAACAATCTCTTGAGTGCCCATGGTGCTTTTTCATGCCGATGACATAGCTAGATGTGGGCACCTCTCATGTATATTTGTGTCGATGGCACTTTTGTTAGTTAACCTTATTTTGTTTACTCGCGAGTGATGTTGCTTCCCAATGAGAAGTGCTTGCCTTTTCCCGGTGGGTAAAAAGACGAAATATTTATGTTTGGCGTAAACATAAGATGTGTTTGCCTGACGTATTTTCTCCCAAACGTAGTTCGGGGTGATGTACCAAATGATGCATGTGTATGGCTTGGACTAAAATATCCATGCACGACCTTATGTGTTTATATTATTTTGTCATATGATGTAGGCAAGCAAAGTGCATGCGCAATGTCGTGTAATCTTGTAATACAAGGTATTGTTTCCTTTTATAATGCGTCATATCAAGCGTAATATTGTATTCAGGCTCATGGTATTTTGTTACCTTGTGGGATACATAGAACATACCACTTTTTATTCTGAAATACATTGCCTTATATGACTCTTTTAAGAGTGTTTCCTACGTTGGGTACCAAGTCCCTCATGTCGGGTGTAGCCTGGCGGGTATTGTATGGCAGAGAGCGTGCGGAAGCGTTGAAAATGAATTCATAATAGTATTGAAATAATATTGAGATATCAAACGTAACATCTCTTTAAATTCATGGCATTCCATATCCTGGGTAATTTTTGCCCATCTAAAGCAAAAAGGGTCTAGGAACCATTTCCATGTGCTTCGAGAACTTTGTACGGGCCTTCCCATGTAGGACCCAATTTGCACAAGTTCTCTACCCTGCTAGCCTCATTCTTTCGCCATACATGGTCTCCAATCCTGTAAGATGTGTGAAGGACTTTTGATTATAATATTTGGCCCTTTGTATGTGGCTTTATGCTTCTTGGATGAGAGATATTTATCTTCGTTCTTCGATAATGTTCAAATTTTCTCTTAGTGCTTCCTTATTTAGCTCCGGATTGAAGAGAAGGATTTGATGACTAGGGATCGTAAGTACTGGTGGGATGACTGCTTCAGTTCCACAAGGCTAAAAGGAGTTTAAGATGTAGTCCTGTCGGGCGAAGTTCTATGTGCCCAGAGGATGCCCGACATTTCTTCCACCCATGCCTTTGCATATTTTCCCTATCTGGCCTTGATTCCCTTGACAATTGCTTTGTTCATGAACTCCACCTGGCCATGAGCTTGGGGATGTGCCACCGAGGTGAATCTTTGTTGGATATCCATATCCTGACACCAAGTCTTAAATGGATTGTCGGCAAATTGTTTTCCATTATCACTGACCAGGACATGTGGCACTCCAAAGAGACATACTATATGTTCCCAGACAAAGCTTATCATTCAAGGACCAGTTATAGTTGCTAGGGGTTTAGCTTCTATCCATTTGGTGAAATAATCCACAACTACTAAGAGGTATTTGACATTACCTACTCCAGGGAGAAATGGTCCGATAATGTCGATTCCCTATTTGTAGAATGGTCAGGCGTTGGTGACTGAAATGAGATCTTGCTTTGGCATTTTTGAGACTGAGGCATGTTTTTGGCATGATTCACATTTTTCAATTTCCTCTTTTGCATCTCTATGCATGGATGACCAAAAGTATCCAAGTCGCATAACCTTAATGGTTACTGAACAAGGGTCTGCATGTGTCACACCCCATCTGCGCCGAAAACGCAGGGTGTGGAAGATTGGCAATCATCACAAAGCAATATAATAATAGAGAATTACTAAATGTAATAATATACGAAAAGTGTTGTGGCACTTCCAATTAACAAGAAAGTTATCCTTGTCTCATGAACGCGTCATACACTACAACCAAAATATTCAACCAAATGTAAATGATAACGAAGTATTTCAAATGGAAAGACATAGGCATGCAAGTCCGAAATAATCCAAAGAATTAATAAAGGAAGTACTCCATTGCAATGTGTAATCAAGAAGTCTTCTAAAGTCAAGTCTCTAAGCTACTTCCTATACCCATATCATTACCTGAAAATAAAGCTAAAAAAACCAACATAAAGTTGAGCGAGTTCATTGAGTATTTCAATAAAATGATAGTAATCAAACCATGTTTCCAACATAAGTAACAATGTATAAAGATGTGTAACAAATGCATATAAGTATTAATATAATCCTCATGATAATCCATAGTAGCCACGCTACCGATCGACAAAATACATTCTATCGATAAGCATGCACAAAGCATGTAGAGCCAGTTATACTGATTGTATCCTGCAATAGTCACGCTACTGTGTGCATCACCAAATACAATCTTTTGATACATTTGTAATATCAGTAGGATGTATCCTGATGAACAAGTAAGATCCACAACGAGTGATCCATAATAGTTTTGAAAAGATGATTTTTGTTTGTTACACGTTTTTATGATTTCCAAATATAGTGAGTTTCCATAAATAGGAATTTTTCAAAAATAGAAGGTTTCTATTGATAGAAATATCTATTTATAGTAAGTTTTCAAATATAACAAGTTCACAAAAATAGAAATTTTCCATAAATAGAAATATCTATTTATAGTAAGTGATGAAACCGTTTATTCAAAATCCGTTTGGTTGAGCTTTATTTTCCCCCAATTTGTTTAAAACATATAAAACAGTAAAGAGTGTGGCAATGGACTCACCTCGTACGTATAGCAAAATATACACTACTCAAGTAGTGTGAGTATGTGTGTGTATGTAGGTCACAAGCTAAGCCTCTCGACTAGATAATGAGCTTCCCTAAAACTCGTATAAGTGAGGTTACGTGAGTATTTAAGTTTTAATCCCGATTAATACATATATTGAGATATCCACAATATTATTTCATATATTTTATAGACACGATATGAATCGATAAATTTAGACTCGAGGATCGAATGATCAGCAAGTAGGAAAATCGGGTACTGCTGATCAGATTTGCATTTTTATAAAATACTTATGAGTGTTTGAAACTTATGGAAAAAATTAATTTAAACTCTTAACATATATGATAAGTTGTAGTAAAAATTTCAGATCAAAAGGAGTTAGTTTTCGAGAGATAAAATTCTTACAAGTTGACGGAAATGTAGACGAAATTCGGATCAGAATGTATACACGTTCAGTAAAAGTGATATTCCGAGAGTTTGGTACTGAACCAGGAAGTGATACTTATATTTCTGAAAAATAGATTCCGAGAGATACAATGAGGAATCAAGATTCATCTAAAAAGGATCTATTATCACCAAGATATGATCAGAACAGGTTGGACAAAAGCTTACTGAACCGATCAGCACATAGTGTACCCGAGTTTGTAAAAACGTTTTTAAATATCAAACGATAGCGTAAATTTACCAACACCTCCAGATCATGCATTTGACATATAAGAAAATAATTCATGTTTTAAAATCTCCATTTATACGCCTTTAAGACATACAACAAGTGAACACAAAATCGGATATCGAAAACCAACACCAAAACACAGTTTCGACCCCCTCTCACTAAAAGTCAGTTTTAAAGAGTTTTCCAATGAACTAGACCACGATCCTTACATTTTTTAAAACTAGACTCCAAGAGATACAATATAGACCTAGGAATCGATCAGTTTAGACAATTTCTCACAAAGTTATTAATCGTGCAAAACATGACAGGAAGCTGACCAACAACAGTATGTATTCCAAAGATTTTTGACATACTACGAACTCAAAATCGACCAACTAAACCTCATACACTAATATTTAATCTAGATTTACAGAACTTAAAAGATTACAATCTAGTTTTTAAAGTTATTAAAACATATTTATGAACAAACCTTTTGAACATATCTAAGAACCAATCTAACATTCATGCAACAAAAAACCCTAATCGTTTTCTTACAAACTCTACCCGAAGAACTAGAATTTCAACACTAGAAGATATTAACAAAACCATATATATATATATATATATATATTAAGAATGGAAAAATAAATACAAGGCAAAGATTACCAAAATCAAATCAAAGTGGAAGTGTGAGTGAATTCGACTGAAACAACAAGGAACCAAGAATCGTTTTGACCACAACAACTAAGCTCATTTCTCCTCACTTGCGGGTGTTCGATTGAGGAAGAAAGAAATGGTTTGCTTCCCATGGAGTGATGATAGTAGAAATAGAAAATAAGCAGTATAAGGTGTCGACTAGGTTTAGGGTTTTCTAAGCTTCTTGTCGACTAGAAAATTAAGGGATCGGGTGGTTTGGGTTTGGTCGGTTAAGGGATCAAGGGGTGGCGGGTTGGGCTTGGTTTGGGGGGTATATTGGGTTTAATTGAAGGTTAAATGGGACTAGAGAATGCCCAAGACTAAATTATAAATCCCGTGATAAAACTTGTAACGATTAGTTAAGAAATTCAATTGTCGCCCCGTAAAACAACAAGATCTCGAGAATAATAAAATGAAACAAAAAAGGCTTACGACTCGGGATTACTAGCATTAGTTTATCTTTAATAAATGAGAGTTCCAAATATCAATTAGAGTTTACATACATTAAAATATAATCATAATTCTATGACGGGATTAATTCGTTAAGTTATGTAGAAGCTCATCTAGCGGGTTCTACTTACTTGTGCTCCTAAAGTATAATGCAAGTCCAAGAATATAAATATGAATCACACATGAAATATTCAACCAAAAAACATCAACATAGTATAAAGAAACTTTATAAAAATCTTTTAATAAGAGTCGATAATGAGCTACAGGCATACTAGACTAACTAGAGACGGAAAGAGTGACGGTTGTCACAACATGAATGTCACAACTCCCACCATGTACATGCTTAATAAGTTCCTTTGATTGCATTGGGCCGACACATCTTAGATGTGGACCCAAAAACGACTTCCTAAACAAGTAGTTGTCTATGAGGTGGTACATTGGTGTCTTCATTCTGACCTTCCTGACTAACTGTTTATCTTCTGGGAGTTGGCCATTTTGAAGAAAGTTTGTTATTAGAGTCCTTCAACAATCTTCTTCTGTTATTGTGACCACTTCCTTTGGTGGAGCTATAGATTTCTCAGTTAGGACTTCTACCAATAACTCCTTCTTGAGGTGGGCGAAGGAAGATGCTGTGAGCTTGCATAATGCATCTACTATCTTGTTACGATTTCTTGGTATTTGTTCAATGGTAAATTTTGAGAATTATGAAATGACCTTTCTGGTCTCTTCCAAGTATTGTTGGATGGAATTTTGGTTTGCCTCGAAGCTACAATTGATATGATTTGCCACCAACCGGGAATCCACAAAGACTTATATACTTTGGACTCCCATCTTCTTGGCTATTCTTAACCCATATAAGAGGGTCTCATATTCTGCTTCATTGTTGGTTATCGGGAAGTAAAACATAAGTGCGTAGATATACTCGTTCTTACCTGGATCTGTGAGTATTAGGCCAGCTCCTGATCCTTCTAGCCTATAAGCGCCATCTTTGAAGAGGGTCCAAGAAGGGTCGTATGTCATTAATGGCTCCTTTGGGTCTTTTATTCCTTCGATTTCAGCCAGGAAGTCTGCCAAGATTTGTCCTTTCATCGAGTTTCGAGGTTGGAAATAAATTTCATGTTCTCCAAGTTCAATTGCTCATTTTGCTAATCGTCCTACCACTTCCAGTTTTCCTAATACTTATTTGATTGGTTTATCTTTTATGTGACAACCGTCACTCTTCCCGTCTCTAGTTAGTCTAGTATGCTTGTAGCTCATTACCGACTTTCTTTAAACTTTTTATAAAGTTACTTATTACTATGTTGATGTGTGTTTATGATTTGTATCTTGTGTGAGAAGTTGTGTTATGCTATAGGTGCACAAGTAGGTAGTCCCCGATAGATGAGCTCCTAAATAACTTAACGAATAATCACGTCTTTTATGTTCTTATCTTATTTAAATACGTGAACTTTATTAGCAAATTAAGAGTTCTCGTCTTTGATACTAAAACAACTATATACTTAAGTAATAACTACAAGTTACGTCTATCGTGTGATCTCCGCTTTCGAGAAAAGTCTGTCTCTAGTACGCGAAAAATCACAAAATTTTGTGTGCACGGCTGCGCCGCAGTAGTCCTGTAATGTGGCACATCGCGAGTCCAGTTCAGCGATTCTAAATCGTTTGTGGAGTGTTGTGTGTCCAGTCCAAGCCCTAACCCTCCTCCTAGCTGATTAGTTAACTCGTCCCAAACACCCCTAATCCAGTAGCAAACCCTAGTTCATATATATATATATATATATATAGGGTGGGGATCGGGTAAGAACAGCTCTTAACGTACAAACGCTAAGAACCAATTCTGGCCGTCCGATTAAAAATTTTATATCAAACCTCGCGGTGCTGATCAGTAGTAAATGGTTTCTGCTGATCAGTAGTAAGTGGATTCTGCTGATCAGTAGCAACAAGTTTCTGCTGCTGATTCTTCTTCTTTTGTTGCCAAGAAAATGCACCTGTCATTTTAGAAAAATGCACCTACCATTTTAGAAAATGCATCTAACCAAACCTCAAAATTGGTTTCTGCTGATTAGTAGCAACAAGTCGACGATTTCAATTGTGAGATAAAAAAAATACCATTTTAGAAAATGCACCTACCATTTTAGAAAATGCATCTAACCAAACCTCAAATAGGTTTCTGCTGATTAGTAGCAACAAGTCGACGATTTCAATTTTAAGATAAAGAACAGTAAGATGGTTTTGAATTGGGTTAGATCTAATTTTAAGATAAAGATGAACTGGGTTTTGAATTTTAGGATTATGAAGAGAGAGAAGGAAAGTTTAATTGATAATTTAGGAAGGAAGAAGATATGCACGGGAATCGTTCTTAGCGTTCGTATACTTCGGGTCGTTCTTACCCGATCCTATTACTATATTTTTTTTTTTTTTTTTCGCTCAATGGGGACGGTACCCCGGCAAAAATGATATAAATAAAATAAAGTTACAGAACAAGAAGACAAATTATCTTCTAAAAGAAATCAAAGATGAAAACAGACTTTCATCCAGACTCAACACCACAAAACGACCAACTACGAACCCAAAACAAAACCGCAGAACCTAGTCTCCCATCATGTCAACCATCTTCCACTTATCACAAACCTCCTTCCATGCAACTATATTTTTAATCCGAATAGACAAAGCTTTTAACCTACACGAATTAATAATAACATCAAAAAGACGATCAGCACTTCTGGACCCCTTATTATGCATCCTATTATTGCGTTCCTGCCAAATAAAATAAACCGAAGCACCAAGAATCAATCTTCCTGCTAAACCCCACGCTGAACCTTTAGCACGCTCTAGCAAAAACTCAATGACATCAGTAAAATAACTCAAATTTCTAGGGATGTTGGCTTCCGCGCATGCCTTTTTCCAAACCTCATTTGAAAACTCACACTCAAAAAACAAATGAGTATGAGAATCTGGAACTAAATCACAAAAAATACAATTTAATCTAGTAAACCTGGATGATTTTTCCCAAGCCTGAAGACGATCCTGAGTTTTAAGTTTCCGCAACACTAGAAGCCAAACATAAAAAGAATGTTTTGGAACCCCCTTGGGAAACCATACCACATCACGCCAAGAAACAACATCAGCCCGATCACGAATTGCATCCCAGGCGCCTGCCACCGAGAACCCAGCTTCAGCGCCATTAGCATCCAACCAAACTAAAGTGTCCCGAATACCCGCAAGTGACGGAACAGGCAAAATCGAGAGGCCCTGGTACTTCGAAATCCAACTATTCGGCCATGTCCAGGAGCCATTTTCTAGCAGATCCGCTACCTTGGTTTGAAGATTCCAACCTGCTGAAGTTATATCACGAGTAGAAACAATCTTATGTAAAGGGCCTAGTTCACACCATGTATCAAACCAAGCCGAGATAGATCGTCCATCACCAATTTTACTCTTAAAATGCATACGTAAATTATCTCTTAAAAGTAATATTTTCCGCCACGACCAACTTGCATTAGCTTTAATCGAAACTTCCCAAAAATTCCTACCATCAAGATAATACGAGTGTATCCACTTAACCCAAAGAGAATCCTTCCGAGTTAAAATATTCCAAATATGGACACACATCAAAGCAGAATTCCAATCAAAAATATTCCGAATACCCAACCCACCTTCACTTTTCGGCCGACACACATCCGCCCACGAAACCTTAGCTTTTCCTGGCTTTAGACTTCCTTGACACCATAAAAAACCACGTAGCAGTTTCTCAATATCACAAATAATAGAAGTAGGAAGAATAAAAACGGATGCCCAATAAACATGCATAGAAGATAACACTGAAAGTACCAACTGTAATCTCCCTGCAATTGATAAAGATTTATTCCTCCAATCACTAATACGCTTCCTAACCTTCTCAACTAATGATACACAATCTTCAATTAAAAGACGAGAAGAAATCAATGATTTTATAGGAAAAATACCCTCATCAAAAGGCAAAACATCAAGAATAGCCGCTTTAACCCTGTCATTGAAGGGTTTTAACGAGGATGAATTTCGTATTAAGTCCCCAAGCGGTGTTCTGAATTTAGATGAGGTTGCTAATGAACCTAAAATTCCTTTTGTGGAGGTAGCAAAGGATGCTGGAATTCAAACCCCTTTTGTGGAGGTCGCACAGGCGATAAACAAGGCTAGAAGGGTGAATTTTCGATCCTTTCCTACGGCTACTGGGATAAATGGGGTCGATATATATATATATATATATATATATATATATATATATATATATAGGTGGGTTCATTTAGAAACCATTAATTATTTAGGAACCATTAGGAACCATTTAATCACCATTAGATCATTTAGATCAAAAATTAAACTCAAGGTGGCAATTTTGTAATTAAGTCAAAATTGAGAGCCAAATTGGAAATCAATTAAAACCATTTTAAAATCCTAATTAACTTTAAATTAGAGTATAACTAGGTTTTAGGAAAAACTAAATACACCATTAGAACAAGCATTTAATTATCTATCCAACGAGCACCCACTTGATATACTTTTGACGACTTTTTTTTTTTTTTTTTTTTTTAGTGAGTTTCGGTATATTCACTGGTGTATATTGTATATTCACTTGTGTATATCGCGTATTCACTGGTGTATATTGTATATTCACTTGTGTATATATATTGTATATTCACTTGTGTATATTGCGTATTCACTGGTGTATATTATATATTCACTAGTACACACTTAATTTATTCAAATGTTTTCACCAGAGAATACATTGTATACAATAGTATTTTATACACTAATGTATCGAAGTGTATATACAATGTATATTGCGTATTCACTGGTGTATATTGTATATTCACTTGTATATATATATTGTGTATTCACTTGTGTATATTGCGTATTCACTGGTGTATATTGTATATTCACTTGTGTATATTGCGTATTCACTAGTGTATATTTTACATTTGATAAGTGTTTTATTTAATTTGAAAATGCAAACATGACAATCCCAAACAAGTCAAATAAAAAATAGCTAAAATCAAAATAAGTCCGACCGATGAAACATCAAAGAAATTTTATTTTTAATGTAAACATATTCCTAAATAGTTTTATCTAAACTAATATGTCATCATAAAAGAAGAAGGGAAAAAGAATAATAGAAGAGGGGGCAACTTGCTGTAACAAAACAACTAGCTTATCACACTTTTTCCATTACTTGCCGATATTTACGGGTATATTTCCCAGACATTATGATCCCCCTGATGGGTTTGTATTTGAAATAAATGATGTATCTGCTCCTATTCAGGTATCAACACATTAAAAACACACAGCTATTGTAATCTTTGATTTCGATGTTCCGCCGCCACCCCAACTCCATCCACCGCCCCAACACCGTCACCCGTCGGAGCTACCCCACCGTCACCATCCACCTCAGGCCAATCTCCATCAGGATCATTCCTAACCCACTACAAATTCAAAAGAAGTAAAATAAGATCCAGATCTAATTAATTAATCGATTAATACGCAATTTCATTTAACATACCTTCAGATCCGTGGATTTTATCGTCGATTAAGAACAAGTCATCATCAAAAAGGAACGGATCGAAGTTATCTGAACAGATTAAATTTAAGAATTTTAATTTTGATTTTGGTGAGGGGGAGAGATTTAGGTTGTATCTGTGTAAGAGGGAGGGGGAGATAAAGAGACGGGATTGAAATATATGTGTGTGTAATGTCTGATTTACCCTTTTAGTGATAAATAATATTAGATCTAAATCTTAAAATTAAAAGATGATCCAAGGGCCAAGAGGTGGTTCCTTTGGTTCCTAATTAATTACATGGTTCTTAAATGAAACCAACTCTATATATATATATATATATATATATATATATATATATATATATATATATATATATATATATATATATATATATATAGAGTTGGTTTCAAATGAGAACCATAACACCAGTGTATATATATGATATTCACCAGTGTATATACACTGGTGAATATCATATTAAATATACACTGGTGAATATCATATTAAATATAACACTGGTGAATATCATATATATTATACACTGTGAATATCATATGTATATACACTGGTGAATATTGGTTCCTAATGGTTTCCAATATTTAGTGGTTCCTATTTGAACCTACCATATATATATATATATATATATATATATATATATATATATATATATATATATATATATATATATATATATATATATATATATATATATATATATATATATTATATATATATATATATATATATATATATATATATATATATATATATATATATCAAAACTCTAATTTTCCTTATTGTTGCTCCTTACGGTCGCCTCTCCACATTTGCACATTTGCAATTTGTTTTCTTGGATTCCAAATCAGTAATCAACATCAACATCATCATTCTTCATTTCCATTGTCTCTAGCAAGGATTATATAAGGTTTGTTTCCCGTTTGTGTCCTTTTGTATCCTAGCCCATTATCATCATCATCTTGTGTTCTAATCATGTGTTTTTCGTTTGTTGATCTTGTTATGGTGAATCTATGGCTCGAATCTTGAAGCTTTTCTGCCCTCCTCGTGTTTTCAAACATCCATACGCCTATCCTAGAGTGCAAGATCGATCTCCAAATTGTTGCATTCAATCAAAGGGTATGAAACCCTAATTTAACTTTCATTTCTTAATCATATAATGTATATCGTTTTGTGGTTGTTTTATATGCTTAAATTCTGAGTTGGTTTATTAATAAACTGAATTATCATCACATAAAATGTGTCTTCAAGTTTCGTATTCAAAACTGTCATAAAAATCCTAAAACAAAGTCTATACACATGTTAATGTTGAAACTTGCTGATCTGAAATTTACCTTGTCTTGTACGGATAATAACTCTCAAAATATTTCATATTTGTTAAGTAATGTCTAAACTAATATTGTAGCTCTCGGAATCTATTTTCTGGAAATATAAGATTGGTTGTCCAACTCGTTTTCAAACTCCGAATAACTGACTTTTAGTGAACGTTGGTCAAATCGGAGTTTTTTAAAACGTTTCGTTAGGTTAAAGACGAGAATTGTGTAACGGCCTAGTAAGGTGAAAATGATTATTACTACATAATAACAGGCATTGATTTTCTGTTAAAGGGGAATTACTCATTTGAAAGTCCGTTGGTTGTCTCGTTATCGTTTCAAACTCAATGTACAAAAGCTACTGTTTTTGGACAGATTCTATAACATGTGTGACGTCCCGTCTATTTGAGGTACTTGAGTTACCGTTATTATTTTAATATTATTCGCAATTGTTTTGACCCTTGTGTTACGCTTTGTTTTGCTCGCAATTTACTGTTATTAAGTATCGGGTTTTCGTATTTGCTGATTTGTCCCTCGGGACGTAATAATATTATTTATCTAAGTGCCAATTAGTTAGTATTCTCATAAATATAAGTTAGAAGGTTTATGCCAAATTTGTCGGTTATCGGATCCTTTTTCCTCGAGATATCGTGCTTTTGCTCTTGTGTGCTCTTTTACCGAAATCGTGCAAATCTCGAAATCGAAAGTGAAAATATAATAATAAGTGAACCTAACATAAATTAAATCAAAGTATGAACAATTCTAAGTTCAACGCAAAAAGAATCGGGAGTTTTCGATGTACGAAACTCCCAAACGGTCAAAAACAAGTCTGCAGGGCCAACCGACCAGCCAACAGCTGGCAGGGATTCAGCCGGCGGCTGAATCCAGCCAGCCGACGGCTGGAATGGTCTGGTCAGCTTTGGTGACTCATTTTTGCATGAAAATCGAGTGGTGCAACTTTTCTAAACCCGATTGGACCAACTTTTCTGCCAGAATTATTGTTTCAAGGTGATATTATCACCCATTTTCATCTTTTCTTTCATTTTTCAATCAAAACAAACACACACATAGAGATTTTCTCTCTACCCTTTTCTTCATTTCCTTTTTTGAGCTTTGATTTCCAGCCAACTTCACCCATATAAAACACCTAAACACCACAATAATCAAGTATATTCATCATAAGGAGCATGGAGTGGTGATTTTCCGGGTTATTTCTTGAAGTTCTTCATCATTTTCGGGTCTAAATCTTCTTCAATCAAGCTAGATCATCTTGCTTTCGATTTTCTTGGGGTATAATAACATTTCCTCACTGTTTTTATTTACATTTTATCATATTATACTTGCATGTTTCATCTATGATCAAAGAAAAGTTTTTATAAAAGTTTTATGGTGGTTTATATAAGAACATAATTTTTATAAACTTTTTTTGCTAAATCTTGACATAAAAAGGTTGTTATTTAAAGAATCTATGGATATTATTAAAGGGTTATGACTTGCATGTCGAGATCTACTAAAAATATACTTGAAAACGCTTAAAAACGTTAAAATAACGAAAATCTGGAGCTGTCTGTCAGCCTCCAGCCGACGGCTGGATTATCTCAGCCGGCGGCTGGATTTTCTCAGCCGGCGGCTGGATTATCTCAGCCGGCGGCTGAATCAGTCTGTCCGTCCAAATCTTTCGTTTTGCTAATTTTCGGTGGTTGTCTTGTGTTTTGGAGGCGGGTATTCTCATCACTACACCACTGAAGTCGTTGATTCGAGATTCTTGTCAAATCAAGCGGGTGTTTGCGGTATAAATTGTTATCCTTGTAAATCCTTTAATTTCGTTATATTCGTATTCGGTTTTAGCCTTGAAATCGGTTAGGATAAATTATTAGACCAACACTCGTGCGTTTGATCGTTTTGGATTGAAGATTGGACAAGTTATGATAAAATATGAATTAACCAAAGTATTGTATTAAACTTAATATGGTATTATGTATTATGAATAATGGATTAAAATGCGATTGTTGATAAGCGGGAAAGTGTATAAAATTTGGACTAATAATATACGTCGCGGAAGCGCTGCCGGATTTTCCACTTACGACTTTTACGACTTAAAACACTTATATAAATCAATTGCGTACAAAAGTAACATATTTTACAATAACATTGTCTTTGGACTCAAGGACGCCAACGCAATCAAAAATATCATAATATTACTTAAAACGGATGTTTTCAAACTCCTTGCGATATATTAAATCTTCGCCACATACTTGATCATCGTTTTAAGTCATCAAAATATGTTTTGCGACAAACTTTATAAATGGTTTTGAAAAGGTATTTTACTCTAAACATTTTGGTATGAAAACACTTCAAATTATTCAAAGTGTCAATTTGGACTTTTAATTGATTTTGACTTTAATAAGTCAACATAATTGACATTTGACTTTCATAAGTCAACATAATATAACTTTGACTTTCATAAGTCAACATTTGTGACCTTGACTTTATAAAGTCAACATTCCTTACGTTTGACTTGACCAAGTCAACATTGTTTCCGTTGACTTTGGTCGATCCATTTAAAACTTGATAACGATATTTTATTAACCAATACTCCTTGTAATCATTTCGATCATTCATCTCCTGTTGACGATTATGACGTGGAATGCCGATATCTCTCCGAGCGGTCCTGTTTGACGCGGAACGTCGCCTTCTAAATACGTCACCTCATTTAAACTTATTAATATTCGGATTATCTTATTTAACTTAATCTTAACCGACAAGGCTAAACCGGACCTAGACTTATAGAGATACTGAGACTATGTTGTTTATTGTTGTAAGGCACTTAGGCGGTGGAGTTGTAGCTCTGTGTTTGGTATACCCGATATTTGTTTGCTGAAGCTTTATCCGTGAGTTATTCGTAGCCCTTGTCTTAAATACTTTTGGGCTGTAAAGCGTATTTTAAACTGTCTGCGTATCTTTAAACTGTCTGCATAAATGCGGAAATATTATTGATTATCTTGTTTACCCAGTGAATTTGGTCTGCCTTAGTTTTAAGCGTTTAAGCCATGGTGGCTCCCCTCTAATACACTCGTTAAGCTTTTGCCCGTGGTTCATATGTATAGATCTGTATTGGGTTATGTACCTAACCCACATTCCTCTGTAGACTGTTGCTACGAGCGGATGTTATGACTTTAATTTTAAACTGTATGATTAAACTGTTTGCCTTTGGTTTAACGCACCTTAGGCTAGGGGATTAAACTGATTGGTTCAGGTTCGAGATGTATGACTACTTAGGCATAGTACCTTTCACTTTTGGATGAATACAAGATATATGATTTTTGAACTTACTCTGTTTACTGAAATTTACCGATGGGTCACTTTTATTTTAAAATTGCGAATAATTCACCAACATGTTGTTGATGTCGTTTTAACGCTTTGCAGGAAATTGAGGATTTCCTTGGATCATGCCATAGTTGTTTTTGGATCGCTTGCTTTTGTGGAAATTTGAATTTATCTTGTTTATGTAATTTCCATGACGATCCATTTGTTGATTTCTTTTGAAGTTGTATTATACTTGGCGTCTTATCGCCTTTGACTTGATGTAATTTGTAACATTTGGCATGATCTACTTAATCTGTTTATTGGTTATGTTGTTGTAATCTTCACTTTGATATTATAACTGGAACATCCCGTGTTTCCGCTTCCTAGCGGGGTGTGACAGAAGTTGGTATCAGAGCCAAAGGTTATAGCGAACCGAGTGATTTTAACTGAGTAAATCACTTGGACTATGACCAGGCTTTTTATATCGATTTTCTCTGATTGCAATGTGTGCACTATTTTTCATACGTGTTTATTTCGCGTTGATTTTGTGGCGTTTGGCCTTGTTGTTTTTGCACACATTTGCTGATCGAATTTCTTTCCTTTTTATTTTAGGACAATGGCGCCTAAGAGGAGAGTTGCGACACGAAGTTCTGCTAGACGTGCTAACGCGAACGCGAGGGCTAATACCGCGAATCAGAATGCGAGAGCGAATACGTCTAACGCAAGAAGGAACAATGTGGAGAACAATGCGAATCCTGACATGGCTCAGATGATTGCTCAGCAGTTAGCGGCGATGATGCCCGAGCTTGTAGCTCAACTTCGAGAGGGCACCGGCCAAGGTAATGGTTCGGGTTCTGGAAACCCTGAGCCGGTGGTTAATAATGAAGGTCCTGAGTTGGTTGTTAATAATGAAGGTCCTGAGCCGATTGTGAATAACGAGGGTCCCGAAGTCGTGATCACTGGATCAGGTAAAACAGAGGGCTCAGCTCGACGCGCTAGTTGCACTTTGAAGACGTTTATGAGCTGCAAAGCCCCAGAGTATAAGGGCAATGAGGGAGCGACTGGAACGCTCCAATGGATGGAGAAGATGGAATCCATCTTCGATGCTGTGGGATGTGCGGACGAGGATCGAGTCCGTTTTGCTGCTTTTGTATTTCAAGGTACGGCCCTGACGTGGTGGAATTCAATTGTGAATGTGCGAGGCCGGGCTGAGATCAGCAAGATGACTTGGGATCAACTAAAGGAGTTGATGATTATCGAGTATGTTCCTGAATCTGAGATTCAGAAGTTAGAAGATGAGC
The DNA here is from genome assembly GCA_910822075.1 of Senecio squalidus. Lineage (NCBI taxonomy): Eukaryota > Viridiplantae > Streptophyta > Magnoliopsida > Asterales > Asteraceae > Senecio > Senecio squalidus. The sequence goes on from CAJVGC010000508.1 coordinate 47,119,401, forward strand.
TGTGGAACTTGACCATGTTGGGTCAGACATTCAGGGATACACTTCGCGTTTTCACGCTTTGTCCCAACTAGTTCCCCATTTGGTCCGACCGGAGCTTAAGCGTATTGGTCGCTACACTCACGGATTACCCCCAGCAATCCGTAAGAGTGTCCTGTCTAGCAAACCGAGCACCTTTCAGAGCGCGGTTGAAATTGCGATTACTTTAACTCAGAATGCGGTTCGGGATGGTGAGTTACCCCCGATGATAGTGAAGCAAAACTCCGGAGCGAAACGGAGTGGTGGAAACCGCAATGAGGATTC
>CAJVGC010000508.1:47119800-47158353 GCA_910822075.1 Senecio squalidus
GCGGAAGTTGAGGGGACCATGGCCTTCTTCTTTTTTTTTTGGAGTCTGAGCGAAGAATTAAAGTCGACGATCTTAACTATGCTAATAAGACCACTTTCAATCGTGTTCCTACTGACCAGTTTTTGGCCAACTCAGGCGACACGTCAGCTGACACCAAACTGACTAAATCACTGGACTAATCACTGCCAACAGTTACCGGTCATATTTTATTATTTTACATTTAAAATGATAACAAAACTTATTTAAAACAACTTCATTAAAATAACAAAAACATTAACACCATTACATTAAATAAATACAACACAACAATACAATAAAACAAATTACAATACACATTACAATAGAAAAAGTTAAACGTCTAATCTTCGTCTTCGGTCGTCGTTACCGAATGTGTTTTTTTTTGTTGTTTTCTCGGCATTTTTTCGGGTTGTTTTGAGTTTGAGTGTTGAATGTAGGTGTTTGAGTGATGAATGTGTGTGTTTGAATGATGAATGTGTATTGTAGATATATGTTGTGGGTTAATTGTTAAATGTGTATGGATATATAGAGTATGTGCGTTGGTTAAGAAAGAAAAAAAAATAAAAAAATAATTCAACACGGCGGGCCCCCACAATTTGTCCGTTGAAGCTTCTCAAAACCGACGGAACCCAACCGATGAGGTCGGTGCCATCGGTTGGGAAACCGATGATGGAACCGATGGCCAAGGGATGAAGCCATTGTGGTCTAATAGTCATCTAATATGGACATGTTGAGTGCTTGTGAAATGTTTAAAGACTATATAGAAATGGTTAAGGAAATAGGTAATTGTAGTTTGTAACTAGAAAGTTTTTCTTGTGAATCGTGCCTTTTAGTATATTATATTCAGAAACTTTGTTTTTAAGTACAATTGTAATCGTTTTATTTACAAAAAGATTGGTTGCCGGAGTGGTAAGCGCGCAGCCTCCCAGCGGCGCCCTTGCTGGGATAACACCAAAACTCTTAGTACCCTTATAACAAAAAAAAAACACTGCAGATGCATATTTTACATCAAAACAACTCAAACTCGTGCAAAGCACGAGAAATTTTCTAGTTACTTTTCAAAACTAATTATATGTTGTACAGTACCAGAACATGTGTTAAGTATCGATTATAATCTTTATCATAAAGTATTTTTTATATTAAGATCGTGTAAATATGTGAAATTTAATTTTTTTGTTTTTGAGGTTATTGTATGGCGCAAGTACCATATTAAATTTGCAATTTTCATTTACTTATTATACGAAAATTTGAAGCCATCTATTTACCTTTAACTTTGTAAGAATTAAAATAAAAAATACAAATAAAATACAGTGTATAGCACCGGCTAAATTCAATTTCAGTAGATCTGTTTGTGTCGGCGGTAAATCGGAGACGAAATGGGGAGATCCGCCGCAATTGTGTCCGTATTAATCCATCCTCATAACAATCAGCGGCGCCGGTAGTATTTGCAAAATCATCATCGATCTGTGAAAATTCGTGAAGAAAACCGTATCGTCTCAGCGAAATTGTCATCTTTTCCAAATCATACTGCCCGTATATACATTGTTTAACCTAATCTCTATCATAACAATTTGTCTTCATTATATTTACTAATCATGTAATAGATCTTGTAAAAGGGCTAAAGGTGTATTCAAGGAGTTGAATAAAGAAGCCTTATGTTATTCGAACTCGATCAACGAGTATACTTATGACTAATTGCTTTGAGAATTTTACAAAGATGAGGGGATTACGAACGGGTTGGTGTTACTTTGTTGAATCTGTGGACATGTTTTCATTTTCTGCTATAGTCTTTTGATTTAACGATATCAACTTGTTGTTCGAGAAATTCAAGATTAGCCATACATAGCTAGTACCGACTACCAGTACTTGTAAACTAGGAAAAACGCAGTCCCTCGTTAAATAAAAAATCTCATGTGCAGGGTAGAAACATTTTTACGAGGAACTGTGGAAACCTCATGTTTTCAATCTGTTAGTTAACATTTGCTTAAAAGACGTTTATAACCGCTTCTATCTTGTTCATCTAAAGTAATACCAGATGACCTTTTTGTTGGAACCAGTGACGGTAAATCGGTAATGTCTGTCCACAGTAAAACAAGGAAAAATTATTTGTGTTAGGGGGTGTTTGTTATGGCGTTATAGGAAGGGGCTTATTAGGCTTATACGCTTATGTAAGATAGATAAGCCCATTTTAAGTGTTGTTTGAGCTTATTAGCTTAGGCTTATGAGCTTATGTAAGGGGTTTTTCATAAGCTCCTTTTGTGTGGCTTATGGGCGTATCAAACATTTTTACCTTGTCATAAGCTAATACAGCCATACATGAGTACTCCAAACACTTCATAAGCAATGTTAGAAAAGCTCTAGTATTTTCATAAGAGCATAAGCTACTTATAAAACATAAACCGTAAGCGAAAAAATAAGCTTACACAAACACCACCTTAAAGAAGAGGTACGGAGTAGTACTTTACCATAGCTGCAATCTAACCACGAGCCAGTAAGAGCTATTCTGATTTCTGAGCTTAATAAACCACTGGCTACTCTTCTAAGCGTTTTGATACTTGCCTTTAAGTACACATACTTATCGATTTCCCCTTGAAAAAACATAGTGGCATCTAATGTTCGAAAATCTATCCATTCTTAACTTATAAAAATAATCAATCATTTGCAACAGACCACAAAGGTCCGATTTGTAGGGAATGTTCATTCCTAAAATCTGTAATGAAAAATATTATCGTAGTATTCTTATTTTTTTTTGGACATGATTTGTTTTTCGTTTGCATTAGTGAAAGCTGATTTATATTATTGTCAAGTGTATTCTTTACGTGAAATATATGTCAATTCGAAAGAGAAATGTTAACAAGATTCTCTTTTTTTTTGTAGAGGATGGCTCAAAATTCAGGATGCTCTAAGCAGGAATCGTCGGTAGCGTACTGTTCCACAAGTGTTCATTAAACGGGAAACACCTTGGAGGTTCAGATGGTAAATACAAGTAACTTATAAACTCATTTATTCTGTTTTCAACAATCAAATGTAATCCTAATGAACCTATGTCTTACGTGGTACTACTACAGATACTCTTGAAGCTTATGAAAGCGGAGAGCACTTCTTGGAATTGCTTCTAGCCATGATACAGATACTATGAACTTCAACAATTGGAAAACTATTCCATGTGTACTACTTATGCTTAGCTACACAGTTTCAGTTTACTTGAGGTATGAGAAAGCCAATGGTAGTTTAGTTACTTGATTTTATGATTATGGTCGAAGTATGTGCCAGTGAAGACGATAGCTATAATGCACTTTGATCCTAAATTTTATGTTCGACATTGGTCATTATCTATTTAGCGTTATGTAGTGTCATATTGTATACATACTTGGTGTGAATCGAACTTTGGATAATTGGTGGGATTTAAAAGTGTTCTTAAGTGTGTACATGTCTCCGCTCAAAGTCTTTTGGAATAACGTCGCGATTTTATAAATTCTGAAATTACCTACCTCTACATGGTGGGCATCATATCTTTGCAATAATTTCATACTATAAAAAGGTAACTTGTTTCTTGATGGTTGTATCTTAATGGGAATATCAGAGACGGAGGTGTAAATAATTCCGAGCAATGTAGATAAATCTTGCACCCGGTGTAAATTCTAACGCGCGTGCCTTCGTCATCTTACATGCGGCATGTTCATATTTAGAGAAATTTTCTATGTAGTTGAAGATGGTATTGGTGGTAGCTCAGGTATTTCCATGGGGAGCTGGAGGCAAAGAACCAGGATACATGCTAGATGAGTCTAAGGGGACGGGTAATGGTATAATTTTATATATGTTAGATGAGTTTAAGGGCCGTAATGTATAATTTTAAAATATTTAAGATTGGTTGAAATTTTATGAATAAAAGATGTGTCTATGTAAAAGGGGTCAAGCACTTTTCATGTTCTCTTTGTCTCCGTCACTGATTAGACCAAATTGTTTAAGTCTCGTTTAAAGGAATGAACCAAATTTCTCGAAAGTTTTGGTCAGTTAATAGAACCCTACCAATCAGCCAATGGGCTATCTAGAGCGCGAGGAAACTTAAGTAACTTTTAGCCAGAAATGTGTAATGTGGGGTTCAAATATTCAATTCAATTAAACTTAAAAAACTCAATATATATCATTTGACGTAAAATCTGTGCGTTTAGTAATTCCTTCTCGGCCTTCATTTAAAACACATTGTTATGTAATAGTTTGGAAGATTTGTTCGAAACTTCGAATGATATGACATCCAAAATTCAAATTTATATGAATGGTCGTAACCGACTTCTAACTTACGTATTTATTTTTATTTTTCATAAAGAAACAAAAAAAAAAATTATTATATTCAATAAAACTAGTCGGAAGTTAGAATTTATACTTACAACTCGAAACCCAAACTTTTATTTTCGTTTCATGAAACTAGTTAAAAACATTTATCGACTTCCAACTTACAAACATTTGTTGTTATCTTTGAGAAAAAGAAAAGAAAAAAATATATATTATATTTATAAAACTAGTTACAGTTAAATTTAATTTTTTATTTTAACAAATCGTGTTTTATAAATTTAGCTAAAGTTTGAGTTTAAAAATTATCTAGATGTCGACACTGATTTTTTGGAGAAATAAAGTTGAAGTCGACGCCGTGATTAATACGTCAGTTTAATTAATTTAGAGTCGCTCATAGGGATTGATCACATATTCCACGTGTTTTCTATCTTCATCTTCACCCAAAAAAACACAACAACACACACACTAAACCTTCGTCTATAAAGCAAGAACAACAAAAATCATAACATTTTCATTATTCTGTGAAAATGGATTCCATGCGTGATACTAAATTGTCACTCTTTAGAAACCAATTCATCAAGGAATCCAGATTCCTTCATAATAATAATTACCCACATAAACTCTTTTAGAGTTCTTGGTTTTTTAAAACCAAGATTATTATCAACTCATAATCATTTGGGTTTTAACCAACAATTGTCTCCCATTGTTTGTGCTGCTGTTCTACACAAACCAGGTTTTTTTTTTTATATACTTGCATGTTTTTTATCAACTTATGATTATGGTTAATTGTGTTGGTTTTTGGGGTTTTTGAAGTATGCATATAAGGTGTTGATGAAATGTTTGTGAGAAAAATTTGATCTTTATTGGAAATGTAATGTTGTAGAATCCAGTTTAGTGTGTTTTAGGGATTGACGGATTGTTTACTGAAAATTAACATGTTTTGCTTAGTTGATAGTGCACTTGTTGAATTTTAAGTGACGCGAAATGATCTTTTTACTTGTTAAATGATGTATATTTTAACCGGTTTTCTGGTAAATAATCTTTGAATATACAAAAATATTATGTACCCCACATTGTAAAAAATTTGTATTTTTATGTTTCGATTCATGGAATTTTGCTCTAAAACTAATGAATTTATAGTTTCGTATTTCATCTTACACATAAAGTTTTATTTCTTATTTCTTTGTTGATGAAATTTGATGATGAGAAGGTGTTTATGGTGATAGAAAAAGGGTTGTTTTTTGATGATATTTTTGTTTGATTTTTAGAGAAGAAGAGATGGGAAACAGAGATGAAATCGAAGGCTCGTGGAAAGGTCCAGGTGAGTCTTCGGCTAGACCATCAAGTGAGATTCGGTGAGCATGTTGGAGTATTTGGGTCTTCGAAGAGTTTGGATCATGGAAAAGAAAAAACAGTTGTAAATGGACTGAGACGGGTTGGGTTTGTGACAGTGGAATGTAAAGGGGGTGAGACTATTGACTTTAAATTTGTGGTTGAGCAAATGGATAAAAGCATGGTTTGGGAAGGGCGGTGATAACCGTGTTTTGAAGCTCCAGAATCAGGGAGTTTTGAGATTATTTGTCATTGGAATATGACTAATGAGCCCGTGAATCTATTGCCTTTAGACGGTAGAGAATATGAGGTGGAGGTGGAAAGTGTAGGAGAATAAAAGATGGATAATGGTTCTGTAAATTTGGAGGGTGCAACGAGTCCCTTTTGTCGAGAAATGGAAAGGAAAAGAAGCGTCATTTATGCAATCAAATGATCATGGAAATAGAGAAAGAGAAAGGCATTGGGATACCTCAGGGCTTGAAGGAGTGGTTTTGAAGTTAGTTGAAGGTGACAAGAAAGCAAAAATTGGTGGCAAAAGTACCTTCGCCACCAATTTTTGCTTTTCTTGTCACCTTCAACTAACTTCAAACCCACTCCTTCAAGCCCTGAGGTATCCCAATGCCTTTCTCTTCTCTCTTTCCATGATCATTTGATTGCATAAATTGACGCTTCTTTTCCTTTCCATTCTCGACAAAGGACTAGTTGCACCCTCCAAATTTACAGAACCATTATCATCTTTTATTTCTCCTACACTTTCCACCTCCACCTCATATTCTCTACCGTCTAAAGGCAATAGATTCACGGGCTCATAGTCATATTCGCAATGACAAATAATCTCAAAACTCCCTGATTCTGGGAGCTTCAAAACACGGTTATCACCGCCTTCCCAAACCATGCTTTTATCCATTTGCTCAACCACAAATTTAAAGTCAATAGTCTCACCCCCTTTACATTCCATGTCACAAACCCAACCCGTCTCAGTCCAATTTAACTGTTTTTTCTTTTTCCATGATCCAAACTCTTTCGAAGACCCAAATACTCCAACATGCTCACCGAATCTCACTTGATGGTCTAGCCGAAGACTCACCTGGACCTTTCCACGAGCTGCCTTCGATTTCATCTCTGTTTCTCCCATCTCTTCTTCTCTAAAAATCAAACAAAAATATCATCAAAAACAACCCTTTTTCTATCACCATAAACACCTTCTCATCATCAAATTTCATCAACAAAGAAATAAGAAAATACGTAAACTTTATGTGTAAGATGAAATACGAAACTATAAATTCATTAGTTTTAGAGCAAAAATTCCATGAATCGAAACATAAAAATACAAATTTTTTACAATGTGGGGTACATAATATATTTTTGTATATTCAAAGATTATTTACCAGAAAACCGGTTAAAATATACATCATTTAACAAGTAAAAAAGATCATTTCGCGTCACTTAAAATTCAACAAGTGCACTATCAACTAAGCAAAACATGTTAATTTTCAGTAAACAATCCGTCAATCCCTAAAACACACTAAACTGGATTCTACAACATTACATTTCCAATAAAGATCAAATTTTTCTCACAAACATTTCATCAAACACCTTATATGCATACTTCAAAACCCCAAAACCAAACACAATTAACATAATCATAAGTTGATAAAAACATGCAAGTATATAAAAAAAAACCTGGTTTGTGTAGAAAGAGCACAAACAATGGGAGACAATTGTTGTTTAAAACCCAAATGATTATGAGTTGATAATAATCTTGGTTTTAAAAAACCAAGAACTCTAAAAGATTTATGTGGGTAATTATTATTATGAAGGAATCTGGATTCCTTGATGAATTGGGTTTCTAAAGAGTGACAATTTAGTATACGCATGGAATCCATTTTTCACAGAATAATGAAAATGTTATGATTTTTGTTGTTTTGTTATAACGAAGGTTTAGTGTGTGTGTGTGTGTGTTTTTTTGTGAAGATGAAGATAGAAAACACGTGGAATATGTGATCAATCCCTATGAGCGATCTAAATTAATTAAACTGACGTATTATCACGGCGTCGACTTCAACTTTATTTCTCCAAAAAATCATGTCGACATCTAGACATATTGTAATCTCGTTTAATTTTTAAACTCAAACTTTAGCTAAATTTATAAAACACGATTTGTTAAAATAAAAAATTAAATTTAACTGTAACTAGTTTTATAAAATATAATATATATTTTTTTCTTTTCTTTTTCTCAAAGATAACAACAAATGTTTGTAAGTTGGAAGTCGATAAATGTTTTTAACTAGTTTCATGAAACGAAAATAAAAGTTTGGGTTTCGAGTTGTAAGTATAAATTCTAACTTCCGACTAGTTTTATTGAATATAATAATTTTTTTTTTTTGTTTCTTTATGAAAAATAAAAATAAATACGTGTAAGTTAGAAGTCGGTTACGACCATTCATATAAATTTGAATTTTGGATGTCATATCATTCGAAGTTTCGAACAAATCTTCCAAACTATTACATAACAATGTGTTTTAAATGAAGGCCGAGAAGGAATTACTAAACGCACAGATTTTACGTCAAATGATAATATTATTGAGTTTTTTAAGTTTAATTGAATTGAATATTTGAACCCAACATTACACATTCTGGCTAAAAGTTACTTAATTTTCTCGCGCTCTAGATAGCCCATTGGCTGATTGGTAGGTTCTATTAATGACCAAAACTTTCGAGAAATTTGGTTCATTCCTTTAAACGAGACTTAAACAATTTGGTCTAATCAGTGACGGAGACAAAGAGAACATGAAAGTGCTTGACCCCTTTTAATAGAACATCTTTTATTCATAAAAATTTCAACCAATCTTAAATATTTTAAAATTATACATTAACGGGCCCTTAAAACTCATCTAACATATATAAAATTATACATTACCCGTCCCCTTAAGACTCATCTAGCATGTAATCCTGGTTTTGCCTCCAGTCCCCATGGAATGAACTGAGCTACCACCAATACCATCTTCAACTATCATAGAAAATTTCTCTAAATATGAACATGCCGCAATGTAAGATGACGAAGGCACTCGGTTAGAAGTTACACCGGGTGCAAGATTTATCTACATTGCTCGGAATTACATGTCAAATTTTAACTCCGTCTCTGATATTTTCCCATTAAGATACAACCATAAGAAACAAGTTACTTTTTATAGTATGAAATTATTGCAAAGATATGATGCCCACCATGTTGAGGTAGGTATTTCATAATTTATAAAATCGCGACGTTATTCAAAAAGACTTTTGAGCGGAGACATGTACAACATTTAAAACACTTTTAAATCCTCACCAATTATCCAAAGTTCGATTCACACCAAGTATGTATAAATATGACTACATAACTCTAAATAGATAATGACAATGTCGAAGCATAAAATTTAGGATCAAAGTCATTATAGCTATCGTCTTCACTGGCACATACTTCGACATAATCATAAAATCAAGTAAACTAAAACTACCATTGGCTTTCTCATAACCTCAAGTAAACTGAAACTTGTAGCTAAGCATAAGTATTACACGATGGATAGTTTTTCAATTTGTTGAAGTTCATAGTTCTGTATCATGGCTAGAAGCAATTCCAAGAAGTTTAGCCAGCTCTCCGCTTTCATAAGCTTCAAGAGTATCTGTAGTAGTAACCAGTAAGACATAGGTTCATTAGGATTACATTTGATTGTTGGAAAACAAGAATAAATGAGTTTATAAGTTACTTGTATTTACCATCTGAACCTCCAAGGTGTTTCCCGTTAATGAACACTTGTGGAACAGTACGCCTACCGACGATTTCGCTTAGAGCATCCTGAATTTTTGAGCCATCCTCTACAAAAAAAAAGAGAATCTTGTTAAATTTCTCTTGTTCGAATTGACATATATTTCAAGTAAAGAATACAACTTGACAATAATATAAATCAGCTTTCAACTAATGCAAACGAAAAACAAATCAATGTCCAAAAAAAATAAGAATATACGATAATATTTTTCATTACATATTTTAGGAATGAACATGCCTACAAATCGGACCTTTGTGTCTGTTGCAAAATGATTGATTATTTGTTATAGTTAAAGAATGATAGATTTTCGAATTAGATGCCACTAATGATTTTTTCAAGGGGAAATCGATAAGTATGTGTACGTTAAAGAAGTAATCAAAACGCTTAAAGAAGTAGCCAGTGGTTTATTAAGCTCAGAAATCAGAATAGCTCTTACTGGCTCGTGGTTAAGATTGCAGCTATGGTAATTACTACTCCGTACCTCTTCTTTAGGGGGTGTTTGTGTAAGCTTATTTTTTAGGCTTAGGTTTATGTTTTATAAGTAGCTTATGGCTTATGAAATATAAGCTTTTCAATTGTTATGAAGTGTTTGGAGTAGCTTATGAGCTTATTAGCTTATGACAAGGTAAAAATGTTTGATAAGCCCATAAGCCACACAAAAGGAGCTTATGAAAAACCCCTTACATAAGCTCATAAGCCTAAGCTAATAAGCTCAAACAAACACTTAAAATGGGCTTATCTATCTTACATAAGCTAATAAGCTAATAAGCCCCTTCTATAAGCTATAACAAACACCCCCTAACAAAATAATTTTTTATTTATTTACTGTTGTCCTTGTTTATGTGGATGACATTACCGATTTACCGTCACTGGTTCCAACAAAAAGGTCATCTGGTATTACTTTAGATGAACAAGATAAGAAGCGCGTTATAAACGTCTTTTAAGCAAATGTTAACTAACAGATTTAAACAATGAGGTTTCCACAGTTCCTCGTAAAATGTTTCTACCCTGCACATGAGATTTTTTATTTAACGAGGGACTGTTTTTTCCTAGTTTACAAGTAATGGTAGTCGGTACTAGCTATGTATGGTAATCTTGAATGTCTCGAACAACAAGTGATATCGTTAAATCAAAAACTATAGCAGAAATGAAAACATGTCCACAGATTCAACAAAGTAAACCAACCCGTTTCGTAATCCCCTCATTTTGTAAAATTCTCAAAGCAATTAGCATAAGTATACCTCGTTGATCGAGTTCGATAACATAAGGCTTCTTATTCAACTCCTTGAATACACCTTTAGCCCTTTTACAATATCTATTAGAAAACAAAATCATGATTATTAAATATATATGAAGACAAATTGTTATGAATAGAGATTAGGTTAAAAATGTATATACGGGCAGTATGATTTGGAAAAGATGACAATTTCGTGAGACGATACGGTTTTCTTCACGAATTTCACAGATGATGATGATTTTGCAAATACTACGGCGCCGCTGATTGTTATGAGGATGATTAATACGGAACAAATTGCGGCGGATCTCCCCATTTCGTCTCCGATTTACCGCCGACACAAACAGATCTACTGAAAATTGAATTTAGCCGGTGCTATACACGTTATTTTATTTGTATTTTTTATTTTATTTACAAAGTTAAAGGTAAATAGATGGCTTCAAATTTTCGTATAATAAGTAAATGAAAATTGAAATTTAATATGGTACTTGCGCCATACAATAACCTCAAAAAAAAAAAAATTAAATTTCACATATTTACACGATCTTAATATAAAAAATACTTTATGATAAGAATTATAATCGATACTTAAAAAGTACTTACATGCAACCAAACACATGTTCTGGTACTGTACAACATATAATTAGTTTTAAAAGTAACTAGAAAATTTCTCGTGCTTTGCACGAGTTTGAGTTGTTTTGATGTAAAATATGCATCTGCAGTGTTTTTTTTTTTGTTATAAGGGTACTAAGAGTTTTGGTGTTATCCCAGCAAGGGCGGCCGCTGGGAGGCTGCGCGCTTACCACTCCGGCAACCAAGTCTTTTTGTAAATAAAACGATTACAATTGTACTTAAAAACAAAGTTTCTGAATATAATAATACTAAAAGGCACGATTCACAAGAAAAACTTTCTAGTTACAAACTACAATTACCTATTTCCTTAACCATTTCTATATAGTCTTTTAAACATTTCACAAGCACTCAAACATGTCCATATTAGATGACTATTAGACCACTCCCAATGGCTTCATCCCTTGGCCATCGGTTCCATCATCGGTTTCCCAACCGATGGCACCGACCTCATCGGTTGGGTTCCGTCGGTTTTGAGAAGCTTCAACGGACGAAAATTGTGGGGGCCCGCCGTTTGAAGTTATTTTTTTATTTTTTTTTTCTTTCTTAAACCAACTCACAATACTCTATATATATCCATACACATTTAACAAATTAACACACAACATATATCTACAATACACATTCATCATTCAAACACACACATTCATCACTCAAACACCTACATTCAACACTCAAACTCAAACACAACCCGAAAAAATGCCGAGAAAACAAACAAAAAAAAACACATTCGGTAACGACGACGAAGACGAAGATTAGACGTTTAACTTTTTCTATTGTAATGTGTATTGTAATTTTTTTTTATTGTATTGTTTTTTATTTATTTTAATGTAATGGTGTTAATGTTTTTTTATTTTAATGAAGTTGTTTTAATAAGTTTTGTTATATTTTAAATGTAAAAATAATAAAATATGGACCGGTAACTGTTGGCAGTGATTAGTCAGTGATTTAGTCAGTTTGGTGTCAGCTGACGTGTCGCTGAGTTGGCAAAAACTGATTGTGTCAGTAGGAACAACGATTGAGAGTGGTCTTATTAGCATAGTTAAGATCGTCGACTTTAATTCTTCGCTCATACTCCAAAAAAAAAAGAAGACAAGGCCATGGTCCCCTCAACTTCCGTCACAAGTCATAAATCACAAACAAACTTAAATTGAGCAATGCCATTTAAATTCAAAACCTTTTTAGTTCAATTAAGTATGCATGAGAAGACAAAATGCCAAGATAATAGTTTTTATAGATAATATTATAAAATAACAATTATGATTTCATGAATTTGTATATGTATAAACACTGTCAAAACTTAAATCATAATAATAATTGCCAAGCTAAATTACAAATTGACAAAAACAGTTCACGAGTCTCATGAATATTTTCACTTTGAGCTAAGGATGGCAAGGGTGGGTTGGGTAAAGGTTTATAACTGGCAAACTATTAGTATGGTCTGAAAATGACGAATAAGGTTGGGCTGACCCGCAAACACTTTTCTCGTTAGTTAATTAACTGCCGATGAACTTACGAATCAACGTTTAGCATGAACAACTATAATTCTATTGATTAATAAACTTCTTATGAACTTACAGATCAATGTTTAGCATGAACAACTATAAGTATATGATTAATAAACTTCTTATGAACTTAAACATCCTTGAACGTATATGCAACATAGTACTCCTACTTTTATGCTCGGATCCCCTTCATCAAGTCCTTTAACAACCTACTTCAAACATTATAGTTAGTAGTTAGTATTCGGTGCTAAATCAAAGACCTAAATCAAGAAATAAACAAAGATTCACCAGTGCTAATAATTAGAGGTGGTTAAAAACATTTCTATATATGAGAGATTCAGGTAGATTATAATTCATCTCTGACCGAGTCCAACAAAAAAGAGTAAGTAGTAAGAAAATGGATAGAAATGAAAGTACCATTTAATTTTAAAAATAATAGATTACCAATGTTATAATATAAATTTTGTATCATATCTAACAGAATAAATATATACAAACGATGGATAAAAATGTTTTTCCTAGTCAACCCAAACCGACAATATGTAATTAGAAGATTTTGCACTAACACATTAACCCAACCAAACATGATTAATAAATAAAAACAAAAACTTAAAGATATAATTTCAAAATATTACTAGGAAAGATATTAAAGATATTGAATGAGTTATATTTTCTTTTGCCACCGGATTCGTCTTAAAGGAAATAAGCACGAGTTGTTCCCCACAAAACTCCATTAAAGAAGACTTAATTTAGCTCACGGATTTTTCAAAACCAGATTGAGTCACAAAACCATCCAAAAAGGACCCGCGCGGATAATAGTGAACCCACCTGCTTTGAAGCAATTTCATCATCATGTCATTGTAATATACGATATTCATTTTCAAGATTTTTTTTCCAATACATGAAAACTAACTTAATCACTCAAAAGTTTAGATTTTTATGAAAAATCATTAGTCCACAATCAAATTACATCTCATTGATAAAAGGTTCAATAAAAAGCTACAGATTTTTTTCAGTATGATCAAATTTACTACTAAAATAACAACCATCGGATACAAAATAAGCAAAACCTATTGACATCAACGAAAAACTTAAACTTTACCTTAATATGATAACCTCTACAAGTTAGTGCTTATGAACGGATCAAGCGGGTCATGGCCAAAATGAAACAATTTCGAAGCAACCATCATCAAAGTTTCAATCATTAGCCCACAATCAAATTACATTTCATTGCTAACTTATGCAAGTTAGAGTTTTAATAACCCTTTACAAGATTTCAATTAAATTAATTGAATCAAAGTTTAACATAAAGTAAATTGAATCGGGCAAAGAAAATATCAAAAAATTTACCCATATTAACTGAATCGATCAGAATCCGATCCATGGTGTACCGATAGCGTGTTAAAATACGGATTAGATGTTTAAAATCCGATTTAATACAAAGATCGTCAATAAAGAGAGGGTTAATCGGTAGCGGAAGAGATCAGAGGGGGTTGGGGGTGACAACTGACTTTGGGATTTAGGATTTGAGAGCGTATAAGGTGTTTGAATAATAAAGCGTAAATAAGTAATTTTAATCACTTAAATTTTTAGAAATTAAGAGTTTTAGGGAAATGCTTTAGGCTATACGGTGTGGGGGCTTTATCATTTGATGATGTGGAGTGATAGAAGGTGATATGTAGGAAAGAGAGTGTGATTTGTAGGAAAGAGAGTGTGATGATGTGGAGTGATGAAAATGGGTGGTGTGGTTGTGTGATGATGTGGAGTGATAGAGGAAAGAGAGTGTAATTTTAAAAAATTGTATATTTATAATTTTTTTTATATAAATGAAATTTAAAAACTAGTATTTTTATTAAAAAAAACAAACACTACAATTTATTAAAAAAAACAAACACTACAATTTATTAAAAAAAAACAAACACTAAAAAAAAAAACAAACACTACAATAAAAAACATACTACAAAAATTCAGGATAAAATTTCTCGATAAGCCTTCTCTTTTCATGTTCCGCTATTGATTTGGCAGGCTCCCGGAGATTATCGGTGTCCTTCATGATCACCTTTAACGCTTTTTGTCGCATTTTTTCTTCCTCAGTATCAGCAAATTTCCCGAACTTTTCCCCAATATACTTGAGTTCTTCGTTCGCCGAAGAAGAAGCAACGGCTTTGCCCTTGCCTTTGCGCGCTTTTGCCCTTGCTTGATCTCTACCCGTCGGTCTTGGAAGGTCTTCCTCCAAGTCAACATCATCATCGTTGAGATCGAATGAAGCAAAAGGCGATACCGGAGTGGCGGGAGTGGAGGGGTTACTAGACTCCGATTTTCTACGCGCTTTTCGGGACCCTCCAGATGTTGGGACATGTTGACAAATCGGGCTATTTTTCAATATTTTCCAAGACTCTAAATTTGGGAAAGCCCCTTGCATTATGTTGCGGTAACTCGCCAAAGCAGTTTCGAGCACTTGTTGATCATTATGACCGCTTGGTCTACTTTGTTGGGCTTGCTCAAAAAACCCGTTGAATTTTTTGACCTTTCTTCGTAAGTCTCCCCACTTGCTCGAAAGAGAGTCTTCAGTACGGTGGTAAGATGGATTATCTTTAAGCATCTTGGCGAAAAATTTTCGACGAACACTTTCCCAAAATGGGCCCCCATGTATATCATTTCCTATAACGGGGTCCTCGGATGTCGACGACCACGCTGAAGCAAGTGCGACCTCCTCCGCTTCTTCCCACTTCTTCCTTTCGGTTTTGCCTCTTAGGGATTCGGTTTCTTTCTTCTTGTGTTTCCTCTTCCCACCTTTGGCCGCCATTTGTGTTTCCGGAACCACCTCAATGTCTTCAGAATCGTCAATGTCATATGGAGGCATTTGCGGAAAATTGGTTAAATGGTCGTCGTTAAGCATTTGCGTGAACGACCCTTGGTATATCGGGTCTACGGATGGTCGTTGTGGTGATGGTGTTTGTTGGTAATAATGGGGAAATTGGTTAGGGTTTGGAAGTTGGGTATAGTTTTGAAATTGGTTTGGGTGTTGATATTGTGGAAATTGGTTTAGGTTTTGGTATTGGTTTGGGTGTTGATATTGTGGAAATTGGTTAAGGTTTTGGTATTGGTTTGGGTGTTGGTATTGGTTCCATTGGTTGGGGTTGGGGTTGTTTTGATTGTTGTTGTTGTTGGGATCCATTTGAGATTATGGAAAGAATGTATAAAAATATAGAGATTGTTATAAAAATTGAGAGAGAAAGAGAGAGTTTGTGTGGTTTTTTTTATAAAATTGTGTTGGTATTTATAGAAAAAGGTTTGGTTTTTAAAATTGTAGCCGTTGTTTGTGTGGTGTTCGACCGTTGTGTGTGTTCGTTCATGGCGTTGTCTGCACAAAGCCTTCGAAATTTTTTGGCCGACAACGCCCCTGCGGTGTGGAGGGGGCGTTGTTGCGCCGGCGTTGTCCTAGGTGGCGGGGCGTTGTGGGTGTTTCACAGCCCCACACCGTGTAGCCTTATAATATATAGTAAAGATAAAGATAATTGAATCAAAGTTTAACATAAATTAAATTGAATCGGACAAAGAAAATATCGAAAAATTTACCCATATTAACTGAATTGATCAGAATCCGATCCATGGTGTACCGACAACGTGTCAAAATACGAATCAGATGTTTTAAAATCCGATTTAATACAAAGATCATCAATAAAGAAAGGGTTAATTGGTAGCGGAAGAGATCGGAGGGGTGGGGGTGACAACTGAGTTGGGATTTAGGATTTGAGAGCGTATAAGGTGTTTGAATGATAAATGACAAATAAGTAATTTTGATCACTTAAATTGTAAGAGATTAAAAGTTTTAGAGAAATGTTTTATAATATAGTAAAAATATATTAATTGTTAAAACAATTCATAACCGCCCTTATTCATAGCATTTAGTGCTACATTTAGTATTTTTCATTTTTTTAAGGGTTTTCATTATGACATTCACCGATAATTATTTACATTTTTAAATAGGTTTGTTTTACTATTATTAACATTAATGTAATGGTGATTTCGAAATTATAAAAAGATAGCTTTTTTAGGAATATATAACAAAATGATACATATAATAATTTTTTACTTTTTTTTTTAAGGTTTTTAGGGTTGTTAGCATCATAGTCTATTTTTGTAATATAGTTTTTAAATAGCTTAAATTTGGTTAAAACCTAAAAAAAAAGTTATTTATAATTAGAGATAAACGAAAATATTTGTAAATTATAAATTTGATTAGAGATAAACGAAAAAATTGGTAAATTATAAATTCGACTTTTGAAAATAGACAACTTTTAGGAGACAAACAAAAACATAAAAGTGGAGATTTTATATGAAAGAAAATGAAGAATGTCTCTTGAATATAAAAGAAAATTTAAAATTTATCTGAAAATATGCCTACTAGAAATTTAATTAGATAAGTGGCTTTTTCCCATAAATTTTAGTTTGAATCTTAATACATAAAATTTCAGTTGTACATCAATAACAATCAAAAGGTTTTAGTTTTTTAGTATGTATGAAAGTAATTAAACGTAAAAAGTTTTATTGGATGACAACCAGTAACCACCGTACATATTATAATATAAAAATTTGGATATTATTTGATCTGGTTTCCGAAACAAACAACCATATTAGTTTGTCATTAAATCCATATCTAAAGTTTGGTCAATATGTTTTGCCATGTTGGATCTTTGTACATTTCTACATTAAACATATAGATGAGTTCATATCGAATCTTGTGGTTCATATGTAGCATCACCAGCTGCTGCTGATACGAACCATTTGTTGTCGGACCCATGTGTCTTTCGTATACCAGAAAACACACCCACTATGTCTTAATTGTCCAAAGTCGAGACGTAACTATTTCACATGGTTTTGCTTCTCCTTTGTCCCTAACACCATTATATACACTCAAACACAAACCAAACAATTAGCATCATATCCTAGTTTCTAGTTACAAATCTAGTTAACAATATGATAAGCCTCGTGAAACTAGTTAGAATGGCACGAAAGTGGCAGAATCTGGCTGCGCTAAGGCGTAAAAGGATTTCACTTCCAAGAGTTGATGACATTGTTGATAAGGGTTGCTTTGTGGTGTACACTTCTGATGGAATACGGTTTGTGATTCCACTGGATTATCTCAATAACGATATATTTCAAGAAATGTTAGAGATGGCCGAGGAAGAATATGGTTCACAAAGTGCCGGGCCAATCAAGCTGCCTTTTAAAGCCGACTTTATGCAATACACAATTTCTGAAATTGAAAAACAGACGAGTAGAGATATCAAGGAAGAACTTCGTATGGCTATAAATACGTGGCAGTGCTTGTCTACCTCACACCCGCGTTTTGAACAAGTTCAGATGCAGTTGTTAGTCTGTTAAATACTCGAGGAATGATTGTATATAGCTAACAACAATCTGTACATCTGTATAGAGATATTATAGATCGGAATGGAACTAAATTCGTATTCAACCATTTCAACTTATTCTTATTGCAACTAGATTAATTATATGTACCGAAGTCAAAAGAA
This sequence comes from Senecio squalidus, assembly GCA_910822075.1. NCBI lineage: Eukaryota > Viridiplantae > Streptophyta > Magnoliopsida > Asterales > Asteraceae > Senecio > Senecio squalidus. The sequence continues at coordinate 47,138,156 of CAJVGC010000508.1, forward strand.
GGTTTTTACATTCATTTATAGATACAAAACGGTCCCTATTCCTTACAGAAACATCAAAAGATGACGAGTATATGCATACGTAAAAACAAAATCACATATGATAACTTTTCCTATTGTATAGAGTAAAAATATAAAATTACTTACAGTACGAAGGCAAAAAAATGCCAAAAATCATGCATCGTATTATTCAAACCGTCTATTGTCATGTTATGAGTTCAAAGACGCAGGAAAAATACTTATACACCATGCATGAAAGTTGTAAATTGCTGTCGCTTTGGCTCGGAAAATGCCCAATTGATATTTGAGAAGGAGCCAAGACATAATAAATAATACAGATTCCTATGAATTCAAAAGCATCAATCTAACTTTAACAAATTCTCTCAAATTATGAACCGAAAAAACCATCTTGCCATGGAACGTCATTTCTCAATACTGCTACTAACATGGTCGAGCTTATCATTGAAAATTCACAGTAATCATGTGGCTCATGCCCATAAAGGTTTTACCTCTTTGTCAACGTCATTCTTGATCGAACTTTGAATTGGTTTCAAGACGAAGAAGTACTGCAAGGTACACAATTCGAGAAACCACGTCAATTTTAAGAAGTTACTTTAGCTGGCAACTTTGACCCGTTCACATGTGAATGGGTCGCATGGGGTGTGTTTTTATCTCAAATGGGTCAAATAGGGAAAACATGTCAAATGGGTTGAAAGTAACCGGAGTCTTTTTTTCAATGCATTTAACTTTCTAAATCGTTTTTATTCTAAATTTAGATTGTTATTAGTGAACTAATATTTTTCTAAAATAAAAAAAATCAATTAGCTATTTATTCAAATTTGAAAACAGACAAAAAAAAGTGTCTGCGTAATATGTATTAAATGGTTGTTTTCAACCTAAATCCGTCAAGACCCGTTACATAACTAGTCTGACCCGCCCATTTCGCCATCTTTATTGAAAACCTGAGGGTGTAAACGAGTAACATCCTGAAACCAGTAAAAGTTTAAAAACATACTTGAAATGCTAAAATCAGAGGAATGAATAGTTTCCCTCTGTTATTCGGGTTGGGTCCGTCAATCAACTTCTGGTCAACCAATATACTTTTGCTTTCACTCAACGCGATTTTTGTTATTTTTTCAACTATGTCGGGAATCCAAGCAGTCCCATTCGGAAGAATCTGTGAGCCCATTACATAAACAATCATCAAAAATGGAAAAATGTGTGAGCGGGTCAGTCGAGCAATAACATTTTCCGTCCATGTTTTGAAAATATTTTAGAGATAATCAGTGTGTCAACTGTCAAATATGAAAAGAAAATGATTTAGGAGGTTTTACACATTCAAAATACATTTTGGGTGACTTTCGACCCATTTGCCTTGTTTTTTAGGTAAACCTTTAATTATACTCAATTGAACCAATACAGATATAAAATATAACATAATCCGAATGGATCAATTCGTAAATGGGTCGAAATTGCCACATGTAACGGAAGTCGGAATCTATAAGGCTAAAGACCAACCTTCTCATCATTCTCGCTTTTCTTACATCTGCCACAGTTCTCAACCAAGGCTACACGAATATAAAAGTTCTACAAGAACAAGTAAAATTGGTCAAAATTTCCGCCCTAGATAGGTGTACACATAATTAAGAGGAAAGATGGTAAAACGCTGCAACAAATACAAAAAGGTAAACCAACCAACAAAATGAACTGTTAGTAAACTTAAAGAGACGAAGAACCTGGATGTCTTGTTTTTTAACCCTGGCACCACTACGTACAACTTTGAGAAGAGCCTCGGATCTTTTTGTGGAAAACTCGTCATAAGTAAGACAATCAGGAGGTGATAACTGAGCATGTGTGAGCACTAAAATTGCTCGATGCCATATTTCTTGACCAAAACTATCACTTATTGCTTTCACAACCTGCTTATCCAACGTATCAACCCTATACGCATCAAGTCGGTCCACATAAAGCAAAACGTCTATCGTTTTGTTAAGAAGAAACCTGCTCACACAACCATACAAAAACAAACGTTTGTAATCATAAATAACGCATTAATTATTTAAAAAATTAATAAATGAAAAGTGACCTTTTGATGATGTCAAGCGCTTGGTTATTGATATATCCTCCTTCGACAATGCCTGGGGTGTCAATAATGTTCAATGTGAACCCTGAACGTTCCCTTGAAACCATTGTTGGTCTTGGTGTTTCTGACTAAAATATTGTGTCAGTGAATAAGCGTTTTGATATGTACGAAAGAAAAGTTTAACGACTTTCACTACTGTTAGTATGTACCTGGAAGGCACTGACAGTAACTGCTCTCTCACCAATAATAGAGTTCACAGTTGATGATTTCCCAACTCCGCCTTTTCCCATTACAAGGATCGTCAATCTGTCCTTTTTCTAAAATATCACATGAACAAAAATTTGAGAACACATCAAAGTTTATCGACATCATATTGTATATGTGTGTTCAATACAAGAAAAGTGAATTTCCCTTGAAATAGAACGTTTTTTCATATTCTTTAAGTAAACTGTTTTATTACAAAGATCGTTTAACTTTTGAAATATAACGATAGAGGTTTTATGCATTTTGAATACACTTTCGGTGACTTTTGACCCGTTCAGTCAGTTTTCATCTTTAGCTGTGTTTTTTGATATTTACCCATTTGACCCATTAGAGACGAAAGAATTGAACCTTCTCCTTTAGTCTTCCCAACAATTCAAGCAGCTTGTCTTGGGTAGCAGGAGGAAACTGCTGAATCCCGCTCCATTCACGTATAAACTGAGACGCCATCAAAACTGCCGTTTGCACAAAAAAAAAATATGTTGATTATAATTTCATACATACAATACAATAAATAAGCTTGATATAAATGCAGAAAGTATACGAGTCCTATTCATATGTACTAAGCATAAGTCACATGAAGCCGATTCACCAAAAATGTCTTATTACAATTTTAGATATCTAGCCAGTACAGTACGTATCATATATTTTCGTTTAATCTCCTCAAAAAGGCGACAACGCCGGACTTACAACTTAGGTTGATGGTTTGTTTGGAACCTATGCTCATGTGACATTTTTATTATATAATGAGGTGGCTTGACATGTTTATCGTAAGTATGAAACTTTTGTAATGCTAATGAAACTTTTGTAATGCTAATGAAACTTTTGTAACGTTTGCTTTAAAAAAAATTGTGTTTAAAGGCCTCTTATCTAATTATCGTACAGGGCCACCAAAATTTATTTGCCGGAGATTGAAATAGTGAGAGATGAAGTAGACAATGATAATATGAGAGAGGAGAAAGATGATGCCTGTCTAAGCTGATAGAAGAGCTCCCGGTGGATAACCTTTTTTAAAAGTGAATTATCAACTAGATAAAGAAAACTTAATTACATATAAAACCACCCGGGAAAGAGTAGAGTTTTTTTTTTTTTTTTTTTCTCTTTTGTTAGTGACTCATTTTCCGAGACCCGAGTATATAATATGTTTTCAACAAAAACCGTACTAACTAGTTACTACGAATCTGAATATGATATCTTTCGTGATAGTTTAAATAAGTTGGAGATACGAGTTAAATATTACTTGAAATTTTTTTTGATATAAAAGACTACTTTTATTAAATTTTCATTTTATTTCTTTTCGAGAAAATAAAAACTCTATCCTACAAAATTTTGTTTTCTTAACAACCTAATGAGTTATGGTTGACATTTTATTAAACATTTAAATTTGTTGTAAATTTTTTAACAGAATGGAGGATCTCAAAATACAAGGATAAATTATTAATGTGTCATTAAATAAAATATTTTCAAATGCTTTGTATACAAGCCATGTGATTGTTTTTATCAATTTAAAAAAGAAATAAAACACTAAGAGGATAAGGAATGGCGTCGTTGTGGTCTCGACAACGAACGTCTAATGTTCGTTGTTACTCCGTTCCCTCTCGTTGTGGGGCTTGTTATGGCCTTTGTTGTTCCATCAACGACCCGTTTTTTATATTTTTTTTTTCTTTTTCATTTTTTTTTCTTTTTCCAACGGTAAAAAGTTAAAAAAAAAAAAATTCGAATTTATTACCTATAAAAGTTAATGAGCTCACGAATCATGCTATGTCTAACACCCAAGTGTCTAGACTTCTCATTATACACATGACTATAAGCTTTAGCTAAGGTAGTAGCCCTATCACATCTAATAGATATGGTGGATATCGGTTTGGGCCATAATGAAATTTCATAAATCAAATCCCTAAGCCAATCAGCTTCCTTACCAGCTGCTGACAACGTTACAAATTCAGACTCCATCGTTGAATTTGTAATACACGTTTGCTTCTTGGATGCCCAAGAAATAGCACCTCCTCTAAGAAGAAACACCTAACCACCAGTGGATGAGTGATCCTCCATGTGAGTGATCCAGCTGGCATCTGAATAACCTTCTATCACCGAAGGAAATCTACTGTAAAACAAACCATAATTCATGGTTTCTTTCAAATACTTAAATACTCGATTTAAAGCTTTCCAATGAACCGAGCTAGGATTACTAGTATATCTATTAAGCTTTCCTACAACAAATGATAATACGAGGCCTAGTACTTATCATTGCATACATAAGAGATCCAATAGCTCTTGAGTATTCAAGCCGAGACACTGGTTGTCCTTTATTAGGCAGTAGCTTAATAGTAGGATCCATAGGAGTACTGACAGGTGAACATTTCTCAAAATGGAATTTATTCAAGATCTTCTCAATATAATGAGATTGAGTAACAAAAATTCCATTGTTTCCTCGTTTGATTCTAATACCATGTCTTTCATATCAAAACTAGATGATAAAAACTTCTTGGTTGTTTCAACTTGGTGTAGATTAGTACCAAATATCAACATATCATCTACATATAGACAAATTATAACTCCTTTACTAGAGTTATCAAATTTGCTATATACACACACTTGTCAGCTTGGTTTATTGAAAAACAATTAGACACGATCACATCATCAAACTTTTGATGCCACTGTTTTGGTGCTTATTTAAGACAATACAATGACTTCTTAAGCTTGCACACCTTATTTTCATTTCCAGGCATCACAAACCCTTCAGGTTATTTCATGTAAATCTCCTCATCCAAATCGCTATTCAAGAATTTCACATCCATTTGATGAATCACAAGATTATGTATAGCTGCTAGAGCTAACAATAATCTAATAGTAAAAATTCTAGCAACAGGAGCATAGGTATAAAAAAAGTCAATACCTTCCCTTTGCCTAAAGTCTTGGATAACTAATCTAGCTTTGTACTTATCTATAGTACCATCCACTTTCATCTTCCTTTTGAGGATCCATTTACAACCTAAAGCTTTGCAGCCATGAGGTAATTCAACTAAAACCTAGGTATAATTATGCATGATTGAATCAATTTCATCATGAATCGCTTCTTTCCAGAAATTTGCATCCCTTGATGCCATGGCTTCACTAAAGGTCTTTGGATCCTCCTCAAAAATAAAACAATATTGGTGTTGAGACATATTTCCATCTCCAGTTCCTTCAACTAAATATAGATGAAACTCAGATCCATAAGACTTAGCTTTCTTAGTTCTAGAGCTCCTCCTAAGTTCCGATGATTCAGGAACATCCCTCACTTGATGTGAATCGTTAGTGAGTGATTTCTGAACCATATCCCTAGGTCTAGGTATAAATGTAAATATATGTTCATCAAATATTGCATCTCTTGACTCTATCACCGTATTAATTGATACAAAGTAATTAGATTCTATAGCATAGAATCTATATGCCTTGGAATGCTCAGCATACCCAATGAAGATACAATCTATACCTTTTTCACCCAAGTTTTTCCTTTTGGGTTGAGTGAGTCTCACAACCGCTCGACAACCCCAAACTTTGAGATAACTCAAATTTGGTACCTTTCTATGCCATATTTCATAAGGGGTATTTTTACTCTTTTTATTTGGAGTTCTATTCAATAAATAACATGCTGTCAACATAGCATCACCCCAAAACCCTTCACTTAAACCAGAATAGGATAAAAAGGAATTGACCATCCTTCAACGTCCTATTCATCCCTTCAGCCACACAATTTTGTTGTGGTGTGTAAGGAGCCGTGGTTTGATGTATTATATCACTAGATTGAAAATAAACTGGATCATAATACTCACCACCTCTATCAGTACGCAAAACTTTTATTAATTCATCTTTATGTAACTCTACTTCTTGCTTATAAATTTTAAATTTATCAAGAGCTTCATCTTTTGTGTGCACTAAATACACATAACAATATCTAACTGCATCATTAATAAAAGTTATGACATACTTTTTATTTCCAAGTGAAGGTGTTGCATGAAAATCACATAAATAATTATGAATAAGTTGTAAAACTTTACTTTCTCTATTAACTTTCTTAAAAGGTTGTCTAGTTATCTTAGTTAGCATACAAGTTTTACACTTTTCATTAGTTGTGTCAAATGCGGGAATTAAGCTCATTTTGGACATATCTTTTAATCTTTTGTGATGTACATGTCCTAACCTAGCATGTCATAATTTTGATTTGTTTAAACTATTATTTGTACTAGAACTAAGCATACAAACAGAATTAACATCAAAAGGATAAAAAAGATTCAACCTAATCATACCATTACAAACATAACCAAATCCAAGAAAAGTACCATGTCTTGAGAAGATATACTTATCACTTTCTAACACTTGTTTGTAGCCAAACTTATTCAACACAATTTCTAGTAAAAGAGATTCTTTCAAATCTGGGGAACATACAAAACATTATTCAAATATAAAACATTTCCAGAAGTAAAATTAAGATAACACACCCTATTCCTTTGATTGGTTCGGTTGCAACATTTCCTATCTTTACACAAGATCCGTCTTCAATTGTTCGACATTCATCAAACCATCGAAGATCCTTGGAAACATGACACGTTGCTCCCGAATCAACCCACCACGCAAAATCATCATCCTGAATATAAAAGGCATCAGAAATCATATAAATATAATTCTGAATATTATTAAAATTACATAACATAACATATTTTGAGCTTGTTGCTTATCCGGATCCCTAGATCCGCTAGGACTAGCGCCATCCTTTTTACCTTTTCCATTACCCTTTCCAACACGACAATCTTTCTTGAAATGTCTCGGCTTACCGCATTTCCAACATTCCACTTTCGGTTTTTTAAAGTAACCCGACTTGTCATCACCGCCATTGTTTTTGCGTTTGTTGTTGTTGAATTTCTTCTTAGAAGATTCCCCTTCCACTATATTAACAGAGGAGTTTCCAATACCATTCTTACCCTTCGGATTCTTGTCGAGTTCTTGAGTATTCAATGCCTCTTCAATCCGAAGATGACTACCAAGTTGAATTAAAGTTAATTCTTCCTTGCTATGCTTAAGCGTGTGTTTGAAAATCTTCCATGATGGAGGAAATTTGTAAATGATCATAGCAACCGAAATTAATTCATCCATTTTTAGATTGTGTTGGACAAACTGTAACACCGTGCCCGAATCCGACCCGATATTTGACTTGTAACTTTAATTCGGACTTTGTAATTGTATACATTTGACGATTTATAAAAGTTCGATTTGAGTTATGTATATTTGGGTTATCTTAATTCTATTTAAACCTTGTTTATTATATCTTGTAACATTATTAATGTGTTATCTTGCATGTGTACATTAATGTACACTAAAATGTGTTTAATACACATGGACTTATATAAATGCAAGTAATTCTAGTAATGTGTTAAGACAAGTAGTTTAATTAATATATGCATGCAAGGAACTATGTATGTATGTATGTATGTTTGCATTCATGGCAAGTTGTTCCAATACTTTAAACCTTCCAAACGTTTTCCTTGTTCTTAGCCTTCAAGTTTTGTCAAATGTGGTAGACTAATAGTTACACATTTCTTATTTATGTATTTAAATATGGAACTTGAAATATGCAATAAAACGTTTTTGGCTTTAAACACCTCTTTAACCATTTCTTTTTGTAACCTACAATAATTAAATTTGGAGTTGATTATTAGGGGAGTTACAAATCTCATCATCAAATTCAACATTTTGACCTTTCTTTATCACATTTCAAACTCAATAACTTGGTGTCTTCTTGTCAAAAATCGAACCAACACAAAGCTCCATAATCGAAACTTCAAGCCTCCCATAATCGATTGTAAAGGTTCTCAATTTTAGCTTTCACAAATTCAGTTTCTCGATTTGGTTTTCTTGTGTCTCGAAACTCAGAAACCAGCAACAAGAACTCGTCATCATCATCATTTTTTTGGTATCTTTATTCTTTTGTATGATGTTGTAATTATCAAACCTTATGTTAAATTCTATTGTTTTTCATCATAATAATCCATAATCATGTTTATCTTTTATGTTACTCAAGCTTACCATCATCATCTTATTAATCTTGTCTATTGAAACTCTAATCTAGAAAACTCTAATTTCATGATATATTCTTATTCATATTTATTCTTATTTCTAGATTTGTAAAGGCAAGTTTGGTGTTCCTTTCAACGTATTCCGTATTCATAATCTAGTATCCGTATCTACCTCCGTATTTAATCATGTGAGTAAACTCGATGCCCTTTTTATTATATAAATCTTTGGGCTGTATCATGACATTCATATTCATACTTATATTCATATTTTTATGTTTAATTCATACTTATGTTCACATTTATATTTTATGTCTATATTCATACTTATAGTAATATGGTGATTCATATTCATATTTACGTTTATATTCATACTTATATTTATGTGTATATTTAGACTTATATTCATATTGAGATTCATACTTATATTCATATTAAAACTTATATTCATGTTTATATACTCACTTATAATCATGTTTATATGTATACTTTTTGTATTATATTCATCGTAATTTATTCATATTGGTATTCATTCATAAAAGTCATTCTTATTATATTCATTCGTAAAGTCATTTATGTTTATATGTACTTATATTCATATTTGATACTATATTTTCGTATTATGGCAAACATTGGAATGAATCAAGTGACACAATCATTATGGGATGCACACACGATAAATCAAACATTCAAACAATCAATCATTCATTATATGTATATACTAAACGGGAAACGTGATAGATCTATTGGCCGTTATTAGACATTCCGACGTGTTACTGTGAATGTCGAGACCCTCGACCGGACCCTATGTGACTTTGATCATATATGATATACATCAGACTTGATACAAACGCGTGTTATGCCATTATACATATATTATACTTGCTTACAATATACAATCTTTATATATTCTTTTATTATACATTCTTTTATACTACATTTTACATATTCATTTATATTACTTTTATACTCTTTATTACGTAATCTTTTTAATACTTTATACCTGTGTCTTAAACTTGTTTATTCACCAATACTTTTGTATTGACGTTTACTTTTTACATGATACAGGAAATGGATAGGTTTGCTTGAAGAAAACATAAGAGCTTTGACCTAGTATGAATAATTTAAGTCTTTTGTCGTTTTTCGGTTACTTTTCTATAAAACATTTATTCATCTTTAATGCATTCATTTAAACCATTAAATGTGTCTATTATAACCTAATAGAGGAACACGAGTTAAGAACAAATTGTAATGCCTCTGGTGTATTCCGCTTTAGCCGGGGTGTTACAGTTGGTATCAGAGCTGGTGTTTATAGGGAATTAGGTGGTTAGAAAACGACCTAGTCTATAAGCTACCCCACACACGTCCTCGTGTGTTCATGCATCATAAAAATTGTTTTTAACTAATTTTTGTGTTCCTCTTACTAAATTCTTTTGAGAGATTCTTCATTCGTCGTTTTCAAAAATTATAAATACTATATATATATATTTCTAAACCTTATTGAAGATTTAGTACTTGTTTGCGTAGTAACTGTAAGGTTTGGATGTGACTAATCGAGAGAGCGTTAACGATACTGGTTCGTAAACTCTCGACGAACACTCCTCTCCTAGGCCAAAGCGCGACACTTAAACCAAATCTTTAATAATGAAATGTTTTACCCTTCTCGTCTTGAATTAAAATTCTAAAAGTTCATGTTATAAGGCTGTAAGGTTTGGAAGATCGGTAGTTCAATTTCTGTCTAGAGCGGTATCTCGTTACAATTACGTATACCAAACTGGGAAATTTGAACGAGAGTCATCCTCTCCTAGGTCACGATATGATTCTTTGGAGTTGGTATTCTTGATATGTCGAGAATTTCTACGGATTTAACCGTAACCCTCAAAAATCAATTTTATTCGTATTTATACGTATTTATTCATTATTTTATGATTTCTTTAAACATTATACGTGAGTGATACGGATACGTTAATCATACGTGAATCAATAATCATTCGTTGATCATTCGTTAATCATTCGTTAATCATCCGTTAATCATTCGTTAATCATCCGTTAATTATTCATTACTCATTCGTTAATTACCTGTTAATCATTCGTTAAATCATTCGTTGGTCATTGTTAAGCGTACGCCCAGTCAATTATCGTTACTCGTTAAAGTCTAATCTTTATTCATTCTTATTTTCAGCATGTTGAACAACGCTGCCAACCGTCAACGCAACAACCAACGCCGTCTCGCAGCCATGGTTTCTCGCCAAATGGCTAATGCGATTCCGCGAGCCATCCAACAGTTTCAAGCTACTCAAACTCCTGCACAAGCTCCCGTTGGCAATCATGGTGGAGCATCGCTTAAGAACTTCACTACTTGCAATCCTCCTAAGTTTGTAGGTAACGATGGTGCAACTGCTTTGCTGCAGTGGTTTGAAAAGATTAAAAGCATTTTCTCAATAGCTGAAACCCCTGTTCATCTTCATGTGAAATACGCTGCTAGTGTCTTTAGTGGTCGTGCTCTTACTTGGTGGAACCAAGAGAAAATGACTCGTGGCATGGAGGTAGCTCATGAAATGGATTGGGCCTTATTCAGACAGATTATGACCGAAGAATTTTGTCCGCAAAGCGAACTTAAGAAGTTGGATGAGGAATTCTGGAATTTGAAACAAATTGGAGGAAACAACGCGGAGTACACTACGCATTTCCATGAACTAAGCTTATTGGTACCTCGTCTTGTGACTCCCGTATCCATGGCAATCGATAAGTATGCAAGTGGTCTTCCAGCAACTATTCGAGACAGTGTTCGTAGTAGTAGACCGACAACGGTAGAGGAAGCCGTGCGTCTAGTCGCTACTATTAACGATGATCATGTTAAGGATGGTACTTTGGTTCGTTCTAGTAAAGGTAAGAGAAAGGAGGATAGTGAACCGAAGAAATCTGATAAGTCATCTAGAAAGAAGAAGAAGGGGGATAAATCTAAAGCCTTCGCTGTTGTTGAACCCACCAAACAAACTGTAATCACTGCCCCTACTCATCAAGCTCCTGGAAATACTAAACCCTATACCGGAAATTTCCCTCTTTGCAACCGTTGCAACTATCATCATCCTGCAGGCAAACCTTGTAGAGTGTGCACCAAGTGCAACAAGTTTGGTCACTTTGCTCAGTATTGTAGGGTTGGGCAAAATGTAGCTGTGCCCATGACAATCAATACCTTTGCTCCTCCTCCTGTTCCTATCCAAGCTCATATGCCGAGATTTGGGTGTTTTGGTTGCGGCGATCCTAATCATTTTATTCGTGATTGCCCTTATCGTCAAGGAAACCCTCCACCCGCTCAGCAAAATCAACCACGTGCTCTACAAAATCAGCCACCACTTGTTCAACCAATTCAACAACAACCCGCTGGTCGTGGACGAGCTTTTGTCATTAATGCTCAACAAGCTCAAGCCAACAACGAAGTTGTTAATGGTACGTTTCTCATCAATGGTATTTATGCTTCCATTTTATTTGATTCGGGTGCCGATCGTAGCTTTATCTCTACCCAATTTGAACCTTTGCTTGCTTTGAAAAGAAATAAGTTGCATGATCCCCTTAGTGTCGAAGTAGCCAATGGCAAGGTTCTTAAACTAAGTTCTATTTTGAATGATTGTACCTTAAGTCTAGGGAATCGTGATTTCGCTATAGATTTAGTGCCTATGAATTTGGGTAGTTTCGACGTTATCGTAGGGATGGATTGGTTATCCGGACATCATGCCGAGATCATTTGCTTTGATAAATCTATTCGTATTCCGTGTGCTGATGGTAGTATTCTTACGGTTTGTGGTGAAACAAAATCAAAGGGACTTAAACTCATGTCCTGTACGCAAGCTTATAGCTACTTGCGTAAGCATAAGAAGGATCTTCCATGTTATCCTGCGTTTCTAGCTCACATCATTGATACAAGGAAAGAAACGCTCAAACTTGAAGATATTCCCATCATTCGGGATTTCCCCGAAGTCTTTCCCGAAGACGTATCTGGATTACCTCCTGTACGACAAGTGGAATTCCGTATTGATCTCATTCCTAATGCAACTCCTATTACCAAAGCTCCTTATCGTCTCGCTCCTTCGGAAATGCAAGAGCTTTCAAGCCAATTGCAAGAACTAACCGACAAGGGTTTTATTCGCCCTAGTTCTTCTCCTTGGGGTGCTCCTATTTTATTTGTAAAGAAGAAAGATGGTTCGTTTCGGATGTGCATCGATTACCGTGAACTTAACAAACTTACCATCAAGAATCGTTATCCTTTACCTCGAATCGACGACTTGTTTGATCAATTGCAAGGTGCTACTTGTTTCTCTAAGATAGACCTTCGTTCGGGCTATCATCAACTTAGAGTAGCCGAAGAAGACATTCCTAAAAATGCCTTCCGAACTCGCTATGGTCATTTCGAGTTTATGGTTATGCCATTTGGACTCACAAACGCACCTGCTGTTTTCATGGATCTAATGAATCGCATTTGTAAACCATACCTCGACAAATTCGTCATAGTCTTTATCGATGATATTCTCATTTATTCAAAATCCAAAGCCGAGCATGAAACTCATTTGCGACTTGCTCTAGAACTCCTCAAGAAAGAAAAGCTTTATGCTAAATTCTCGAAGTGCGAATTTTGGCTCAAGGAAGTTAAAATTTTGGGTCATGTAGTTGATGCGAAGGGAATACACGTTGATCCCACTAAGATCGAGGCCGTTCGTAACTGGCCTATTCCAACTAATCCTTCTGAGATTCGATCTTTTCTTGGGTTGGCAGGCTATTATCGTCGTTTCATCGAAAACTTCTCAAAGATCGCTATTCCTTTGACGAAGCTTACTCATAAAACTGAGAAGTTTGTTTGGGGAGATGATCAAGAATCAGCATTTCACATTCTTAAAGACAAACTTTGTAAAGCTCCTGTTCTTAGTCTTCCTGATGGAACCGAAGATTTCGTGGCATATTGTGATGCATCGGGAAATGGTATTGGTTGTGTGTTAATGCAACGAGGAAAAGTTATAGCTTATGCATCGAGACAATTGAAGAAGCACGAAGTCAATTATACCGTTCATGATCTCGAACTTGGAGCGGTTATCTTCGCTCTAAAGTTGTGGAGACATTATCTCTTTGGTACGAAGTGTATTGTTTACACGAATCACCATAGTCTTCAGCATCTATTCAATCAAAAAGATCTAAACATGAGGCAACGTAGATGGCTTGAATTGCTTAATGATTACGACTGTGAGATTAAATATCATCCTGGCAAGGCTAACGTTGTTGCAGACGCCTTGAGTAGTAAACCTTATTCAAAAGTCTACAGTATTCGTGTTCTTTCGGATCTTCATTCGTTAATCGGTATTGCGCAACAGAAGATAATCAATGGTGGAAACTTGGCTAGTGAATTGGGTTGTGGCATTGAAAAGCAATTAATCATCAAACCAAACGGTCTTCATTATTTCAACGATCGTCTTTGGATACCTTCAATCGATGATCTTCGTAATCTTGTGATGAAAGAAGCTCATAATACTCGATACTCGATTCATCCCGGTGCCGATAAAATGTATCATAATTTGAAGCATTCCTATTGGTGGTCAGGCATGAAAAAGGATATATTCTTATTCGTTCAAAAATGTCTAACTTGTTTGAAGGTTAAAGCCGAACATCAAAAGCCCTCAGGTTTGTTAACTCAACCCGAAATCCCGTTGTGGAAATGGGAAGGCATTGCGATGGACTTTATAACCAAACTTCCACGTTCATCAAAAGGTTACGACAGTATTTGGGTAATCATTGATCGTTTGACTAAAGTCGCTCACTTCATTCCTATTTGTGAAACTTATCGTGTCGAACGCTTAGCTCAAATCTACATTCAAGAAATCGTAAGACTTCATGGAGTACCGCTTGACATCATTTCTGACCGTGATGGTCGATTCATATCTCGATTTTGGAGATCTCTTCAATCCGCACTTGGAACTCGCTTGAATCTCAGCACCGCATACCATCCTCAAACTGATGGTCAATCGGAGCGCACTATTCAAACACTAGAGGATTTGTTGAGAACATGTGTCATCGATTTCGGTGGTAGTTGGGACTCACACCTCGGACTTATCGAATTCTCTTACAACAACAGTCATCATACGAGTGCAAACATGGCCCCTTATGAAGCTTTATATGGTCGTAAATGTAGATCGCCGGTATGTTGGCAAGACATTGGGGAAACGCAAATAACTGGACCCGAATTGATACAAGAGACAACGAATAAAATCGTAAAAATACGCGAAAACCTCACCACCGCTCGTAGTCGCCAGAAAAGTTACGCCGATAAGCGTAGAAAGCCTCTTGAATTTGTCGTTGATGATCGCGTTCTTCTCAAGGTTTCACCTTGGAAAGGCGTGGTACGATTCAGCAAGAAAGGGAAGCTTGCCCCGAGATACGTTGGACCCTTCAGAATTATCGAGCGTGTGGGTAAGGTTGCGTATAGACTTGAGTTACCGACCGAACTAGAGAATGTTCATCCAGTCTTTCATGTATCTAATTTGCGAAAATGTCTAGCTGATGAAAATCTACATGTACCATTGGATGAAATCCAAATCGATTCGACTATGCACTTCGTAGAGCGACCTGTTGAAATCTTAGACCGTGAAATCAAGAAACTAAGGAGAAGTTCAATTCCAATAGTGAAAGTACGTTGGGAATCTAAACGTGGACCAGAGTTTACATGGGAACAAGAAGATCACATGAAATCCAAATATCCGCACTTATTCATAAATCAACCGGGTACTAGTCAACCATAATTTTCGAGGACGAAAATCTTTAAAGTTGTGGAGACTGTAACACCGTGCCCGAATCCGACCCGATATTTGACTTGTAACTTTAATTCGGACTTTGTAATTGTATACATTTGACGATTTATAAAAGTTCGATTTGAGTTATGTATATTTGGGTTATCTTAATTCTATTTAAACCTTGTTTATTATATCTTGTAACATTATTAATGTGTTATCTTGCATGTGTACATTAATGTACACTAAAATGTGTTTAATACACATGGACTTATATAAATGCAAGTAATTCTAGTAATGTGTTAAGACAAGTAGTTTAATTAATATATGCATGCAAGGAACTATGTATGTATGTATGTATGTTTGCATTCATGGCAAGTTGTTCCAATACTTTAAACCTTCCAAACGTTTTCCTTGTTCTTAGCCTTCAAGTTTGGTCAAATGTGGTAGACTAATAGTTACACATTTCTTATTTATGTATTTAAATATGGAACTTGAAATATGCAATAAAACGTTTTTGGCTTTAAACACCTCTTTAACCATTTCTTTTTGTAACCTACAATAATTAAATTTGGAGTTGATTATTAGGGGAGTTACAAAGCTCATCATCAAATTCAACATTTTGACCTTTCTTTATCACATTTCAAACTCAATAACTTGGTGTCTTCTTGTCAAAAATCGAACCAACACAAAGCTCCATAATCGAAACTTCAAGCCTCCCATAATCGATTGTAAAGGTTCCCAATTTTAGCTTTCACAAATTCAGTTCCTCGATTTGGTTTTCTTGTGTCTCGAAACTCAGAAACCAGCAACAAGAACTCGTCATCATCATCATTTTTTTGGTATCTTTATTCTTTTGTATGATGTTGTAATTATCAAACCTTATGTTAAATTCTATTGTTTTTCATCATAATAATCCATAATCATGTTTATCTTTTATGTTACTCAAGCTTACCATCATCATCTTATTAATCTTGTCTATTCAAACTCTAATCTAGAAAACTCTAATTTCATGATATATTCTTATTCATATTTATTCTTATTTCTAGATTTGTAAAGGCAAGTTTGGTGTTCCTTTCAACGTATTCCGTATTCATAATCTAGTATCCGTATCTACCTCCGTATTTAATCATGTGAGTAAACTCGATGCCCTTTTTATTATATAAATCTTTGGGCTGTATCATGACATTCATATTCATACTTATATTCATACTTTTATGTTTAATTCATACTTATGTTCACATTTATATTTTATGTCTATATTCATACTTATAGTAATATGGTGATTCATATTCATATTTACGTTTATATTCATACTTATATTTATGTGTATATTCAGACTTATATTCATATTGAGATTCATACTTATATTCATATTAAAACTTATATTCATGTTTATATACTCACTTATAATCATGTTTATATGTATACTTTTTGTATTATATTCATCGTAATTCATTCATATTGGTATTCATTCATAAAAGTCATTCTTATTATATTCATTCGTAAAGTCATTTATGTTTATATGTACTTATATTCATATTTGATACTATATTTTCGTATTATGGCAAACATTGGAATGAATCAAGTGACACAATCATTATGGGATGCACACACGATAAATCAAACATTCAAACAATCAATCATTCATTATATGTATATACTAAACGGGAAACGTGATAGATCTATTGGCCGTTATTAGACATTCCGACGTGTTACTGTGAATGTCGAGGCCCTCGACCGGACCCTATGTGACTTTGATCATATATGATATACATCAGACTTGATACAAACGCGTGTTATGCCATTATACATATATTATACTTGCTTACAATATACAATCTTTATATATTCTTTTATTATACATTCTTTTATACTACATTTTACATATTCATTTATATTACTTTTATACTCTTTATTACGTAATCTTTTTAATACTTTATACTTGTGTCTTAAACTTGTTTATTCACCAATACTTTTGTATTGACGTTTACTTTTTACATGATACAGGAAATGGATAGGTTTGCTTGAAGAAAACATAAGAGCTTGGACCTAGTATGAATAATTTAAGTCTTTTGTCGTTTTTCGGTTACTTTTCTATAAAACATTTATTCATCTTTAATGCATTCATTTAAACCATTAAATGTGTCTATTATAACCTAATAGAGGAACACGAGTTAAGAACAAATTGTAATGCCTCTGGTGTATTCCGCTTTAGCCGGGGTGTTACACAAACTGCCCTAGGATCCTCAATAATTCATGGAACTGTTCCATAACAGGCCTGGAGTCTACCATTTTATAATTCGTAAAATTCCCCACCGGAAACTTCTTACTCGAAGCATCTTCAACCATGTATTTTGATTCCAACGAATCCCACAGTTCCTTCGCAGATTCAACGTTTTGGTACACATCAAAGAGAGAGTCTGACATACCGTTTAGGATGTGGCCACGACAGATGTAGTCATCATTTTCCCACTTCGATCGCCTCCTTGTCACTTCCAGCGGTTCTTCCTCAACCAATTTGGGCATGAGAGTGCTTTTTACATACACAACCTTGAGAGTAGTAAGGAGGAAGTGCATCTTCTTTTGCCATCTCCTAAAGTCCTGCCCTTCAATCTTAGCCAATTTGTCGAATTTGCTTGTCATATCTTTCACTGATTCACCGTTCTTCATGATTACAAAATTACTTTCATCTTTGTTGTATTTGGGGATTTAGAATCAGGATTTATGAGAGTCGTGATTTCACTTTCAGATCAAAGTATCTCGATGGTACTATCGAAATCCTTAATCGGATAAAACTCAGAATTGTGAACGATGAATGTGCGGTTACTTTTTGTGTGAATGAATTGTAAAAACTTACCGGTCACCAAATAACCAAATTCGGGAGTTATTGGGATAATCAAAAACGGCTCTTTAGTAGTTTAATAACTGATTATCTAATAAAACGGGTTTGGAAAACGAATTAAATAAAACAGGGTTTTATTTAAATTCAGCCCCTTGGACCCCGCCATGGGTTGCCACCACTTAGACCCCGCTATCGGGGGAGCTGCCCCCGAACCCTTATCGTTTATGGGCGAGCACTCCACACTTTTCCGAACTTGTTCGATATTTATCAAGATTATAATTTGTTTAACAAATTAATCCCATTACAGTTAAATCATATTGGTGACACAAATCACCAACACTCTATAAATCTAAAATTCTAAACGTTTACAATAATATTCATAATACATCCTACATACTTTGACGCTAGAACTTTCGAGACGCTTCAAGATCTTCCACATCTATGACTCGTGAAGAAGTCATCTATGACTCATGAAGAAGTTTCCAAATCTTCGACTTAATTTTCTTGAATAGTTTATGTAGGATCGATAATGATTACTTAGATCAAGATTTATCATAGAAGTTGCAGCGGATCAACACTTTGATATTCACAAGTTTATGATAATCGAATATTATATATATATAAACAATAAGAACAATAACACAATAATGATTACCATCAAGCCTCAATCTATTAATAATGAAGAAATTAACAGACGTGTTTCTTTACATACAAGGATCTATAAAAGACCTTGAGGCTAAACCTAGCTTTTCTAGGAAACATCTAACAACACCAGCCTCAATCTATTTGATCAGAATAGACGTGTTTCTTCTCTTTACAAGGATCAATCTTGACCTTGAGGCTGAACAAAGGGGAACGATCTCAAGTGGTGAGATCGTTTGGTGTTTTCCTAAAGAATAAAGATGATGAAAACCACACATTTACAATGTCTAGAGATCTCTTTATATATAGAGTCTCATATGACTTACATAAGGAAACCTAGTTATATTAGGAGACTATTTCTTTTAGATCTTTATCTTGAAAATCAAGTCTTCCATAACAGATTTGCAGCAGTAGTAACTGAGGAGTAGTAACAGAGGAGTAGTAACTGAGTAGTAGTAACTGAGGAGTAGTAACAGAGCAGTAGTAACTGAGCAGTAGTAACTGAGGAGTAGTAACAGAGCAGTAGTAACTGAGGAGTATTAACTGGACAGTATTAACTGAGCAGTTTTAACCGTGTTCTTTTGAACTGTGCAATACTAATTGTTGTATGCAACGCAACTCTAGAATAACAATCTCAACAATTTAATCCTAACAGTTTATTTTACTGGGAAGCGTGTGGCGTTAACATTATTATGACATTAACATTCGTTAACGTTTATAGTATTATTTTTTAATTGTATAGTTATATAATGATAAGAAATATATGTAAATATTATAAAAAACAAGATATTTCTTGATATAGTATCGAAGAAACTAGCCTAATAAGGTCAACCCATATAACGTAGAAACTAAGAACAAAAAATAACTACATAGCTGTAATATGATGAATTATATATTCATATGTGTTTTAGTAATCGGAAACATCAACAAAAGAATCTTTATACCCGTTAAATGTGATATTTGAAGAAACTAGCGTCCTTGCAGAGCATTGAATATTGATCTGGTTTTGGTTTATAAGTGTTTCATTTCCAAACAATGTAAACTGTATATATAAATCTTTTCGGGTTTCATTAATATACGACTTGCTGAAATTTAATGTCTGAAAATATAAATCACATGATTGGAAAAAAAAAAAACATGAACCAAAAGATACCTATATTAGCTTTTGTGTAAACAGTTAACTAAATCAAGCGTTATATGAACTGGCCCATCAACCTAGAGGTTGCGGTTTCAAGTCTCGTAAGAAACAAAAACGGGAATTTTTGCAGTGTGCGATATAATACTTCCTTTTCATGATGACAAAAGTTTATTTCTTTTAATGATTCACAAGATGGTAGATAAATACAATTTATTAGCTTTAACCATGGATAGGTATCAGCTAACTAATTTGAATGAAAACGTTAGACGCAAGAAGACAATACCGAGATAAGTAACAAAAAGGCCAGCCATAACAAAATGATATAGCAAAACTTGGGACGCTCAAATGACTGATCCCGATATGAAAAGCCTCACGTATGGAAACCCTGAATCATCTGAAAGCTACTACATAA